>BSBK01007382.1:407500-927500 GCA_027943335.1 Chamaecyparis obtusa
ACACCCAGGATGCTCCTGCATCAGACACCCGGAGTAATTTGAGAAGTGAGCCTGTCACGACTCAGGTATGTAGAGGAAAACCAAGATGGTTAACCTCCTCCTTTGTTAGCCATAATGAATCTTCATAGGTCATTGTTTCCATTTGACTAGATATTCTTCATATGTCCTGTTCCTTGTGCTTCTACCAACATGACTATCCAATATATCCTCAATCTCTTTGGTATCTAAACTAGTTGCTGGAATAGTCCACTGTGCTGCTGTAATCTCATCTTCAACACCTCCTTTATGATACTTTGTTAGATTTGAAACATTAAATACTGGTGAAATATTCAACTTAGTAAGCAACTTGACCTAATATGCATTTCCCAAATCATGCTTCTTCAGTATCTTACATGGCCCAAACTTCTTCATTTTCAACTTGTTATATGTACAAACTGAAAATCGCTCCTTTCACAAATGAACCATGACTTCATCTCCAACCTAAAATTCCTTATGCCTCCTTTTTACATCTGCCTTAGCCTTATACTGCGCATTCATCTTGGTAATGTGCTTCCTCACCTCTTCATGGATGTTCTTCAAGTGTTCTACAAAATCCTCAGCTTCAGCACTACTTATTTGTCCTTTATCTATCTTTCTCAACTCAGATGCATTTCTTGGACTACTCCCATATACAATTTGGAATGGTGATTTACTAGTACTCCTATTGACAGAATTATTCTATGCAAATTTTGCCTATGGTAAAATCAAATCCCATCCTGTTGGCTTATCTCCAACCAAACATCTCAGCAAATTTCCCTAACTCCTATTCACCACCTCTGTCTGTCCATTTGTCTATGGATGATGTGATGAATTGAGCTTCAAATCTATCTTCAACTTCTTCCACAATATTCACTAGAAATAGTCTACAAATTTGGTGTCTCGATTTGAAACTATGGTCTTTGGAAAACCATGTAGTCTCACTACTTCTCTGAAAAATAATTTCGCTACATGAACAACATCATTAATCTTCTTGTAGGGAATAAAATGTGCCATCTTTGAAAATTTATCAACCACCACAAAAATTGAATCATGTCCCCGCTGTGTCCTCAGTAATCCAAGAACAAAGTCCATACTGATATCCTCCCAAGGATTCTCTGGTATAGGTAATGGCTGATATAACCCTGTATTCTACTTCACTCCTTTTGCCATCTGACATACTCTGCAACTTTGTACAAACTTCTTGACATCTCACTACAACTGTGGCCAATAATAATTCTCACTAACCAAAGCAAGGGTTTTTATCACGACCAAAATGTCAGCCAATCCTCCGCTATGCTTCTCCTTGATCAGATTCTCCCTCATAGAACTTCATGGAATGCACAACTGATTCCCTTTGAATAGCATATCATCCTGGATGATAAAATGCAGCCACTTCGTTCTGTCTAGAGTAACAGGTTCTTTACAAGCTTTTCAAGCTTCACCAAAATCAGGATCCTCTGGATACAAATTCTTGAGTTCCTTGAACCCAACCACTTCAATTTGCATTTCTGTCAACAATAGTTTCCTTCTGCTAAGAGCATCTGCAACCCTGTTAGACTTTCCACTCCTGTGTTTCAAAACAAATGTATAACTCTGCAAAAACTCAACCCATTTCAAATGCCTTTGATTCAACTTTCCTTGACTATTCAAATATTGCAAAGCTTGATGATCAATATACAAAACAAAATCCTTAGGAAGTAGATAGTGTCTCCACTTCTTCAATGCTTGAACTATAGCATAAAATTCCTGATCATAAACATAATACTTTCTCTTGGCATCATTTAACTTCTCACTGAAATAAGCAACAGGTTTACCTTCTTGGCTCATAATAGCTCCTATTGCAGTACCACTAGCATCGCAGTCTACTTGAAACACCTTATTAAAATTTGGAAGTGCTAAAACAGGTTGTTCTGTAACTTTTTGTTTCAACAATTGAAAACTCTTTTCTACCCCATTAGTCCACTTAAACTTTTTTCTATCCCCTCTCATTGATTTAGTCAAGGGTCCACAAATACTGCTAAAATTTCTGATAAACTTTATGTAAAAACTAGCCAAACCATGAAAAGATCTTACCTCAATAGCACTCCTTGGAGTAGGCCATTCAAGGATAGCCTGTACTTTCTCTGGATCCATTTTCAGACCTTCTATTGAAACTATAAATCTCAAATACACTAACTCTTTCTTCACAAAATTACACTTCTTAAAATTAATCAACAATTTCTCATCTCTTAACTTCTCAAACACCATGTGAATATGCATCATATGCTCTTCCAATATCTTACTAAAGATCAAAATATCATCTAGGTACACAATGAAAAACTTACCCAAAAATTCTTTCAGAACCTCGTTCATGAGCCGCAAGAAAGTGCTCGGTGTATTGGTTAGCCCAAAAGGCATGACTAACCACTCATACAATCCTTTCTTTGTCTTGAAGGTAGTCTTCCATTCATCTCCTTCTCTGATCCAAATTTGGTGATATCCACTCTTCAGATCTATCTTTGAGAAATACATAGCTCCACTCAAACAATCCATAATATCATCCATTCGTGGCAATGAAAACCTATACTTGATTGTGATCTTGTTTATTGCTCTAGAATCTGTACACATCCTCCATTATCCATTCTTCTTTGGTGCTAATACCGTTGGTATAGCACAAGGACTCAGACTCTCTCAAATCAACCCCTTCTGCAACAACTCATGTACTTGACTGTTCAGCTCTTCACTTTCTGTTGGTGTCATTTTGTGTGTTGCCTTGTTTGGAAAACTGGCTCCTGGAATCAAATCCATCTAATGACTGATCTTCCTTATCGGTGGTAATTATCAGATACAATATCCTGAAACTCATTCAATAAATCTACAACCTCTGCAGGTACATCCTCTACTTCCTCCTTACTAGCTTTAGGAATTAAAGCAAAACACACATGCTCATGCCTCATACCATCTAGGAATTTCCTTCCATCAACAAAAGTTATTCTTGCATTACCACATACCTTCTCTTTGCTCTCCTTCAATGGCTTTAGCTTATGTCGCACTCCATCCTTTGTCAGGGAATAGGTATTTGCATGACCATCATGTACAACACATCTGTCAAATTGCCACGGTCTACCAACAACATATGACATGCATCCATAGATATAATATCACATAGTACCTCATCTTGGTACCCGCCGATCTTGAACTTTACCAGGCACTATTCACTGACCATGACCTTGTGGTCATCTTGCACCCAGGCAATCCGATATGGATGTGGGTGTCTTTGTCTCTTGAGCTTCAACTTTGTCACCATCTCTTCTGACACCAAATTGTTAGTGCTTCCACTATCGATAATCACATCACAACATTTACCATCACACTTGCGTCTAGTGCCAAACAGGCTCCTCCTTTGTTCAAGTTCATTCTCACCACTCAGCAGGACCATTCTGTTAATCAACGTTTCTCCTCTTTTGGCATCTTCAGAATTTGAAGATCTAGCATTGTCATCTACATGTGCCACTCTAGCCTGGCCTTCATTCCTCCTATCCATCCTTCCTTGGCATTGAGGACATTCAAATGCCCTATGACCTTCTTCTCCATAGTGAAAACATGTTCCATGGAAGCCTCCTCTTCCTGAAGCTTGTCCTCTTCCTCTTCCTCTCTGATCTTTATTGTTTTGATCTTGGAAACGATCAAAAATCTTTCTTCTCTGATTTTGACTACTACTGGCCTCATCCTTCTTTTTCAGATCTTCATTTCGGCCTTCATATGACCGTCCACTAGATCGTCCACCATGACCTCTTCCATTTTGTTTGCTCTCGAACTTCTTGTTTAGCTCTTCCTCTACTTTTAGGGAAAATTGGTATGCCTATTCAATACTATTCATTTGAACCAGATTCAGCTCCTCCTAAGTTCTCAGCCTTAACCCATTAAGGTAATGGGAAACTTTCTCCTTGTTAGCTTCTGCATGGCCTGTTTTGATGAGGATTCGATAAAACTCCTCTCTATACTCTTGAATAGATCTTCTTGCCTGCTTCAAACTTTGCATCTTCTTCAGTAGGTCAAGCTCATAATCAACAAGAATGAACTATCGCTTCAATTTATCCACCATTCGATCCCATCTTGTGATTTTATCTTTCCCTCTTCTATTTCACTCTAATTGAATCTCTTGCCACTAGATCTTCACATGATCTTTCAGTCTGGCTTTCTCAAATTTGACCCTATCAGGATCCTCAATATCTTCATACTCAAAATATTCTTCACATTCATTGATCCAGTCGATCAACTCCTCTGGGTTAAGATTTTTTGAGAATGCAAGAACCTCAATCTTAGGTCTTTTTTCAATCTTGGAAATGGCCTGGAAAAGTCTTTCTTCCTTCTGGTTCACAACTTTGACTTCTCCTTCTTGATCTTCTTCTTCGACTTCATCCTCGCTTTCATCTCTGACATTAAGATTCATTCCTTTGCGAATCTCCTCTTGCAATGCTTGCACTTGTCTCTAGAGTGCTCTAACCTTAGGTGTTATAAAACCAACTCTTCCACCATGTTCCCTTCATTGAGGCATTTTCATGATTCTAGTTGAAACCCTAACCACTGTCCTGGTGCAAACTGCCTCACAGTCGGCAATCTATTTACACAGAAATCTTAACCCATAGTCCTGGTGCAAACTGCCTCACAATCGGTGATCTATTTACACACTCAGGAACTCCTGCTCTGATACCACTTGATGAAGGGTGCTCCCCTTAATACCACAAACACATAATAGAAACAGAGAAACAACAACAATATGCAACAACAAAAAATTGGCTTCTTATTATCTCCACAAATTTGGAATTACAAAATTTCAGAATTACAATATGCAAAGTCACATGGGCATTCCCTTATTATATTATGTAGGAAAAAGCCTTGAATCAATACTCAGATCTACTACCCAGAACTACCCTAGACAACACTACGGGCCTTCTTTATATAGGCATTTTTCACCGCCCGAGAAGGTTCCAAAAATTTAGCCCTTAGGGCCGACCAAACTTAGAATTATTTTATTTTTCAATTTATTACATCAAAGTCGGCTCAAAATAACTTTTGAAATCCAAACAAAAATTTTGAAAGAAAATTATTTTCTACCATTTCAGGTGACCCGACTTCCGGAGACCATAACTCATCACCAGTTGACCTGATTGACTATTATAACCCCATTTTGGAAAGGCCACGAAGTGCTCTACAGGCTTTAATCATGCAAGCACCTGTCACCCAAGTTTTCAACCTCATCCAAGGCCTCTAAAGCCTTCAAAACTGAGTTCAAAGTTTCTACACCCTACTGCCAATACCAAAAATCTTCAATATCTTCAAAACTAGACCTGATCTAGCCATGAAACTTTACTGGCAGACTGATATGACTGAGATGAACCTCCACATGTAAAATAAGAACATTCCAAGATCATATGACCAACTTACTAAAAATAGAAAGTTTCCATAAATAGCAGCTTTGCACAAGATAGCCCTTATTGAATACAAAAACATAAATATTTTTGGGTGATGCAAGATTGCTCTTACACCCAGGATGCTCTTGCATCAGACACCCGGGGTAATTTCAGAAGTGACCCTGTCACGACTCAGGTATGCAGAGAAAAACCAAGATGATTAACCTCCTCCTTTGTTAGCCATGATGAATCTTCAATAGGTCATCCTTTTCATTTGACTAGATATTCTTCATATGTCCTGTTCCTTGTGCTTCTGCCAACATGACTATCCAGTATATCCTTAATCTCTTTGGTATCTGAACTAGTTGCTGGAATAGTCCATTGTGTTGTTGTAACCTCATCTTCAACACCTCCTTCATGATACTCTATTAGATCTGAAACATTAAATACTGGTGAAATATTCAGCTCAGTAGGCAACTTGACCTCATATGCATTTTTCGAATCATGCTTCTTCAGTATCTTACATGGCCCAAAGTTCTTCATTTTTAACTTGCTATATGTACCAACTGGAAATCGCTCCTTTCACAAATGAACCATGACTTTATCTCCAACCTAAAATTCCTTATGCCTCCTTTTTACATCTACCTTAGCCTTATAATGTGCATTCATCTTGGTAATGTGCTTCCTCACGTCCTCATGGATGTTCTTCAAGTGCTCTGCAAAATCCTCTACTTCATCACTACTTATTTCTCCTTTATCTATCTTTCTCAACTCAGGTGCATTTCTTGGACTACTCCCATATACAATCTAGAATGGTGATTTACCAGTACTCCTATTGATAGAATTATTCTATGCAAATTTTGCCAGTGGTAAAATCAAATCCTATCCTGTTGGCTTATCTCCAACCAAACATCTTAGAAAATTTCCCAAACTCGTATTCACCACCTCTATCTGTCCATTAGTCTGTGGATGATGTGATGAACTAAACTTCAAATTTGTCTTCAGCTTCTTTCACAATATTCGCCAGAAATAGCCTACAAATTTGGTGTCTCGATCTGAAACTATGGTCTTTGGCAAACCATGTAGTCTCACTACTTCTTTGAAAAATAATTCCACTACATGAACAACATCATTAATCTTCTTTATAGGGAATAAAATGTGCCATCTTTGAAAATCTGTCAACCACCACAAAAATTGAATCATGTCCCTGTTGTGTCCTTAGTAATCCAAGAACAAAGTCCATACTGATATCCTCCCAAGACTTCTCTGGTATAGGTAATGGCTGATATAACCCTATATTCTACTTCACTCCTTTTGCCATCTCACATACTCTGCAACTCTATACAAACTTCTTGACATCTTGCTGCAACTGTGGCCAATAGTAATTCTCACTAACCAAAACAAGGGTTTTATCCTGACCAAAATGTCTAGCCAATCCTCCTCTATGCTTCTCCTTGATGAGATTATTCCTCATAGAACTTTGTGTAATGCACAACTGACTCCCTCTGAATAGCATATCATTCTGGATAATAAAATCCAGCCACTTCATTTTGTCTAGAGTAACAGGTTCTTTACAAGCTTTCCAAGCTTCACCAAAATTAGGATCCTCTGGATACAAATTCTTGAGTTCCTTGAACCCAACCACTTCAATCTGCATTTCTATCAGCAATAGTTGCCTTCTACTAAGAGCATCTGCAACCCTGTTAGACTTTCCACTCTTGTGTTTCAAAACAAATGTATAACTCTGCAAAAACTCAACCCATTTCAAATGCCTTTGATTCAACTTTCCTTGACTATTCAAATATTGCAAAGCTTGATGATCAGTATACAAAACAAAATCCTTAGGAAGCAGATAGTGTCTCCACTTCTTCAATGCTTGAACTATAGCATAAAATTCCTGATCATAAACATAATACTTTCTCTTGGCATCATTTAACTTCTCACTGAAATAAGCAACAAGTTTACCTTCTTGGCTCATAACAGCTCCTATTACAGTACCGCTAGCATCACATTCTACTTGAAACACCTTATTAAAATCTGGAAGTGCTAAAATAGGTTGTTCTGTAACTTTTTGTTTCAACAATTGAAAACTCTTTTCTGCCCCATTAGTTCACTTAAACTCTTTTCTATCCCCTCTCATTGTTTCAGTCAAGGGTCCACAAATACTGCTAAAATTTCTGATAAACTTTATGTAAAAACTAGCCAAACCATGAAAAGATCTTACCTCAGTAGCACTCCTTGGAGTAGGCCATTCAAGGATAGCCTGCACTTTCTTTGGATCCATTTTCAGACCTTCTGGTGAAACTACAAATCCCAAATACACTAACTCTTTCTTCACAAAATTGCTCTTCTTCAAATTAATCAATAATTTCTCATCTCTTAACTTTTCAAACTCCATGCTAATATGCATCATATGCTTTTCCAATGTCTTACTAAAGATCAAAATATCATCTAGGTACACAATGACAAACTTACCCAAAAATTCTTTCAGAACCTCGTTCATGAGCCACATGGAAGTGCTTGATGCATTGGTTAGCCCAAAAGGCATGACTAACCACTCATATAGTCCTTCCTTTGTCTTGAAGGCATTCTTCCATTCATCTCTTTCTCTGATCTGAATCTGGTGATATCCACTCTTCAGATCTATCTTTGAGAAATACACAGCTCTACTCAAACAATCCATAATATTATCCATTCGTGGCAATGGAAACCTATATTTGATTGTGATCTTGTTTATTGCTCTAGAATCTATACACATCCTCCATTCTCCATTCTTCTTTGGTGCTAATACCGCTAGTACAATAGAGGGACTCAGACTCTCTTGAATCAACCCCTTCAGCAACAACTCATGTACTTGTCTGTTCAGCTCTTCACTTTCTGCTGGTGTCATTCTGTGTGCTGCCTTGTTTGGTAAATTGGCTCTTGGAATCAAATCCATCTGATGACTGATCTTCCTTACCAGTGGTAATTATTAGATACAATATCCTAAAACTCATTCAACAAATTTGCAACCTCTATAGGTACATCCTCTACTTCCTCCTTACCAGCTTTTAGAATTAAAGCAAAACACACATGCTCATGCCTCGTACCATCTAGGAATTTCTTTCCATCAACAAAAGTTATTCTTGCATTACCACATACCTTCTCTTCGATCTCCTTCAATGGCTTTAGCTTATGTCGCACTCCATCCTTTGTCAAGGAATAGGTATTCACATGACCATCGTGTACAACACATCTGTCAAACTGCCACGGTCTACCCAACAACATATGACATGCATCCATAGATATAATATCACATAGTACCTCATCTTGGTACCCGCTGATCTTGAACTTTACCAGGCATTGTTCACTGACCATGACCTTTTGGTCATCTTGCACCCTAGCAATCCGATATGGATGTGGGTGTCTCTGTCTCTTGAGCTTCAACTTTGTCACCATCTCCTCTGACACCAAATTGTCAGTGCTTCCACTATCGATAATCACATCACAACATTTACCCTCACACTTGCATCTAGTACGAAACAGGCTCCTCATTTATTCAGGTTCATTCTCACCACTTAGTAGGACCCTTCTATTAATCAACATTTCTCCTCTTTCAACATCTTCAGAATTTGAAGATCTACCATCTTCATCTACATGTGCCACTCTGGCCTAGCCTTCATTCCTCCTATCCATCCTTCCTTGGCATTGAGGACATTCAAATGCCCTATGACCTTCTTCTCCACAGTGAAAACATGTTCTATGGAAGCCTCCTCTTCCTGAACCTTGTCCTCTTCCTCTTCCTCTCTGATCTCTATTGTTCTAATCTTGGAAATGATTGGAATTGTTTCCTCTCTGATTTGGACTACTACTAGCCTCATCCTTCTTTTTCTGATCTTCATTTCGGCTTCCATATGACCATCCACCAGATCATCCACCGCGACCTCTTCCATTTTGTCTGCTCTTGAACTTCTTGTTCAGGTTTTCCTCTACTTTTAGGGCAAACTAGTATGCCTTTTCAATATTGTTCATTCGAACTAGATTCAACTCCTCTTGAATGCTCAGTCTTAACCCATTAAGTTAACAGGCAACTTTCTCCTTGTCATCTTCTACATAGCCTGTTCTGATGAGGATTCAATAAAACTCCTCTGTATACTCCTGAACAGATCTTCCTGCCTCCTTCAAATTTTGCATCTTCTTCAGTAGGTCAAAATCAATAGGAATGAACTACCGCTTCAATTTATCCACCATTCGATCCCATCTTGTGATTTTATCTTTCCCTCTTCTATTTTGCTCC
The DNA here is from genome assembly GCA_027943335.1 of Chamaecyparis obtusa. NCBI lineage: Eukaryota > Viridiplantae > Streptophyta > Pinopsida > Cupressales > Cupressaceae > Chamaecyparis > Chamaecyparis obtusa. The sequence continues at coordinate 417,188 of BSBK01007382.1, forward strand.
AGTTGAATCTCTTGCCACCAGATCTTTGCATGACCTTTCAGTCTGGCCTTCATGAATTTGACCCTATCAGGATCCTCAATATCTTCATACTCAAAATATTCTTCACATTCATTGATCCATTCGATCAACTCCTCTGAGTTAAGATTTTATGAGAATGCAGGAACCTCAATCTTAGGTCTTTTTCCGATCTTGGAAATGGCTCAAAAAAGTCTTTCTTCCTCCTAGTTCACAACTTCAACTTCTCCTTCTTGATCTTCTTCTTCGGCTTCATCCTTGCTTTCGTCTCTGACTTTAAGATTCATTCCTTTGTGAATCTCCTCTTGCAATGCTCGCACTTGTCTCTGGAGCTCTCTAACCTCAAGTGTTACAACACTAGCTCTTCCACCACATTCCTTTTGTGGAGGCATTTTTGTGATTCTCACTGAAACCCTAACCATGGTCCTGGTGCAAACTGCCTCACAGTCGATGATTTATTTACACGAAAACCCTAACCCACAGTCCTGGTGCAAATTGCCTCACAATCGGTGATCTATTTACACACTTAGGAACTCCTGCTTTGATACCACTTGAGGAAGGGTGCTCCCCTTAATACCACAAACACATAATAGAAACAGAGAAACAACAACAATATGCAACAACAAAAAATTGGCTTCTTATTATCTCCACAAATGTGGAATTACAAACTTTCAGAATTATAATATGCAAAGCCACATGGGCGTTCCCTTAAAATATTTTGTAGGACAAAGCCTTGAATCAATACTCAGATCTACTACCCAGAACCGCCCTAGACAACACTACAGGCCTTCTTTATATAGGCATTTTCCACCACCCGAGAAGGTTCCAGAAATTTAGCCCTTAGGGCCGACCAAACTTAGAATTATTTTATTTTTCAATTTATTGCATCAAAGTCAACTCAAAATAACTTTTGAAACTTGAACATAAATTTTGAAGGAAAATTATTTTCTGCCATTTCAGGTGACCCGACTTTCGGAGACCATAAGTCATCACTTGTTGACCCAATTGACTATTATAACCCCATTTTGGAAAGGCCACAAAGTGCTCTATAGGCTTGACTCATGCAAGCACCTATCACCCAAGTTTTCAACCTCATCCGAGGCCTCTAAAGCCTTCAAAACTGAGTTCAAAGTTTTTGCACCCTACTGCCAATACCGAAAATCTTCAATATCTTCAAAACTAGATCTGATCTAGCCATGAAACTTTACTGGCAGACTGATATGACTGAGATGAACCTCCACATGTAAAATCAGAACATTCCGAGATTGTATGACCAACTTACTAAAAATGGCAAGTTTCCATAAATAGCATCTCTCCACAAGATAACTCTTATTGAATACAAAAACATAAATATTTTTGGGTGATGCAAGATTGCTCTTACACCTAGGATGCTCTTGCATCACACACACACATATTACTCAGTTTTATTTTAAAGTCAAATGGTCAATGTTGGTGAATTATAAATACTTGTTCAATTTTTAAGGAGTTGTAAATATTTGTGTATTTTTACTGGTCAAAATTTACCTCTAATTATTGAAATAATTATTATTTAAAAACAATTATTTATTTATGTAGAAGAAAGTAGACATCTTCAATACCTTAAATTATTTAGTAGACTAATCAATCAAAAGCCTAACCTACTATTTATTTGCATTACCAATATCAATAGATATTTTCTCAATCTCATTCATATATGTATGATTTCCCATAAAAAATTGTGGCATGTTGCAAGGCTCAAACAAAGAGAATATAGATTCGAAAGCTGCCTTATGATTAGAATCCCTTGAATCTAGAAGCCATCTCCCTAAATCGTAACAAGTAGTAGCACAAAGAACTTATCCTTTCTCACTTGTCCTAAAATAGTGACTATTTTCCTTATCAATTTGTGCTTGTTGTGAAGAAGTTGAAGTAGACATCCTTGAAGGCAAACTAATTCTATTCTTCTCAATAAGATGCTTTAATTCATCAATATCCTTCTTATAATGACATTGTTCTACATGTCCAATGTTCTTGTAATATGCATGAGAAGGATTCTCCTTCTTAGATGATTCCCCTTTAGGAGAGGATGTAGAATCTCCTTGCCGAGGAGAGGAAAAGTGTTCTCTATCCTTGTGTGGCTTTTTCTTTACTTGATTTTGCTTCTTGTTAGATCATTTCTCATGACTAGCCATTGATGCACGTGACTTAACTGACTTAAGAATGCCCATTTTGATCAACTTTAATTGCTTAAACATCTACATATCTACAAAAAATCAAATGATAGTGTAGTGTAGGCACTACCTATTGTTAATTGAGAGTTTAGGATTTAGAAAAAAAAGTTGCATACTTAGAAGGAATATTGTCCAACAAATTGAAGACCTATTGTGCATCCTTCTTATCAATGCCATAATCTTTGAGTTATGTTCTTAGTTCATTGCCCTTAGTTACACAGTCTTAAATTGTATAAAAAAATTTAGGATCTAAATTTGTGATATAATCATCCATCTCATAGGGCCCGTAATCTAATCAAATTCTCCATACAAGTGAGCAAGTTTATCCCAAGCATCATTATGTGTTTTACACTTATCAATATGAAAGATAAAATCAATTGATACATATTTTCTCAATATTACAAGAGCCATAGTTATTTTAATGAGCCAAACCATTTTTAGATTTGCATCTAATGGTTCTGAAATGGTTCCATCAATGTAATAAGTTAATCTCTTTTATATGAGCTCACTCTATACATTTATTTTCCATGTTGCATAATTATGTGGAGTTGAAAGTGGAGATTTAGGATAACCCATAAATGAAAATGAAAAGAGAACCAAAGAGAGGGAGAGACATAAGCACACAAGTCATCCCCCTAAATTCACTCAGTTTAAGAACCCCCCCTCCCCCCCCAAAAAAGGAGGATTTGGCACTTTATACTGAGTGTATGTACAATCACCATTTGCAAAAAAAGAGAAAAAGTGGAGTTTAGATTCCAATGTTTATAACTACCTTAATCAGGATATATCTTTCTCAAATTACTGATTCTAAAGATCAAACTAAGATCCTAGAATTACAATTATTGGCAAAGAAAGACCAAGTTTTGAAAGTGATATTTCTACCCACAATAGCTACAAACTTATGGAAATATGCAGAAGTAGACAAAAAATTATGCACTTCCAAAAAATAATTGCACCTAAAAAGGAATTCATATGAGCCCAAATGAAGCCTTTGAAGTTGTAAAAATGAGAATTACTCAAGTATAGCTGTGAAAAAACTATTTTTTTTCTTCTGAAAAATACATGCATCAATATCACAAAATAACTTTAACACTAAGAAGAGCATCCAAACAAAATTTTGGATAACACACTAGTGATATGGTGGTGATTGTGTTAGATTATGTATGCTATCTAGTTTTGGATTGTGACTAATGTGACCATTTTCTATTGTGTCCTTGCTAAGGTGGCTACCTGTATTCATGCCATGTGCTAGGTCATTGTTTGGGTTTGTGATGTAGGAAGGTTATGTGGAAGTTACATGTGGTAAAATGATGTGTTGAAGCCTTATTGACTCACATTGCACTAAGTCACAAGTTTCATCCTGTATGATGTGAAAAAGGATTTTATTGGGAGTTACAAGGAGTTCCATTACAATCTGTGAAGGTGTGATCGCCCACGTAGTATTCCTAGTGCCTAGAGTAGTAAAAGGTGGTCATAAACCAGCACAGGGGGTGGATACACCTACAATCAAAAATAAATTTTACAGTCCTATAAATTGAGAAAAGAAATTAATAAATTGCAGAATAAAAAATGGTTTTGTTTTTAACTTTTAAAATTATACTACATAGTATTTATGTAATCTATACTAACATGGAGGTTGATTATTTTAAGGTCCTAGGTCAACTTCTTAGATGCAGACAATTTGAAAGCCGATCCTAGTTGATTACTCCCTTTTAATTATGATGATAGGAATGATTTAAGCCCAAAGTGCTCAGACATTGTAGATAGCTCCTAGGTATTATCTCCAGATGCAAGCTTCAATTGGCTAAAGATATGGCCTCTAACATCTAATTTGGATATAAAAAAGGCAATGTTCACTAAAAAAAACCTTATGGATCAAATGGTGGCCTTAATTTGACCAAAAAATCCTCCTATTTTTAATTGCAATGCAAAGCCACAAAAACACCAACCCAAAATGGAGATCGATGGGAGTAAATGTTTGTATGATGAATGAGGTGGGATAGGTGATCTACTAGGAGGAGGATGTTGCAGGTTTATCTTGTTGGAGGATGATTATGATGAGGGTGGGGATGACAATTTTGAAGTTGTCCTTTTTGTGCCTTTATTTTTATCATCCTTGGGAAATCTGTGTGTGGTTTTGGTATTCATTGTGTGTTCACTAGTGTGTTTATTTTTCTAAAATATGTAGATCTTTAGCGCATGATCCTATCTCATTTGGTTCTCCCCCCTTCTCTATTTTGCTTCTATTTCTGGTGTTGTTGATAGTCCTCTTTCTTTGGCTATAGTGGAGGCTTTGGGTGTTTGGGATTCTTGCCACTTTCCTTAGAGTGTGGAGTTGTTATATGTTTGTAGATCTTTAGGTCCTTTAAAGGATTTTGTTTTCCCCTTTGGATCTCCACTCTTCAGTTTGGTGTTGGAGTTTAGCTTTCCTACATGGGGTTTGGTGGTGCCCTTTTATTCTACTGCTCTTGGGTTTTTTTTGTTGCATATATGGTGTGATGGATTTTTCTCTATTGTTGTTTCTTTCTTGTGATGGGTTCCTTGGTGGCTTTGTTATGTTTGGTGGTTAGGAGGTTGTTGGTAGTTTTCAAGGGCTCATCCTGACCAGGGATTTTTATTAGTTAGGAGTTATGTTTGGCCTTATGAGTACCCTATGTTTTAGTGCTCTTTTATTATGTGGGATTCCCTTGTTTTTGGTTGGGTTCTTCCCTGTCAGGTTCTTATTGAGGTGGAATCTACCTTTATTAAGGTGAGTTTCCCTTGTGGGGCTTCAATGTGGATCTGGTTTAACTTACTCCTATTTTCTTCTCTTAGTTGTCCTATTGAGGTGGTATATTTTCCTATAGAGGTGGAAAATTATTTGGGTTGGAGGAGAATGGTTTTTATTTGTGATCTTATCTCTCTTGTGGTTGCTTAGATGTGAGATTGAATTTGGTTTTGGTGCTACTTCTAGTCTTCTCCTCCTTTGTTGATCCTATTGAGGTGGGATCCTTTTTTGCCGAGGTGGGAACAAGTTTCTTTGGAGAGGTCTAGATTGGCTAGTGGTGCGCCTTAGCTAATAGTTGTAGTATGATTGTGGGAACCATTTGAAAACCTATTTTGCAAGTTTTCTTGGAGGTTTGGGTAGCCTTTTAAAACCCTTTGGTACACTTCTTTATGTGGGAGTCTTTTTTCTCCAGTTATGGGATCCATGTAAAACCCAAGTATTAGGTTATGGAAGCCTGCCAAAAGCCTTCCAAGGTTAAGGATTCCTTTGGTTGGTGTATATTATCTTATCTGGTTGTTGGTAATAGTAAAGGTTATGGTAGCCTTGTTAAAACCCATATATTCTTTAGTTATGGGTGTCTAGTAAAACCCATAGTTTTATATTATTAAGGTTAAGGGAGCCTTTTAAAACCCTATTATTTGATTTTTAAAGCTTCGACTTGTGAATCTTTCAACTTGTGCTTCATGTGATGTTATCTTTCTAGGCTATTGTTATTGTGTTGTTGGTTAGTTGATGATCTATAATGTTATACCTTGTGCAACTATTTGTTGATGGTGGGTTCCATATCCCTCTAAAAATATATTTTTAAAAATGGTTTTGGGATTCCTTTAAAACCTATTTTCCCCTAATAAAAAATACCAACCCAAAATGCACCAAATTTTTTTGAAAAGGCTCTGCAATAGGACTCAAATTGGCTCTAATACCATCTAAGATTTGGCCTTGGAGATAAAAACCTAAGATTTAGATGCCAAATGGAAGGGGCAATAACAAGAGAGAAATAATACAATAAGAATGAATTGTATTCTCATGAGAAATGTAATAGAATCAATACAATAGATGATAATACATAGGAGACCCCTTGGTGATATATCCAAGGTGAGTACAAAGAAGTGAAGGAGATAATGAAAAGTTTCATGATCTAATTACATGATAACCAACATGAAAAGTTATCACCCCAATAAAGGTGGATAGGTGATAGTGTGATAATACCATAAAAGGTGGATCACCAGCCTAAGGTGAATTCATATGTCCACTAAAGGTGGGTCACCCTCCAAAGTGGAAAATTCCATCCGCAATAAGTGGATATGATAGAGTAATAACATGATAAGTCTACCTAAAGTGGAAATTATCCAACCACTCCAATGTAATTCCCTAAGTAAGCTTAATGAAAGAGTAATTATGACCTAGGTGACAATTAACCAAGGTAAAATAGATTAATTAAACTAACATAAACCATAACGATAATATTAAACATGATGAAAATCCTAATCCTAAACATAATCCCAATCCTAACCATAATCCCAACCATGATCCTAATCTTAAACAAGATTATAACTAAAACCCTTAACTTAACATAAACCTAAACCCTTATCCTAACTGCAACAGTAATCATGATCAAAACTATAACTCTAACCACTAACCATGATGTAAACCTTATCCCTAATGATAATCCTAATCCCAAATCGTAAACCCTAATCCTAATTATCATCCTAAATCCTAACTATAATAAAAACCCCAACCCTAAACCATAATCCTAATCCCAATCTCAAAGTATAATATTGATCCTAAATAAGATCATAAACCAAAATATAAACATAACCCTAACCCTGACCATGGAATAATCCTAAACCCTTATTGTAACCTTAACTCTAACCCTTACCCTAACTATGATACTAACCATAATCACAAGCCTAACCCTAATCTTAATTCTAACCCTAATTAAAACCCTAAGCCTAACCATAATGCTAAACATGATATAAACCCTAACCACAACCATATTTCCAACCATGATTTAAACCCTAAATTTTAATTATAACTCTAACCAAAACATTAAACACTAACTCTAGAACCATTTTCATAATCATAAATAAGATCATAATACAATCAAAGAACATGGCATAAACCTAAATTATTATCCTAACCCTAATACCAATCCTAATAATAATCCCAACCCTAGATGATAAATCCTAATACTAACTATAATCCTAAATTCTAATGCTAGTAAAAACCCTGTTGCAAAACCAAAATCCTAATCCCAACCCTAAACCTTAATCCTAATCCTAAACAAGATCATAATTCAAACTCTAAATAAAACTATAACCCTAACTATGGCATAAAGCTAAGCCCTTATCTGAACCCTAACTCTAACACTTATGCTAAACCTAACCCTAATTTTAACCTAAACCCTAACCCTAATAAAAACCATAGCGTACACCATAATATTAATCATGATGTAAAACCTTACCCTAACCATAATCTTAACCCTAATCCTCACCCTAACTCTAAATCATAAATAAAACATTAAACCTTACTCCTAACCATAATCCTATTACTAAACCATATCATAACCCAAACCCCAAACCCAACCTTAACCCTAATCATGATGTAAACCTAAACCCTTATCCTTATCCTAATCCTAACAATAATCCTAATCCTAAACCTTAATTCCCAATCCTAATTATAACCCTAAATCCTAAGCATAATCAACATCCTAAACCTTACCATAATACTAACCATGAGGTAAACCTTGAACCTAACCTTAATTGTATGTCTAAGCCTAATCCTAACCTAACCCTACATTGTCACCCTTTTCAAAACTTAGTCCTAAACATAGTACTAAACATGATGTAAAACCTAACACTAACTATAGTCCCAACCATGATTTCAAACCTTAACCCTAATCCCAACCCTCACCTTAAACCCTAATCCTTACCATAATCCTAATTCTAAAAAAGATCATGATCCAAACGCTAAATATACCATTAACCTAAACCCTAAGACCAACTCTAAATATAATAATACTACGCATAATGTAAATCCAAATCCTAATGATAATCCTAATGCTAAAACCTAAATCCTAATCCTTACCCTGACCCTAGTCCTATACCAAAACTTAAACCCTAACATTAACCATAATCCTAATCCAAAACAAGATCAAAACCCAAACCCTAACCCTAACCATAATTACAACCATGATATAAATATTAAACTTAACCATGACTCTAATTGTTAACCTTAAACCCTAATCGTAATGATAATACCAAACATTATGTAAATTATAACCCTAAACATAATCATAATCCTAAATCCTAAACCATAATCCATTATCCTTATAATATCCCTTTGTCTTAACCTTGATAAAAAACCAAACCCTCATCATAATACTAACCATGATGTAAATGCTTATCCTAATTATAATCCTAACTCTAACTATAATTAAAAGCCTAACCTTGAGCACAATACTAACCATGTTGTAAATACTAACCCTAACACTAACCATAATTGTAACCATATTCTTAACCCAAAACCCTAATCTTAACCCTACTCTTAAACCTTAACCCAAACATTAAACCCTAATCCGAATTCTAATCCTATTCCTAAACAAGATCATAACCCAAACCCTAAAACAACCATTACCATGACATAAATCTAAATCATTATCCTAACCCTAACCCTAATCAAAACTCTAACTGTAACCATAATACCAACCATGATGTAAACTATAGCATTAATGATAATCCTAATATTAAACACTAAACACTAATCGTAATCATAATCCTAAATCCTAACCTTGATAAAAATTGTAACCCTAACCATAATACTAACCATGATGTGAACAATTGGCCTAACCCTACTCCTAAACCTAACCCTAATCCTAAACTTAACCCTAACCCTAAGCCACAAGCCCTAAACCTAACCATGGGACTAACCATGATGTAAATAGTTTTCCTAAACATAATTATCATCCTAAACTCTAAATCCTAACCCTAACCCTAACCTAAATGCTAAACCCTAACCCAAATATTAAATCTTAATCCTAAACAAGATCATAACTAAAACACTAAACCCAACCCTGACCCTAACAATGACATAAACCTAAACTCTTATCCCAACCCTAACCATATTCAAAACATTATCCCTAACCATAATTCTAACCATTATATAAATCCTAAACTTAAACCATAATCCTAATCCTAATCCTCAATCCTAACCCTAAAGTCTGATCCTAATTGTAAACCCTAACCCCAATAATAACACTAACTATTTTGTTAACCCTAACCATAATCATAACCATAATCGTAGTCCTAAACTCTAAACCATACTCCTAACCCTAACCGTGACAATAGTCCTAATCTTAAACTCTAAACCCCAATCCTAACCATAATACTAATTGTGATGTAAATCCTAATCCTAACCATAATCCTAATACAATATAATTATATATTAATTTATTTAATCTCTTCCATGTTGTGTCATGACAACTATTGGCCTATATATTTTAATATATATAAAAAATACATCAAGATGTATCCTTCTTGAGATGCCTATTTACATCAACTTCTCTTGGTGTAATAGGCACCTTTGAATGATATATCTTGACATATTTTATAATTTAGATATAAACTATTATAGTAACAATATTTCAAATCATGGATTGTTGAAATCTTATATGATTGATTTGATTTTGTGTTTATTTTAATGAAGTATTTTAATTTATGTATAAATTGATAAATGGTATGGTTTTGTATTGAGTTGGGTTCATTGCTCTAGTTTTTATTTATTTATACACATATATTTTATACACTTAGTCTTCTATTTATTCATAGTGTATTAACATACATTTGTCTTATCTACCCGCTTTTTCTTTGTAGCTACATTCATTTAGCAATTTGCCACCTTGATTTGACTACTAACCAAGTGTATGAATATAAGAATGAGGTAGGAAATGAATTCACAGGACTACGAGTGATGAATAGACATGTTTTATCAAGTAGGGTGTTGAAAATTCAATATACTAAGAGGGGAGGGGTGAATCAATATACCCTTGTAAAATTTAAAAAATTTAAGTATTTTACCACATAACATATTTTAATTTTGTCAGAAATAAAAGAACTGAAATAAAATAACACAACACATAACACCATATTTTTTTTTCATGGAAACCCAAGATGGGAAAAACCACCGAGAGGGTTAACTCTCAAGTATTAAGTAACCAATTAATTAATACATAGGGTGGCTCACTATCGGTTGGGCTCATTTCCCTAAGTACAAAATACCAGTAATAGTTGATTATACAAAATTGAATTGATAAGTGTGCACTACAAAAGCACTAAATATAGTTCTCGGTGAATTACAAATCTTCCACTTTACCGATACAAGATATATATAAAAAAATTACTAAGTAAATCAACAATTTTCATATAGGGATCACAATACATATACACAACATTTAATCACATCGCATCACATTACTAACTCATTTGTTGAGGTTGTCTTGATTATATACCGCTATTAGTATGAATCCTTTTGATGTTGGCTTAGACCCCCCCAAAGAAACCATGTAACCAATTTGAAACATGTATCTTTCATTGACCATACAAAAAAAATGTTTTAGGCGCATGTCCATCATGGTTCTTGACCAAAGTATCCACATACTGTGATGTTTGTGACTTACTGTTGCTAATGTTGTTGTTGGTGGATCATAGGACCAAAATTGAAAGGTGTAATTGTAAGAAGCTATATCAAAATATCCAAAATGATGTCATCAATGAAAACAAAAAAATGGGGTAATCTAACAATCTCACCCTTTGTCATTGATGGAAAACCAAAAAGTTTTAGAAAGCTAAAACTATTAGAAGAAAAATTGAAACTACAAAAACTCCCCCTAAGAGGGATATCCTGATTTTGTCTTCTTCTTCTTCTTTTTTCAAAAACTTTTTCTAGAAACATTTTTGTTCGTTGTTATCTTATCTCCATACATTACTGCCCCTTTTGACAACAATGAAAAAGGGGCCATAAAAATACAAAACTGTAAAACAAATAAACTTACAAACTTAGGCATTGTTGGTCTTGATAGATTCAAGTGCCAGCTTCAAGCTGTGAAGCTCAACAATCCATTTTTCTTTGTTGTTGTTTTGGTTATCAATAGCTTGTGTGATAAGGTAGATGTAAGGAAACTCAGGTTGGGAAACAACTTCCTACACTAATCTCTAAAGGAAAGTATTGTGCAAATTCTTTTAAATCCTTCTAATTTCAGATTCGTTAACTACTTTAACAATGATATTGAAGCCTTATACCATGCATACAGAAAATAGAGAATGACACAATGATTTACCTCGGGGAAAACCTTTTGGTAAAAACCCTAGCACTCCAAAACTTGCACAATGTATTAATCAAAACTATTATAGTTTACAATACACTTGCAATGCAAGTTCTTTCAAAAGATTTCCAACTCTTGAAGACAAATCGTGGCAGCATAAAAATGTTCCAACAAATACACAAACTTCACCTCTCTTCGCAACCCTAAAAAATGCTTATATCACGTGCTTCCCTTTTTAGGGAAACTTCCAAAGATAGCCATATTAGGGTTTTACCATTGGGGAAGAGTGTACAGTACTCAAATTTTTTCAGTTGCCACATGTCTTCACCCGTCATTGAATCTTCTAGACATAGCTCTTACGTGTCATAGGAATCTGTCATAACCATTTCAACCATGATCTCCTTACACACAATTCAAGATGCCGACACATCAAGTGGAGTGACACATCAACATGCCAACTAGACATGTACACTCACACTTAATTACATTATTTTCAAGAAATACATTTTACAAAACAAATAATAAGAATAGGAATTATCCAAGGTTGAGACACCTTATTCCTAATAGTAAACGTGGACACAGATGGTGACAAACAAGTTTTCTCCATCTTCAATAGACATCAGTTCATGTAGAGTAAAATTTTGTGCTGACAAAATGACATAAGTGAGAGAGGATATACATGGAGTACACATGTCCTGAAGACTTCCTAAATGAAGGATACTATTCTCTCTCTACTTCTATAGATTAAAGAATTTATTTTGTAGCTACTTCAAATATGTTCTACTGATGTCATCCAGATATTCTGATAACTTGTAGGATTTATGTGCAATCCAGATAGAAAGCTCAATGGTCTCCATTTCTTGCTTGATCTTTTCAATGACATCAGGCCATTGTAAGGTATATTCAAATAGTGCATTTCCATCAGCAAGTAATTCTTTCCCATCTTGTATAAGAGACTTAAATTTGATAAGGATTTGTTATATTTTTCCTCAAGCTGTAATTGTATCATGTGTTTGGTCTCTTCTTTTAGCTAAATCTTATTGTCCACAGATGTTATCAAATCTTTAACTGGATTTACAAGTATCTTACATTTATTATTTATTTTACATGATGGCTCAACTGTACACAATGGAAGAATGTTCTAAAGAGATTAAATAGTTTCTTTTATAATTTTTTTCTCTTTCTTCTAACTCTCTCAACACTTCTGTTTGGAAAGAGACACTATTATGCATTGGTTTTATGTTGTCATTAATAGAAACTACACTCATTTCATATGGTCTCCCAACATATTGTGTATATACCGAAGGTTAGAATGATAAATTGGCTAAGTATGGAAGAACAGTCAACAACATACGGGCTCAACAAAAAGGTTTGGTATGAAGAATTTTGTTTGAATTACAAGTAGTGATGCTAGTTGAAGATTGTTAGAGGCATATGATATGGTACTTTATGTTTACAGTAGTTGATATTACATTTTGGTTAAGTTTTTATATTCTGAGTATCAAGTTGTAAGAGATGTGTAGAAGACAGAGACAATCAGTAGTTGGATTGATCAACGATCCTACTAGATCGATGATTTGACTGGTTTGATCATATATTTTAGTAGAGCTAACATGTTACATGGTATCTACATCTTGGTTAAGGATAGCATGGATATTTGATTGATTTATTACTCGAGGTCCCACATATTACATATTTTGTTATTGGAGCTGACAATGAGCTTGTTACATCTTGATGACAAGTATATAAACTCAAGTTATTGTGATGATTAAAATGAAGTGATGGTTAAATATTATTATGTGAAGCTTAAAGATGTTATGTAACTAATTACAAAGGTTAGGTTGATGTATATCTGATGTAATTGCATGGACTATATTGGGATATATGATACTACTCCTCAATTCATTATTTTGGATTGTAGTCCAACACAATTTGTAAGTAGTGTACTTTCTAAGGGTTGTAGCCCTATTTTGTAATTCAACAATGTTCTCTAGACAATGTGCTTGAATGCTAATGCATTTCCATTTTGTATTATTTCCCTTAATCGGGGTAACTATATTTTTGCAGAGATAATTGTGGGTTCCATCCCCACTATGTTTTTTCCCTTAACCGGGTTTCCACACAAAATTTATTGTGTCATGAGTTTGTTGATGCTTACTTTGTGCTTTATTTGTTTACTTTTTTATTGTGGTTAGCTTATGGTTGTGAAATTAGATAAGTAAAGTTAAAATGTACCAAACACTGATTCACCCCCCTCCTCATAGTGTTCCTCAGTACCAACAATTGGTATCAGAGTGTAGTGCCTTGGAATAAGTCTAACAATTTGAGGAAGGTCATGATGGGTGATTCAATAGTTTCCAACAATATTCAAAAGCAACTCTTGATTTCACTTGAAGTTGTTGACAACTCGAATGCTGAAAAAATTGAATTAAAAGAAAAAATCAAAGAGGCTAAAATATTTATAGAGAATCTGAAGGAACAGTTGAATAAATCCAAAGAGAAGATGAAAGATCTTGTTGAACAATTGCAGGTAGAAGGAAGCACTAATAATTCACAAGACCTAAAAGATAAATTAGATGAATATGAATAACTTGCTAAAGATAAAGATAACCTAAAGCATGAGATGGAAGCAATGGTGATGAAGATGACTAAGGAAGTTGAGACAAGGAAAAATCTTGAGAAATCCTTAAAAGATAAATCTAAGGAATGTCACAAACTAAATTGTGATTGGTCAATTGTAGCTTGATCTTAAGGAGTCTAGATATAATGAAAAAAAACTTGAAAGGGTTAATGAAGTTCTTAGGAGAGAACTTTCAATAGCTAATGAATTCAGAGAAAAATTCAAATCCAATTCATCTAAACTTGATGAGAAACTTGAGAGACAAAGAGTAGTAGGAAACACACATGGATTAGGTTTTGAGAAAGGATAGAGTTCTGTATCAAGAGAGCGGATCAATTCATTAGAAAATTAGATAGAAAAATAGAAGGAGAAACCTATGAGGCAGCCAAATTTCAATGGTAGATGCTTTATGTACAAAAAAAAATGGTCATAAAGTAAAGGAGTGAAGAAGAAGATCCAATGTCACATCCTTTTCAGGTTAATGTTACACTTACTATAACTATGGAAAAAAATAAAGTGAGTGCAGAGCTAACATCAAGCAAGGAAATTTTACTTGTTACAAATGCCATAACTTTGGACACTTAGCGAAGCAATGTAGATTAAACATTAAACCACACAAATTAGAGGTATGGAAATGAAAATGTGATGTGTTTTAATTGCAAAAACATTGGTCACATTGCTAATAATTGCAAATATAATAAAGATAGAGGTTCGGTAGAAATAAATAATGTTTAGGATGATAAGGGAAATAAAATTGTTGATATTGAAGAGGTTAAGAAGGAAATGAGGAAGATATGGATGAGAAAAGAATAGATTGATCCTATTGGACAGATTACACCAGTTTCTAGTATGAATATTTCTTCAACAAACTAATTAGGTCAAAGGCCTAAGGTGGGGCTCTTCATGAAAAATCTTACCCTACCCCTATTTTGAAGGAGTGGTGGAAGCGATCGATTCAGGTAGTTGGAAAATTGAATTTGAATCTTATTGATAATATATTTAAAAATTTTGATCATGAGCTAGAGGATCGCAAGCATAATTTGTTTCATCGTTTATGAACAACTTTATGAGTTAGGGTTTAACCGCATTTGTTGTGATTGATTTCTGAAGCATGTGAAGGAATAAAATAGATTTCAGAGACATCATTTTTCACGGTTCTATCTTGTGAATGAGCTTTTAGAAAGATTGAAGGTGATTTGAGTGAATATTTAAGAAGAGTTCAAGGATCTAATTTACAAACCCTACCGTCAACATAAAATGGTATTTATCATTTCTAAACCTGTTTAATCTATTTTGAAATTATGGATACACCTATGATAATAGATGTCAAGGATAGACCCGATCCCATTTTCAAGAAGAAACCCCTACAAATATATGGAGGATGATCCAATGGGTGCATTTTCTAAAGTTCCATATGGAGTTTTACATGTCAAAGATTTTAGAGAATACATTCATTTCCACATTGAGGATTTAGGTGTAAATGTAATTCACCAGACATATGAGTCACTTTGTGAAGAAGGGAAGATAAATGAGGAATTAAATAATTGGAAACCATGAAAATATCTTAGATTATTGAGTTCATTACCTTTGATGAACTAGAATGGACACAAATTATTTTGATCAGGATACATGATTAGCTCATTTGGTTAGATAAACCCTACAAGATTACTAAGGAGGTTTTGGAATCTATAACCAGATTTTGTACAAATGGTGAAGTCCCTACTCTAAAATCAATTCAAAATGACCTAGTGACATATTTGACTAAGTATTAGTGGAATAAAAGGGCAATAAAAGTTAATGATATCAAGAAACCATATGTGAAATTTGCATCTGTGGTGTTTGGTTATATGGTTTATCATTCCACCAGGGAGAATTCCATCTCTAACACTATAATTTATACATCTTATGAAATGGTGAAGGAATAGATTCAGTATGATATATGTGAATCCCTAAGGAAACAACTTAAGAAAAACTTAGAAAAGATTAAGAAGCATAAAAAGTAGATTTTTAAGTATGGTTCACTCGTAATTTACATCTTTTTAAACTTTATGAACCACTTTCAAGGGATCGACGACATTACATGGAAGAAGGATATACTAGTTGCAAAAAAAATCACAAAATACTAGAGGTAATGCATGACAAGTCATCTAGGAGAAGAGAACTTTGGGGATACTGTTAAGAAGTAGATTCCACACATAATTGAGATTGGGGGGGGGGGGGGGGGGGGGTGAACGAGTTGTGACCAAATCAAATTAAATCAAAAACTTCTAATCTAGATTATTAAAAATAGTAACAATAATAAACCAAACAAGTAATCATGCACCATAACATAAATATTTTTTCTCGAGGAAACCCTGGATCAAAGGGAAAACTATGATGGGGATGGAACCCACAAGATAGTGTACTAACATATAAATTCCTTGTGAGGATGTGACCCTGTTAGGAGTCAAATGAAGTTCATTTAGTACAATAGTATATGTTAAAGGATATATCCCTATTAGGAAACCTTTAACCCTTGTTAGAAGGTTCTAACCTTGTTAAAGGATGAAAGGAAACAAGTTGACCCACTATCCAAATGTTCTAGCAAAGATGATAGATTGATCTTTTAGGATAACCTATCCAAAAGGGTGAACTGATTGAATCTGCAACATAATTTTCCATAACAATTCCTTTGAAGTCCATAACTCAATTCATCAATACCTCTCCTCTTCTCTACACTATCTTTCTCATCCCTCTATTCCTAATTTCATACATTCCATGCATCCCATACATCCCATTCATGCTAAACAAGGAAAATAACTTTCCTTTATACCATATACAAAAGTACTAATTAGGTCAGCTTGTTAAAGCTTCCCCAATGATCATTTACTTACATAGGGCCATGCTAAGGCATACACACATTCTCAAGCATTATTAAAAATGTTACATTATGGTTCCCATGTGTTACAATACATATATTACATTTTACAATGAAAAACAACACGCTTCCTGAACATAGTCAGCTACTAGTAAGATATGTTATACGTTACACAATAGCAACTATTACAGAATAATCCAAATGCCTTTATATCATGAAAATAGCTTTAATAAAAGGTCTTCTACCATGATCCAAGCTCACAGACACTAATTCTACTTCACCAATAAGATATAGCAAATATGCCACAGACTATCACTATTAACAATTCTTGCACATTGGTTTGCTACAAGTCTTCACCAAATGAATCAAAACTTATCCAAAATAGAATATAAGATCCAAAAAACATAAATATGATATATATACTCATCCATGCATTCACTACTAAGCTTGTATACAAAAATACATCAACTTGTAAATTCGTTGTCCTGATAACTGCCCGCGATGTACAAAATCTCTGTTTGTCATGAACACATAAGCATATGTTTTCATCAATGAAAAAAATTTCCACTAATGCAACATAAAATAAGTACATCCAAGTGCCAAAAAAAAATATACTTCCAACAATCTCCCCCTTTGGCATTGATGGTAACATATGGAGAAAAACCATCAACCCAAAAGTAAACATTACATTTCCTCAACATATACAGTATTTAACACTGCTACCAGATTACAAACTCTTCTCCCCTTAAGAGAGGTTTTTGTCAACTTAATCTCCCCCTTTGACATCAATGGAAAAGGTTCCAATATGCCAAAATTTATATCACTACCCCTTTGATAAATATATCAAAATTCTTGCATTGAATCAAACCAACCTACAATCACCAAATAATGTCAAGTGCCAACAAACACTATTGGAATCAAAATCATTACATAAGATCTCTTTGATAAATCTTCTCAATGTGATGACTCCCCCTAAGGAGCATTACACAACATCACATCTAGATGAATAAATATGCTCTGAATATACTGGACTGATGCATTTTTGCATCTTCTATTCTTCATAAGGAGGGGCCATCACTCCAAGCATACCTCTAAGATACTCAAAGATGTCTTTAGCTAATGGCTTAGTGAATATATCTTCTATCTTCTCTTTAGTGCTCACATATTCCATCTCTTTCTTAGTGCCCTTTCTCTCTCAAAAAGTGATTCTTAATAGCAATGTGCATAGTCTTTGAATGTAAAATTGGTTTCTTTGACATGTTTATTGTACTTGTATTATCATAGTGAATAATAATAGGTTCAGAAAAAGTTATACCAATATTTTTCAACATTTGATTCATCCATGTTATTTGATGTTGCAACATATTCTACCTCTGCAATAGACTATGATATGTAATCTTTCTTCTTACTCAACCATGAAACTAGTCTTCCTGCAAGGAAAAATTCTCCTCCACTTGTTCTTTTTCTATCATCAACATTTCTTGCCCAATCGACATCAATATTTGCATATAATATAAAATCATTTGATTTATCATACCATAATCCAAATTCCATTAATGTTCCCTTCATATATCTAAAGATTATTTTTATTGTTGTAAGATGTGATTCTTTTGGATCTGCCTAATATCTCACCACAATACCAACTATATTAGCAATATCCACTCTAGTGTGAGTCAATTATTGTAAAGCACCAATGATAGATCTATATCTTGTCTATATTGTACTATGTGAATCATCATTGTTAGTCAACTTACAACCTATGACCATAGATGTGCCAACTAGTTTGCAATTTTCAAATCCAAATCTTGTCAATAAGTCTTTAAGATACCTAGTTTGAGATATGAAAATGCCATCATTAGTTTGTGTAATTTATAATCCCAAAAATTATTTCATATCACCTATCATAGACATTTTGAATTCTTCTTTCATCTCATCAAAAAATTTGTTACTTACCTCAACATTTCCTCCAAAGATAATGTCATCAACAAAAACTTCAATGATCAATAGTCCATCTACATTTATTCTCAAGTACAAATTTATATCTACATTTCCTTTCTTAAATCCCAAATGTAACAAATACTTATCCAACCTCACATACCATGCTTTGGGTGCTTGCTTCAATCCATAGAGTGCCTTCTTCAATTCACATGTCATGTCTTCTTGCTCTGTTAAAGGAAATCCATCTGGTTTCTCAATGAATACCTCTTCTTATAATTCACCATTCAAGAATGCTGATTTGACATCCATATGATAAACTTTAAATTTCTTGTTAGCTGCATATGCCAAAAATAATCTTATTGCTTCCAATCTTTCTACATGGGCGAAGGTTTCTTCAAAATCAATACCTTCTTGCTGCGAATATCCTTTACATACCAACCTTTCCTTGTTCCTTACCACTTCTCCTTGTCCATTCATTTTATTCCTAAATACCCACTTACTTCCTATAACATTCTTATCTTTAGGCCTTGGAAACAATTCCCATGTATTGTTCTTTTCAATCTACTCTAGTTCTTCCTTCATAGCTTTTATCCACAATTAATCTTTACATGCTTCATCAGTACTCTTAGGCTCAAATTGTGAAATAAGACATATTTAATTTCTCATATTATTCCTTGTCATAACTCTCTCATACATATTGCCAATAATCTGATTGTCATGATGATTTAAAGTAACATACCTTGGTGTTGTCTACTCTTCTTTTTGTTCTTCAAACTGAACATGAATCCCATTATCAATCTCAAAGAATTTTTCTTGTCCTATACTTTGATTTTGTGTAGTTCTTTGATTTGTGCTCGCATACTCAAATTTTTTCTCTTGTACCTAGAATATCTCATCAATTCTCACATTTGCACTTTCAACAATTTTTCTCAATCTTTGATTATAACATCTATATGCTTTTCTCTTAGTAGAATAGCCAAGAAATATACCTTCATCACTTTAAGGATCAAATTTACTTATTTCATCATCTCTCTTGATATATAATTTACTTCTAAAGATTCTGAAATACTTAACTATTGGTGTGTGACCAAACCAAAGCTCATAAGGTATTTTGTTTGATCCCTATCTCATCTGAACTCCAATCAAGGTGTAAACTATTGTATTAACTACTTCTCTCCAATGTACATGTGAAACCTTACCTTTAAGAAATATCACTCTTGCTGCTTCATAAACAATTATGTTTCTTCTCTCTGCTACTCCATTCTGTTGTAGTGTCTTAGGAGTTGATGTTTGTCTGTGAATACTATTATCCTCAAAATATGCATTGAATTGATTAGATGTAATTTTTCCACCTCTGTCAAACCTCAAACATTTAAACTTAAATCCTGATTCATTCTCAACTTTTTCCTTAAAGATTTTGAACTTATCAAATGCTTCAGATTTTTCTCTAAGAAAAGTAACCCACATCATTCTTGTGAAATCATCAATGAAAAAAATAAAATACTTCTCACCATAAACTATCTTAGGCTTTGTTGGTCCACATAAGTCTATATGCACAATCTCCAATTGCTTTGATTTAGAAAATACTTTTCTATGAAATGAACTTTTTATCTGTTTTTCCATGATACATTCCTTACATAACATGTTAGAGGGCTTCACAATCTTAGGTAAGTCTCTGACTATATTTAAATATCTCACCTTCACTATGTTATCAAATTTTATGTGACAAAATCTTCTATGCCATAACCAATTGTCATCAACTTTTGTAATAAAATAACTTACTCGAGAAGGATTTAATTGAAATACATTGCCTCTAGTTAAAGTACCAGTTGCAATCTCATTTCCTTCCTTGTCTTTGATTGAACACATCTTATCAGAAAATTGTAAGTGATATCCCTTATCAACAAGTTGTCTGACACTTAACAAGTTATGTTTCAGTCCATCAACAAACAATACATCATTAGTATTAGTCTTACCATCAAGGGTGATTGATCCTTTTCCCTTTATCATGAAAGGAGTATTGTCACCAAACCTAACAACACCACTATCATAACTTTTTGTTCAACAAATCTATCTTTATCACATGTCATATGATGTGAACATCCACTATCTATGATCCAATCTTCCTTCTTCTTTTCAACATGTGAAATGAGTGCTTTCTCTTCTGTAATAGGATTATCTTCTTTGATAGAAACACATGCAATTTCATCTTCATTATCATTGTCTTCTAGGTGAATATCCTTAAGCTCAATTTCATCATCATCATTAACATATAAATATTCTTTAGGTAGTTTTGACTTGTAAGGCTTATGCTTAAACTTAGACACTCTTGTAGGACATCTTGACGCAAAATGACAAACCTGTTTACATGAATAACAAACAATTAGTAAATTTCCTTTAAAACTTCCTTACCTCTATGTTCTCTTTTTGCAATCAAAGCTTCAATCTCATCCAAATTCTTTTCTTCTTCCTTAATTTTTTCCCAATGACTTGCTAGTGTAACACAAGTCTTGCTCAAGATGATCCTAGTCTCTTCTAGGATTAACACAAGGCTAACTTCCTAGCCTATAAGGAACTATCCTAGTACCCTCACAAGGATTGGTAAACTCAATCCTCTCCTATTCAACTTGTGACACCAAGGTTTAAATCAATCTCCCTTCAACATGCCCTTCCTTTGCTTTCTTCAAGCTCCACCATCCTCAAACTTAGAAATTTAGTTTTCATTCACCCTCAAATGGAGAGGAGGATTTCTTCATGTAGAATATGGTTCAAAACCATTTTTAATCCAATTTCCTTCAAGGTAAACCCTATCACTAACTAGATTTTCTTGTTGACTATCCTAAAAAGGGCTACAAGGCTATTAGGCCTAATTGGTCTCTTTTGCTCAATAACTCCAAAATTTTCCAAAAAAAGTGCCAAACTAATTATAGATTTGAGTACCCTTTTGGAAGGGCTTACATATTTTGTAGGTCTCCTTTTCCCATTTTGTCCGTACAAGGGTTTCCTGGAAATGGGGCTATAATCAAGGGTTTACTAACTTACTATCTGAACCAATGAGGGTTTGATGATTCTTCATGTTTCAATCCTCCTCTGAAGATTCTCTACATTAAAGATGCTTGATAACTCATCTAACCTCCCCTCCATAATGTTTTATTGAATCTATGAGTGCCTTCAATCACTCCTATTGTCTTTGCAGCACACTATGACACCTAGCCATGCACTCCTGGCTTGCCTAGGGCATCACCTTAAAAATGTTTCCTGAAATTTTTAGGGCCCCTCCTTTCACCATCCTATGTTACAAGGAGTCTAGTCACAGATCCCAAGGAGTCATATAAATTGTACAGTGGGAGAGTGATCTAGCACTCCATTTTGTAAAACCCTACCTGGACCAACCCGAGACATTCCAAAGAATAAAAGAAATACAAACTAATGCTAAAAATTGATAAAATGATTAACTATCTATCCTAGGAATCAAAATACATTCTACACTAACACATGAAATTTTTATAGTCGATCTCTCAATCCATCTTTGAGCTTTGTTCCACACAAAATCAATTAACTTAACACAAAGATTACACAGTCACACCCGTGCCAGGGCTTGGTTTCCATACTACAGACTTCCCAATGCCCATATTTAGGGTTTTTTTAACATTATATATCTCACCTTAGGTTTCAAGACCCTTGGGTAGGGCTTTTAGTTTTCTAGAGCCATATCTAAGGTAAAAAAGAAATGTTGGCATGACAACTTTCAAAGTTGTTACAACAACTTTTGGTTGTTTAACAAACCAAATGGTCACAACCTTGTGTGATTGTTCCCTGACTAAACTAGGGTCCTTAAAACCATTTTCAACCTCTAAAAATATAAAAGAGGCCATTAACCACCTTTTACAACATTTTTCCAAGCTTGGCAACTTTGGCTAAGTTGGCCAACTTTGATTCAAACCGATTCAAGAAGACTCACCTAGGACTAAGGGAGACCAAGAGACACTAAACATTAACCAAAACACTTGAGAGACTAACTAGTTTCCTCACTACACTAGTGGCTTGGCTAAGGCCACTACAAGCCAAAAATTCAGTCTAGGAACACTAGGTACCAAGTAGCCTTAGCTAGGTGCCCTGCACGACTTACATACTCTCTAAGATTTTTGTTTCTTGTACTCACACTTTTGGTTAGTACCTTTTTATCCTTTTGTGCACTAGCTCTAAATATTGTCTAAAGTCTAGGTAAAGTATCTTTTAATTTTATAGATTCGAAAGCTTGTAACTTACCAATCAACATTTCCCTGTTAAATCTAGTCATGAGTGGAATGACTTCTTCAATAGAATTTTCCTTTTTCTCATAAGATGGTTTAAGATATTTGAAAATCTTTCCAACAATTTCATCTTTAGGCATAATACCTCCCATGTTCCTTATTCTTGTGACAATCTCATTAATCCTTTGAACATATGACCTGATGGTTTCATCTTCCTACATTTTATATTCTTCAAATCTTGTTTTCCAATTATGCAACTTAGCCCTTTTTGTATATTCATCACCTTCATATAAATTTTCTAATTTAACCCAAATATCACGTGCAAGATCAAGTTCTTTTACCTTAATGAATTCAGCTTTTGATAGGGCACTTATCAACGCTTCCGTTGTAGTCATGTTGTGTTGAAATATCTTCTTCTCGTCATCAATGCATGTTCCTAGATCACTCTCAACATTGACTTGTGTTTGTGTCTTGGTAATCAACCAATAGTATATTCTTATGCAAATTAGGTGCATTCTCATCTTGTTCTTCCAACTTTCATAGTTGTCTCCATCAAACTTAGGACTCTCCTTTCTGTAGGACATTGAAGATCTCCTCAAGATACTAAGATTCTTTCTCAAATAGGACCTGATGCTCTGATACCAATTGTTAAGAAGTAGAGTCCACACACAATTGAGAAGGGGGGGTGGGGGGGGTGAATTAGTTGTGACCAAATCAAATTAAATCCAAAACTTATAATCTAGATTATTAACAACAGTAACAAGAATAAACCCAACAAGTAATCATGCACCATAACACAAATATTTTTTTCTTGAGGAAACTCTTGATTAGAGGGAAAAACCCAGTGGGGATGGAACCCACAAGATAGTTTCCTAACATATAAATTCCTTGTGAAAGGATGTGACCTTGTTAGGAGTCAAATGAAGTTCATTTAGTACAAAAGTACCTGTTAAAGGATAGATCCATGTTAGGAGACTTGAACCCTTTTTAGAAGGTTCTAACCATGTTAATGGTTGAAAGGAAACAAGTAGACCCACTATCCAAATGTTCCAAAAAAGATGATAGATTGATCTTTCAAGATAACATATCCAAAAGGGTGAACTAACTGAACCTATAACTCAATTTTCCATAATAGTTCCTTTGAAGTCCATAACTCAATTTAACAATACCTCTACTCTGCTATGCACTATCTTTCATATCCCTCCATTCCTCATTCCATACATTCCATGCATTCCATACATCCCATACATGCTAAACAAGGAAAACAACTTTCCTTTATACCCGATACAAAAGTACTAATCAAGCCGGGTTGTTAAAGCTACCCCAATGATCATTTATTGACATAGGGCCATGCTAAGGCATACATGCCTTCTTAAGAATTATTTAAAATGTTATATTATGCTTCCCATACATTAAAATACATATATTACATTTTAAAATGAAAAACAACACACTTCCTCAACATAGTCGACTGCTAGTAAGATATGTTGTACATCCAAGTGCCAAACAAAAATCTATTTCCAATAGATACTTCAAGACCTTTTAGGATAAAATGAAGTTGAGAAGGAGGACTCGAAGATAGTTAGTTGAAAAGTATGAGGATACTATTTGTTTCATGTTTGAGATTGATGAATGCAAGTTAGAAGAAGTGAAGCCAAGAACTTCTTGGATCTTATTGACTGTATATGAGGTTGACCGAGTAATTTTAGAAATGCATGTGGAAGATATTCTAAAGAATACAATTGAACAAAATGAAAAGAGATTTGGTACCTACAAAGAAAAGAGTCTTGAGGTACATCTTTCAATGAATAAACCACTCATGATGAGGAAAGTAAGAAAATAAGTTGAAATCATGGGTGAAAGAATGAGATTTATAAAATGACAAATTGAAGAAGCTAGGAATAAGTACAAAAAGGAAAAGAAGAAAGTAAGAGAAGATAAACCTATTCATGTAGAGGATGATGATGGAATCCCTCCCTACATACCACTCTGAAGAAGATCTACTAGGAGTTCATTGAAGGCATCTGTTTGTCCACCAGAGGAGAAGATTTCAAAGAAGATAATGACACCCAAACCATATACACCAAAGGTCACACCACAAAAGATATAAAAACCTAGGAAATTTTATGAATCAAAAAGTAAAGGAGTCAAGCTTAAGGGGAAGAGAGATAAATAAGATGAAAAAGATGAGTCTACTGATTTAGATGATTCCAAGAAGAAGCCAAGGACCAAAGGTACAAGAGTAGCAATAGTTGTGAAGATAAATATTCCCAGACTAGTTGTCACTGGTAAGCCCCAATTTACATTAGATGATGTACTTCTGAGTATGAAAAAGCATGGAATAATAGTTTAGTTGAAAATATACTATGAAAAGTATAATGAGGAGGAGAAAATAAAGTTAGAAGGAGTAATAGTGTATTTGAATAAGTACAATAGAACACTAGTTGAGATAAAAAGGGACATCCCTAATAATTTTTTTGACAAGCTTGAGGCTAGGAGTCTGACAACACTAGAGGAATATAAGAGGATTAGACAAGGAGTGATTATAAAAATATGTCCAATCATTTCTAAGGAAGGATTGAACATTCTACTTGGTGAATAAAAAGGGAACTATTGTACAAAACAAGAATAAATCTAATTATGAGTGGAAAGATTGATGAGGTAGTTGAAGAGATAAAAGAAGTCATAAGAAAAATCTTATTGAAGGATCAGTATAAGATACCTCCTAAGGAAAAGAAGAAAGTAGAAATGTAGATTGGTTATAGAGATAGAGATACAGAGCCTGATGTATTCATATCTAGTGTACCAGTTACATTCTCAACATATGATGATGAAGAAAACATTCCTAGGGTTATGAAATACAAGGCTACATTAAGAGAAGGAGAATATAAGCTTGGTGAGAAATAAGAAGTAAAAGAAACTAAGGATGATGAAAAGGAAAAAAATTAGGATGGAGCATACATAAGTAATATTGATGCAGAGATGACACTTGATGCTAATCAAGAAAATGAGGATGTTAGAATAGAAAAAACTCCTATGGATGAGAAGAATCCTGAGAAGTTTGAACAAGTTAAAGATGCACATACTAATAAGGAAAGAGACACTGATGAAGCATTAACCAAATTGATAAAAGATGACATCAGTTAGTTATAATCAATGAAAATCTTGCATCAGTGGCCCAACACAAGGCAAGAGAGAGGATACTTCAGAGTACACTAGTTATATATAGACACACACACACACACACACACACACACACACACACACACGCATAGGTGAACCCACAATAGTGGGTTACACTTTTTTGCCTGAACGGACACTGAACTATACATTTTGAGAAAAACTTTCAGATTTGAATGCATATTGCCATTGAACCGGTCGAAATCAGAGGATGAAGTAAATTATAGTCTTTTAGGATTTTCTGTCTAGATTCTAAATATATATATATATATATATATATATATATATATATATATATATATATATATATATATATATATATATATATATATATATATATATATATATATATATATATATATATATATATATATATATATATATATATATATATATATATATATCTATCTATCTATCTATCTATCTATCTATCTATCTATATATATATATTTTGAATTTATTTGAATACTTTTTTCCTTCTCCCACGAAAATTGGTATGGTGCTGAAAATGTCATTTTCAAATAGTAACATTGTTTTCATAGAGCATAACTTTTTTTGTAAAATAGATATGAATGTGATTCTTTCGAATTTAGTTTCATAACATCCATATGGAGGGTATGCAATTGGTTTGATGACATTATCATGATTATTGCATATTTTATTAACGTTTGAAGTTGAATAAACCATAATTTTGACATACCTTAACTACATAGCTTATAACTTCTTGTGTATTTATTGAATTTCAAATATTTATTTTTTTGATAGAAAGTAGACTCAAAGATGGAGGGCACTGTTATTTTTCAATTTTTTTTCCCTTTTTTACTATTTTTCATTGAATGTAAAACTCAGAGGTTTATATTTGATAAAAAACCTACATTCGATTAACGTAAAAAACCATACACATAATAAATTAAAAAATAGTCAAATATATAATCGTTAGAAAGCTAGTTCCGAGTACTTGTATGCAAAAGGGCGTCTTCTTATTCTTCCATTTGACACTGCGCTTGAGGCCCGAAGCCATGAAATTCTCAGAATTTCTTCATAGCTTACAACCATGGCCTAAACCAGCTACTTTCGATCAAAATTTTTGGCTTTCGATCGAAAGTAATTTCATGTTTAATGCAATTTTTAGCCATAACTAAAATACTTTCGATAGAAAGTAAGTTAGTTTCGATCCAAAGTCAACTTTGATTTTCGATAGAAACCCAAGTCGGCCTATTTGGTGTCATTTCGGGTTAATAATGATTACATATAAATAAATGTATATTTTTTTCATTTCATTAATCCGAAAGCTGTAAAATAATTTGCATTTAGGAGAAGGAAGACATTTTGGCATTGAACAATTTTCTAAGTTGTGATGGGAAATAAAAAGAGAAGGCTAAACAAGAGTACACGACATTATTTAGAAGAGGCTGAACAAAGACTATGTGAAGAATCACAAATTTAAGATATTATTGTAGGAACAAGGTATGTCTAAGTTGTTTCTCTCTAGATATTTTAAGTTGATGGTTAAGACTTGTCTTAATGTTCATCATGTAAATGTGATGTTGTAATACCTAATTTTAGAGCTAATTAGACCTAATAAGACTAATTATTAGCAATTAGGACCTATTAAGATTAATTAGAGGTCTAACTAGACCCAACTAGACCTATTAGGACCAAGTAGACCTAACTAGGACCTATTAAGACCAATTAGACCTATTAGGACTTGTTAGTCTGACCAATTAGATGTATTAGGACCTATTAGGTCCAAATAGACCTAACTAAACCTAGCTAGACCTATTAGGACCAATTAGACAGGTAACTAGACCAATTAGGACCTATTAGACTTAACTAGACCTAATTGTAGACCTATTTGGTCCTATTAGACCAGTTAGGACCAATTCGACCTAACTATCTACCTAACTAGGACCTATTAGGACCTATTAGATAGGTATTAGTCCTCGACCAATTAGAGGTTTAACTATCTACTAATTAGACCTAACTAGATAGGTATTAGGACCTATTAGACCTAACTAGACCTAACTATGACCTTTTAGTACCTATTAGACCTAACTAGATTTGACTAGGACCTATTAGGACCAATTAGACCTAATTAGGACCTAAATAGACCCAATTAGACACAATTAGGACCTAATTAGACCCAATTAGACCTATTAGGACCAATTAGGACTAATTAGAACCAATTAGGACCAATTAGAACTAATTAGGACCTAATTAGACTCAATTAGAATCAATTAGGACCTAATTAGACTCAATTAGAACCAATTGGAACCAATTAGGACCTAATATGACCTATTAGAACCAATTCAAACCTAATTAGACAAGTAATTAGACCGATTAGACTCAATTAGAACTAATTAGGACCTAATATGACCTATTAGGACCCAATTAGACTTAATTAGACCAATTAGGACAAATTAGTCCACCTAATTAGACCCAATTATAACCAATTAGGACCTAATATGACATATTAGGACCCAATTATACTCAATTAGAACCAATTAGCACCTAATTAAACTCAATTAGGATCAATTGGGACTAATTAGACCTGATTAGGACCTAATTAGACCCAGTTGGACCCAATTAGGACCTAAGTAGACCCAATTAGACCCAATTAGACTCAATTAGACCTATTAAGATCAATTAGGACTAAGTAGAACCAATTAGGACCAATTAGAAGTAATTAGGACCTAATTAGACTCAATTAGAACCAATTAGGACCTAATTAGACTCAATTAGAACCAATTATGACCTAATATGACCAATTAGACCCAATTAGACCTAATTAGACCCAATTAGGACCTAATTAGACTTAATTAGACTAATTAGACTCAATTAGAACTAATTAGGACCTAATATTCAATTAGGACCTAATTAGACCCAATTAGGACCTAATTAGACTTAATTAGACCGATTAGACTCAATTAGAACCAATTAGGACCTAATATTCAACTAAATAGGACCTAATTAGACTCAATTAGAATCAATTAGGACCTAATTAGACTCAACTAGAACCAATTAGAACCGATTAGGACCTAATTAGACTTAATTAGATCGATTAGACTCAATTAGAACCAATTAGGACCTAATATGACCTATTAGGACCCAATTCAACTTAATTAGACTAATTAGGACTAATTAGGACCAATTAGGACCTATTATGACCTATTAAGACCTATTATGACTTAATTCTAGACCAATTAGGACCTATTATGACCAATTATGACCTATTATGACCAATTATGACCAATTATGACTAATTAGGACCAAAATGACTTATTAGGACCTATTATGACCAACTATGACCAATTAGGACCAAAATGACCTATTAGGACCTATTATGACCAACTATGACCAATTAGGACTAATTAGGACCTAATATGACCTATTAGGACCCAATTAGAATCAATTAGAACTAATTAGCACCTAATTAGAACCAATTAGAACCAATTAGCACCTAATTAAACTTAATTAGAACCAATTAGGACCCAATATGACCTATTCAAACCCAATTAGACTCAATTAGATAAATCAACACCTAATTAGACTCAATTAGGACCAATTAGGACTAATTAGACCTAATTAGGACCTAATTAGACCCAATTAGACCCAATTGGGACCTAATTAAACCCAATTAGACCTAATTAGACCCAATTAGACCTATTAGGACCAATTAGGACTAATTAGAACCAATTAGGACCAATTAGACCCAATTAGACCGAATTAAAACTAATTAGGACCTAATTAGACTCAATTAGAACCAATTAGGACCTAATATGACCTATTAGAACCAATTATGACCTAATTAGACCTATTAGAACTAATTAGGACCAATTAAGACCTATTATGACCTATTATGACTTAATTCTAGACCAATTAGGACCAATTAGGACTTATTATGACCAATTATGACCAATTAGGACTAATCAGGACCAATATGACCTATTAGGACCTAAATTATGACCAACTATGACCAATTAGGACTAATTAGGACCAATTAGAACTAATGAGGACCAATTAGAACTAATGAGGACCTAATTAGACTCAATTAGAACTAATTAGAACCAATTAGGACCTAATATGACCTATTAGAACCAATTAGGACCTAAATATGACCTATTAGAACCAATTAGGACCAATTATGACCTATTATGACCTATTATGACCAATTATGACTTAATTCTAGACCAATTAGGACCAATTAGGACCTATTATGACTAATTATGACCAATTAGGACTAATTAGGACCAATATGACCTATTATGACCTATTATGACCAACTATGACCAATTAGGACCTAATATGACCTATTAGGACCCAATTAGAATCAATTAGAACTAATTAAAAACTAATTAGAATCAATTAGAACCAATTAGCACCTAATTAGACTCAATTAGAACTAATTAGGACCTAATATGACCTATTAGAACCCAATTAGAATAAATTAGCACCTAATTAGACTCAATTAGGACCAATTAGGACCAATTAGACCTAATTAGGAGGACCTAATTAGACCCAATTAGGACCTAATTAGACCCAATTAGGACCTAATTAGACCCAATTAGAACCTAATTAGACCCAATTAGACCCAATTAGACCTAATTAGACCCAATGAGACCTATTAGGACCAATTAGGACTAATTGGAACAAATTAGGACCAATTAGACCCAATTAGACCCAATTAAAACTAATTCGGACCTAATTAGACTCAATTAGAACCAATTAGAACCAATTAGGACCTAATATGACCTATTAGAACTAATTAGGACCTAATTCGATTTAATTAGATCGATTAGACTCAATTAGAACAAATTAGGACCTAACATGACCTATTAGGACCCAATTAGACTTAATTAGACTAATTAGGACCTAATTAGACCTAATTAGACTTCATTAGACCAATTAGGACTTAATTAGACCAATTAGGACCTAACTAGACATAAGATGAACCTATTAGGACCTAATTAGAGTCAATTAGACCAACTAGGACCTAATTAGACTTAATTCTAGACCAATTAGGACCAATTAGAACCTATTATGACCAATTATGACCGATTAGGACTAATTATGACCAATATGACCTATTAGAACCCAATTAGACTCAATTAGAACAAATTAGCACCTAATTAAACTCAAT
This sequence comes from Chamaecyparis obtusa, assembly GCA_027943335.1. Lineage (NCBI taxonomy): Eukaryota > Viridiplantae > Streptophyta > Pinopsida > Cupressales > Cupressaceae > Chamaecyparis > Chamaecyparis obtusa. The sequence goes on from BSBK01007382.1 coordinate 448,487, forward strand.
TAGGACTGATTAGGACCAATTAGACCTAATTAGGACCAATTAAGACCAATTAGAACAAATTAGGACCTAATTAGGACCTGATTAGACCTCTTAGGACCTAATAGGACCTAATTAGACCTAATTAGACCCAACTAGACCTATTAGGACCTATTTTGACTTAATACATGAACCTTGTTAGACCTAACTTGATTCAAAAGTTTTTGTTTAATAATTTTTACTTCACATGTAGGAAATTCTCAAGAAGCACAACCTTTTGAAGTTGGAGAAGGGTCATCACAAACTCAACAAGCCCAACCTTCAGAAGTTGGAGAAGGGTCATCGCAAGCTCAACAAGCACAACTCTTAGAATATCAAACAAGTACACATCTCTCTCTCACTGACTCTCTCTCACTGTCTCGATTTAGTCTCTTATTGGTGAATATGCATTTTGGGTCTTTCCCCTTAATAAGTTATTATTTTTGTTGTGTACATGCATCCTTTGATGATGAAAATGTTGGACAAGGGGCATCCCAAGTTGAAGTAATGGACTTTAGAGAAGGGTCAACCCAAGGTCAAATAAGTATGCGTTTCTCTCATTAGTTTATAAATTATTATAGGTTTGACATTCAAGCTTGTAAATACTTATTTCATGAAGGTCCCCTTAGGATGAGATATTAAGATATTTTTAAATTTTTTTTGCAATGGAAGTGCAAGAAATATATGAGAATGATAGTCTACTCCAATGGTTGAAGAGAAAAATTAATCGTAAAAGCATATATCATTTAATTGAAATAGATGTAGAAAAATTGAGAGATTATGCTAAACAACCCATAAATATTATGAAGAGGGCATTGAATAAAAAGTCTAAGCAAATAATGAAACAATTTGAGAATCTTGGTACACTTGAAAAAACTCAACTATTATCAATTACACTTCTTAAAGATGAGTTAAAAGAGCCATTAAAATTGTTGGGTGTAGATGCAAGTTTGAAAAAGTTAAAATCATGTAACTTACAAAAAAATATTGTTGAGAGTGTTAAGGAAGGTTTGCATTCCATTGGAAAAACAACTAGATCTATAGATAGGTCCATTTCAAGAAGAGTGATACTGACATCTATTTTAAATAAAAACATATCCCAAAGAAGATAAATTTCTTCACTTTCATCTCAGATCGAGTACAGTAGGAAGGCAATGAAACATTATTTGAAAAGAAGAATCAATTTGGATGATACTACATTGGAAGGTAATTGGGCACTAATGTGTAGAGCTCTTCAGTCTGATAGGATTAATGAAACAGTTAGGAACTTAGTTACTGATGAACTACAACTGATTGAATATTTCAATGAGCTGAAGAAACAATGATTAGAGATCACCGAGTACTGAAATGATATGTTAGATGATTAAATCAGTCAATATGTTGTCATTGATGGCAACTAGTTTTGACAGTACTTATCATGTTAGTTACAAACATCTGAACATTTGTCAAAGCAAGAAGAGATGAATAACTAAGATATCTACATGAGGAAAAGAAGGATATGACAGATACGGATAAGGAAAACATTAGGTAACTTATTGACGAGTCTATGGCTTCATACTATTGATTTCATTATGATGCATTAATCTATTATGAAGAAGAGAACTGAAATTAAACAAGACAATATGATAGGTAATTGAAGATTTCTGTATACACTGCGCCAGTGCAGTGTATACCGAATGACAGTATCAACCGAGCTACTTTAACTAGTTATCACCGACACATTTATGTGATAATCGAATGTGGATGAAAATATTAAATGCTAAAAGCAACCAACTGAATTTGATGAGCTGGATACTATTATGATTTCGAGGTTAAAGATGAAGTTTTTAATGAGATCCATGACTGACCAAATTCAGTGAAGATCTAAAGGATGATATTGAAATGGGTTAATGCTACATCTGCCGAGGAAGGTTTAAGAGGCAAAATGGATGAAGGAGATTAAGCGACAAAATCTAATGGCTGAAATGAAAATGGTTTACTTGTCTATTTAAGAGATATGAGTTTCATTATTGAAACTATGCTGGAGGAAGAAGACTATAGAGAATTTGCGTGAAGACTATTCATGCATGCTTGATCAAACTACAGAGTTAACTAAGCGTCAGAGAGCTATTTACCGAAGGACAGTGAGTTGATGAATATTGGAGAAGTGAATTTGATTATTGATCAGAGGATTTGTATGGGCTTAGCATAGATCTAAATATTTGTAATTGAGTTGTATTTGAGTCAGATCATACTGTATCAGTTTAACCATTGATTCAAAAAATCTCTTAATCGAGTGGACTTAATAGTCTTATATTCTGCCCTATGTCATTCAGAGAATGTACATTGTTATCTTATTGACCCCATAGTGAATGCTGGTCAAAATTTAACTATTAGTGTTAAATCCTCTAACAAGGTCACACCTAACAGTGTGTTTGTAACCTTTAACAGAGTTGGCTCTTCACCGAGCTCACTTTAGAAGAGTGAATTATTTTGGGTTACCGATCCCAGGTGGTTTTTCCCTTAACAGGGTTTCCACGTTAAACCATTGTGTTATGTGTTATTTGTGATGATTGTTTTGTTATCATACTTTACATACTACATACTTGATTTGGTCAGTAATCATAGTTAGCTATTTAACTGGTAATCGGTAAAGTGAACAAACAAATTGATATTTTATGTTACCTAGCTGCATAATTTGTTGGAATTATTTGATAAGGTACATCTTTGTATTTGGGACTGTAGCATAACCGATCTAACTGATTCACCCCCCCTCTCAGTTATTCTAACAATTGGTATCAGAGCATATTGGTTGCTTGGAATATATTTTTAAGGACTTCAACAAAAAGATTACAAGATGTATAAGAGGGAAGTGTTGAAGCTGAACAAGGACAACTTTTCTACATGGCAAAGTCGGATTAGACTTCACATGTCTAGAATTGGAGAATCTGCTATAACTTTATTGGACAATGGGTACATATAACCAACTGGTTCTTTGACTCTTGATCAGTTGAGAGACCGACATGAACATAATATTACTATGATAGAGATTGCTTCTTCTCTATCTGATGTTGAATTTGAGGATGTCAAGGCTTGCACTACTGTGAAGAAAATGTGGGATAAACTTTCTCTAGTCTATGGTGGTGATGTAAATGTGATGAGAGCCAGAGCTGAAAGCCTGAGAGGCAAATTTGATGATATGAAAATGAAGGAAGGAGAAAACATAGTATAGCACACAAACTGAATCAAAGAGGTAGTCGACGCTATCCGAGGAGTTGGTGGTGTCATTGAAGAAGAAACAATGGTAAGTAAGATACTAAGAACCTTGTTGCCTTCTTATGTAATCAGAATATCTGCTATTCATGAAATGAGGTTTGCACCTAGTAGCACTCTTACTCTTTATAGTCTGATTGGTAATTTAACAAATTTTGAGCTAAATTTTTTTGATAATAGTGTGGTACTGAGTGTTGAGTCTTCTTTTATGTCTTCTTTAAAGATTGGTAAATCTAGCAGTAAACATAATAGAAGGAATGAAAGTGATAGTAATACTGATGATGATCTTGATGAACTTGAAGCTCTTATGGCTAAGAGAATGCCTAAAGGTAAAGGTAGATATAAGGGAAAGTTACCTTTAGCATGTTTTAATTGTAAAGAATTTGGCCATATTGCTGCTAGATGTCCCAACAGGAAAGAGGAAGAAAAAGATAGAGACCGATCTGGTGATGGAAGTTATGGAAGAAGAAACAATAGAGGTTACCGACACTACAACAGAGACAACTAAGATCACAAAGATAAGGGAAAAAATGCATGTTATTTGGTTCGAGATGAGGACACCAACATCGACACTGATGATGATATTGAGGTAGTGTTTGTTGCAATGAAAGATGATTCCGAAGAGGAGGAAAGGTATGTAGAAACAACACTCATTTCTAAAGTTAGTAAGTTTGATACTTGGATCATTGATAGTGGCTGTACACATCACATGACTGGTGATGAAGATAAGTTTGATCATCTTGAGCATTATAATGGAGGATCAGTAAAAATGGGTAATGATACACCTTGCATGGTTAAAGGAAAAGGATCTATTCTAATGAATGATAAAATTAGATGTGACAATGCATACTAGGTAAAAGGATTGAATTACAATTTGTTGAGTGTGGCACAAATTAATAACTCAGGTCACCGAGTGGCATTTGAAAGAAAGAAGGTAAAGATCTATGATGGAAATGGAAAGCTTGTTAGAACAAGAGGACAATCAAAAGGTAACTTATTTTATCTTGACAATGCTGAGACTTCTTGTTTACTGGTGAAAAATGAAGATGCATGGTTATGGCATAAGAGGTTATGTCATGTAAACTTTGATAACATGATTAAGATTAGTAAAAAGAGAAAAGTTAGAGGATTGCCTAGTCTAACCAAACTTGATCATGTTATACGTCATCAATGTCAAAAAGGAAAGATGACAAAATATAGTTTTAAAAGTAAGGACTAGAATCATCTAAAGGAATCTTGGAGTTGGTTCACACTGACTTATGTGGTCCCATGAGAACTCAAAGCTACTATGGAGATAGATACTTTATTTTGTTCGTTGATGACTATACTAGATTGATGACAGTTATGTTCTTAAAAGAAAACTCTGAGGCATTCAAACTGTTTAAATGGTATAAGGCTAAAGTGGAAAAAGAAACTGGAAACGTATTAAAATGCTTAAGGTCTGATAGAGGAGGTGAGTTTGTTTCTGATGAATTCACTAACTTCTATAATGAGCATGGTGTAAAAAGACATGTTTCTGCACTGATAACACCACAACAAAATGGTATTGCCGAAAGGAGAAACATATCTATTGTTAATTGTTCTAGAATAATGATGATTGAGAAAAATGTTGCACAAATGTACTGGAGAGAGGTAGTTAGCACAAATGTATATGTCCTGAACCGAGTTCAACTAAAAAAAGACACAAACAAGACACCCTACGAGTTATGGTTTGGATACACACCGAGTGTAAGTTATTTCAAATTTTTTGGTAGGAAGTGTTATATTCTAAAAGATGATAGGAATGGAAAATTTGACTCTAAAGGTGATGAAGGAATATTCTTAGGATATTCTACTAAAAGTAAATCTTACAAATGTTTGAACAAAGTTACTAATAAGATGATAGAAAGTGCTAATGTAAAAGTTGATGAGTTTGCTGATAAGAATGATGTAGAAAGCATGAAGGAGCCGAAAGACTATGGTAGGTTCACTTATGTTGAAGATCCAAAGTATCTACCAAATCCACAGGTTGAGTCTATCGAGCATTAGGAAAATGCTACTGAAAATCAACAAATGGACATCGAGAATCAGGAAGAAGCTACCAAGCAAGAAACTGTACTTGAATAGAATGATGAGAAGAGGAGAGATCAAGTGCTAGCAAGATTTGTTAGAAGACATCATCCTGAGAATAAAATCATTGGAGATAAGCAAGTTGGCATGCTGACAAGAATTAAGTTGAGACATAACACATGCTTAGTTTGTGAGTTTGAACCAAAGAATGTTAGGGATGCACTTGAAAATGAGAAATGGATAATTGCTATGAATGATGAGATTGAACAAATTGAAAAGAGTAAGACATGGACCTTAGTACCTAGACTGAAAGATAAAAATGCTATCGGTACTAAGTGGATTTTCAGAAATAAGCTGAATGAGAATGGAGAAGTTACAAGGAATAAGGAAAGACTTGTTTGCAAGGGATAAGCACAAGAACAAGGTATTGATTATGGTGAAACCTTTGCACCTATTGCTAGACTGGAAGGATTCCAAATACTACTTGCCTATGCTGCACATAAGGGATTTAAGGTATATCAAATGGTTGTGAAATCAACATTTCTAAATGGAATACTTGAGGAGGAGGTCTACATAGAACAACCTGAAGGGTTTGTTGATTCAAATCAGAGAGACATGGTATGTAGACTACACAAAGCTTTATATAGACCGAAGAAAGTACCAAGAGCATAGTATGAAAGGTTATATGCTTATCTTATAAGTATTGGCTTTGTAAGAACTAGTGAAAATAGTAACATGTACATGAAAGGAGATTTTGATGATAACATTTTGATTGTTGCAATATTTGTTGATGATATAATCTTTGGTGGACAAGATCAGATTTGCAAATCCTTTGCTGATAAAATGAGAAAAAAATTTGAGATGTCTATGTTTGGAGAGATTAAATTCTTTCTAGGTTTGCAAATTATACAATAGAAAGATGGGATTTTCATCACACAATTAAAATACATTAAAGAAGTATTGAAAATTTTTGGCATGGAAGATGCTAAACCAGTGGGAACACTGATTGTGACTGGCTGCAAATTGACAAAAGATGATGAATCTACCGAGGTAAATCATACTCTGTACTGATCTATGATTGGTAAACTGATGTATGTAGTACACAATAGGCCTGATATTGCACATGCAGTGGGGATTGTGGCAAGATTTTCTACCAATCCTAAAGATTCACATATGGTTGCTATAAAGAGAATCTTGAGATACTTGAAGAAAATAGAGGACTATGGATTATGGTACACATTGGAAGGCAAATTTAAACTTAAAGTTTACACCGATGCAGATTGGGCTGGAAACATAGATGACCAGAAGAGCACAACCGGTGGAGCATTCTTTTTAGGGGAAAGACTTGTGACTTGGATTAGCAAGAAACAAGCATGCATCTCTCAGTCCACTACTGAAGCAAAGTATGTTGCTGCTATTGTAAATTGTTAAAATATAGCCTTGATCAGACAAGTGTTGGAAGGAATGAATGAGGTAATCACTGACTCGGTGATTATATATTGTGACAACACCAGTGCTATAAACATTTCAAATAATCCTGTGATGCATTCAAAGACAAAACATCTATCTATCAAGTATCACTACTTAAGGGAACAAGTTCAAGAGAAGCAAGTACAACTAGAATTTGTAACATCTAAGGAACAACTTGCTGACATCTTTACTAAACCATTACCGAAGGATACATTTGAATATTTGAGAACTAGACTTGGGGTCCGTCCCCTATCTATCGATCACTAATGTGATCTAGAGGTTGCATCAACCTACACTTATTAGAAGATCATTCATGTTGATGCACATAGCTCACACTTTGGATTATGTCTAAGGTTGTGAAATATTGTAGAAGCTAGAACATAAATTTGTTTATCCGTACACTGAAGGTACATGTTATGAACTGAACAACATAAATACTTGGCTGTTGCAAAGCTGCTTGTATATTTTCTTTGGCATTGTTGTCAAAGGGAGAGAGAATGAATATGAAAAATCAATTACTGAGAGCATAGAAAAAGGGAGAGACTTGAATATTTGTTGCTGAGAACAAAAGGAATCAGAGAGCTGAAAAGATCAAATTTGAAGGGAGAATCTGCACTTGTAATGTTGTTATGTTTTGTAGTGATTAAACATATTAAATTTGAGCTCACCGAGTTACAACATTTTCTTACATAGTTGTAGAATACATGTTTGGTATGTGTATGGCATATTTTCATATTGCTTGTGTTTCCATCAATGCCAAAGGGAGAGATTGATGAACTACAATTGATTGAATATCTGAATGAACTGAAGAAACAATGATTAGAGATCACTGAGAACTCAAATGATATGTAAGATGATTAAATCAGTCAATATGTTGTCATTGATGTCAACTAGTTTTGATAGTACTTATCATGTTAGTTACAAACATCTAAACATCTGTTGGAGCAAGAAGAGATGAAGAACCAAGATATCTACATGAGGAAAAGATGGATATAACAGATAAGGATAAGGAAAACATTGGGTAACTTATTGATGAGTCTATGGTTTCATACTGTTGATTTCATTATGTTGCATTAATCTATTATGAAGAAGAGAAATGAAATTGAACAAGACAATGTGTTTGGTAATTGAATATTTCTGTATACACTGAGCCAGTGCGATGTATACCGACTGACAGTATCAACCAAGCTAGTTTAACTAGTTATCATCGACACATTTATGTGATAACCGAATGTGGATGAAAACATTAAATGCTAAGAATAGCCGAACGAATTTGATGAGCTGGATACTATTATGATTTTGAGGTTAAAGATGAAGTTTGTTATGAGATCCACGACTGAAAAAATTTGGTGAAGATCTAAAGGATGATATTGAAATGAGTTAATGACACATCTGCCAAGGAAGGTTTAAGAGGCAAAATAGATGAAGGAGATTAAGCAAAAAAATCTAATGACTGAAATGAAAATGGTTTACTTATCTATTAAGAGATATGAGTTTCATTATTGAAACTATGCTGGAGGAAGAAGACTATAGAGAATCCACGTGAAGACTATTCGTGCATGCCTGATCAAACTGGTTATTGAAAGAACCAAACTACAAAGTTAATCGAGCGTCAGAGAACTATTTACTGAAGGATAGTAAGTTGATGAATATTGAAGAAGTGAATTTGATTATTGATAAGAGGATTTGTATGGGCTTAGCATAGATCTAAATATCTGCAATTGAGTTGTATTTGAGTTAGATCATACTATATCAGTTTAATCATTGATTCAAAAAATATCTTAACCGAGTGGACTTAACAGTCTTATATTCTACCCTATGTCATTCAGAGAATGTACATTGTTATCTTATTGACCCCATAGTGAATGCTGGTCAAAAGTTAACTGTTAGTGTTAAATCCTCTAACAAGGTCACACCTAACAGTTGTTAGGGATTGACAGATCTAGAACAATATAAAGTTAACAGTTATATGTAGAAATAGAAGAAGAAAATAATCACAAAACTGATAACACATAGATTTAACAACATCAACAACAGTGTGTTTGTAACCTCTAATAGGGTTGGCTCTTCACCGAGCTTTCTTTAGAAGAGTGAATTATTTTGGGTTATCGGTCCCAAGTGGTTTTTCCCTTAACAGGGTTTCCATGTTAAATCATTGTGTTATGTGTTATTTGTATCATACTTTACATACTGCATACTTGAATTGGTCGGTAATCATAGTTAGCTATTTAACTTGTAATCGGTAAAGTGAATAGACAGATTGATATTTTATGTTACCGAGCTGCATAATTTGTTAGAATTGTTTGATAAGATAAATCTTTGTATTTGGGACTATAGGATAACTGATCTAACTGATTCACCCCCCCTCCCAGTTATTCTAATAGTTACATCATTTTGGACTGATCATACTCGTCCTTCACTAAATAAAAGAGACGTTATCAAGAAGAGGAATGGGCCTAAGGAATATTTCCAGTAGACAAAACATTGGTTGGAAACCACACAACATGAATTGTATCTCTCATTTTGTAACTCAAATCCTGACATTAAGATTGGACAAACAATGTTTGAAAGATTAAAGCCATTTTTTGTAAAGAGAAATAAATCTTTTGAAACTTGTTGTTATCGATATCATATTGAATTCGATCTCTACTATCAAGGGTTTAGAAAGATGATAGAAGAAAGTGGTGGTTCTCAAAATTATTTTCCTAAACATCCAAGCCAATTCATAGCATCAATCTTATGTAACAAATCAATTAATCATGAAATACCTGAAATAGATTGCATAAGAGGAACTTGTCAAACTTGTGGGGATTTGGCTAAATTTCCTTTGAGACTTGAAGACACTGACATGTCGAGGAGAGAATCAATAAGGTTGGAATATGTAGAAGACGAGATACTCATTGCAACATTTATGGAGAATTTTTTTAAATTGATTCAACCATACATATGTCATGTTTTTTTTTGCTAAATGGCAGGGAGAACAATTACAAATACAAAAAGAAACTTTTCTAGTTGGAACAATTTTATCAGTTGTTGATTTTGTAGAGAACTACTCCTTTGTTTCTCAAAAAAAACTTCAAGTAGAATACTACTATACAGAGCAGGTCACTATCATGGTACATGTGTCTTATCGACATGCATAATTTGGTTTTGATGGTGTTGAAAGTACATATCAAGCATGAGTCATAAAGAAATAATATCACCTTTACATTAGTGATGATAAAGAGCATGACATACATTTTGTCGAGCATTGCTTTAAGACATTTTTTGGATATTTGGAAAACAAAGGCATCGAAATTGAAAAGCATTTCATTTGGTCGGATGGATGTGCATCACAATTTAAATCAACAAGGCCATTTTACGCACTATGTAGATATCATCGATACCAAAACATACCACATATTTGGAGTTTCTTTGAGAGTGGATGTGGAAAGGGAGATCATGATGGTGCAGGAGCTTGTATCAAACGTGCCTCAAGAAAGTATCAATTGGACTATCAGGGATATCATATAAATAATGGTCATGATGTAGTTGAGTGGTGCAAGATGCATTTTGTGGTGCCAAATCGTGATAACACATCATCACGATCAGATCAAGTCATACCCTTCCAAGTATTCTGGGAGATATCAGGTATTAATTTTCAACATCACTTGTTGTCTAGTTATAATTTATGTATGTGTGCTTTAAATTTATTGATCATTGTTTGAGTTAACTTATATATGTGTACATTATATATATACATGATTTTAACTTGTCTTCAATTTTTACACGTGTCTCTCTATTGTTCAGGTGTTGATAGAAGATCAATCCATGGATGCAAGAGAGTAGACAAAACAAGATCCCTGCATTCAGTTATGAGTACAGATAGTAATGTTTGGTCATTGTACACTAGAGATTACTCATGCTTTTTTAATGACTACATTTATGAAAACTACGATGAATGTATCAACTAAAAATGTGGATATGTTAGTAAATGGAATTTGGTTCCACTAGATGTTACACACATAAATGATGAAGATCAAGATGAAAGCTTTGATGACATTCCATTGATTTCTACAGATTATGACCATATTTCAGGTTTGATCAAAATTGGTACGTGTGTGTTTATGTACATGTTTAAAAAGGATTCATAAACTCAATTCATAAATAAATTTTATTTAATTTATATTTACAAACCTCAAATTAAAAGTTCTCTTTAAATGCAAGACATATTTTTGCAGTAGTAGCAGAGCCTGGAAATGTGGAAGGTGTTAGTTACTATTTATTACATTGCTGCAACGATAGGATGAAGCTAACACAAAATGAAACAAGCGATGGAATTATGTTTCCCACAGGTTCTAGTACTATATTTAAGTTTCACAGCCTGTATTAAACTTGAGTGAGGTCCAACTTCCAATTTTATTATATGTTTATTTATATGGTTAATTTCACACACACACACACACACACACACACACATATATTTAACATTGTTGAACTTGTCTGTGTAGGTTCAGTTTTTGTGCAAGGAACATATTCGAAGCAAATCAAAATACTTAAACATGGGATTCATTTTGTTGATTATCAACCTAACAATAAGGTTTATCAGTATAGCCATCTTGTAATTGCCACTGTCCTATCTCTTCTTCCTATGATGGGATGTGGCATTCGTAAGTGGAGACTTGATACTGACGACCATGAGAGAATATTAAATGTTATTCGAGAGAGAGATGAACCACTTGATGTGGCCTAAATCATGCATGAAATATAATTTGTACTTAATTTTTCATGGGCGAGACCAGAGGTTTTCTTAGCTCCATTCTTTCCTACTGGTGCCCATAGTAAATGGAGCTTGAATTAAATTAAAAATAAACAATATAGATCTAAAAATTGTCTTACAAGTGGATATGATATATTAATTATCTACTTGAATATGAAGTACTCTAACTTTGGAATATGAATGTGTGTACATTGAATTTGCATGTGTTACATTAGGACGTGCATGTTTTAAATATAAAATCTACTTGAAGTACAACAACATTGAATTAAAAGTACGTGCACAACTATTATCGAATGTACATTTAACTATAAGTAAGATTCAATCAAACATCTAGGTCTCAATTATATAGCTCACATGTGTCAAATTTACATCATTCATAACTTTCATAAACATGTACAATCAAACATCATTCATGTGTTGAATCAAACACATGTACATATAAATTTAAAACATAAAATTCATATATAATCCAACATGTACACATGTAAATTTAAATTAAACACATATATGTAATCTATTGAAAGTATTGAAAATTTACATTTATAAATATGAAATCACATGAACTCATGAAGAATCAAACATGTATACAAGTTCATCACACATGCACATGTATCTAGAGTGAAAGTATATATATAACATGCACGAAAAATAAATCATGTGTAGACCAAGTACTGTAAATATGAAACATATAGATCAATCACATGTCAAACATTCTATCAAAAAGGTATAGAAATGAAATATAACATCAAACACATCAATCGGTCCTGGAGAGTCTAGAAATGAAATATAGTTCATCAAACACATGTGAATATATATGTAATATGAAATATGTCTAGATCAAATATGAAAGTGCCTAGGACTCATCATGACAACTCCTCACTAAGCGGTCAGACCCATAGTGACTATCATGCTATGAAGGATGTGCAGATCCCTACAAAGAAAGAGATATATATAAATTAATATATAAACATTGTACACATCTTAAGTTTGATTTAAAATATTGTACAAGAAAATATGTTATAAAGTGTGTACACACAGATTTAATAAATTAAAAACTCACCTGTCCACCATTGATGTCATCATCGAGTGAGTCCCGACGATGTACATGATCAGTGCTCAAAGGAGTAACAAGAGGCATATCCTGGTAGATAAAAAATATATCATATATATACATGTACATTTATATATATAAATTGATTAAAATTTTGAAAATAATTTTAAGTTAAATTGTAACATTAAATACATATATAATCTGATTTATACCTGTGTAGGTGGTGAAAACTGATAGTACTCAGATTCCCTGGCCTCAATCCTATCAACCAAGGTATCAAGATTTTGCTGCGTCTGGTCCAAGCTCAACTCTACATCTGCAACATGAGTAGACCACACACGCCTCTCTAATGATGAATGTAATGGACTAACCAAATGAGATGGCATGAAAGTTGTATCATCATGTGTCAACAAATCTAGATAACTTGTAGTGGTCATGTTGAACTCAACATTGCCAAGGCCAACATCAGAGAATTGATGCCCTGTACTGACTGAAGGGTCTGTACATTGTGCCTCTCCCTGTGCAACAATAGAGTGGTCAGTAGGTGGATCCTCATGAGCATTGCCACTATGGCCATGGTCTAGGTGAGAAGGATGTCGTTGAGCATATTTGACAGTACCCACATGAGATCTAACCTCTGATATGGGGATATCATGCCCTGTTGCTATAAATGCATATGCATCTAATAGATCCTTAACCAAACTAGTCAATGTGACACACATCATCTCTCTTATAAGTCCCTCTAGGCTAGAAAGTGAAGGGATGCCTACTGCACTATACATGTCATATGTGGTCCTGCTAGAGGTTCCTCCACCCGACGATCTGGAGTGTCATTGAGACATTAGGTACTAACCAACCTGATCACTAGATATGGATGTGGTAGCTGTTGCAATGTCCCCCACACTATCAATCGCAACGCAAAGTTGGGTGTTATGAATAACATCATTTGCAACAGGACCCAATGAAGGAGCTATAACAGGTGCCCTCTGACCAACAATGACCCTGTGTATTGGCCTCTATCGATCAACTCGATGAAAAACATCTCTATCAGCAAGTCTGCCACACCCCTATCCTAGATGTGCTAGAAAATCAATGTAATCAACAACCCTCCCTAAATGAACTTCAACAAAAATATGTTGTGCAAAGTATAATGGAATCTAGTCGTTATTCAGATAACGACCATGGACAGCTAGAAATCATGGGTATATCAATGCTAATATAGCAGGATTTTGACACCTGGTAACCTGATACCCCTTCACATAATTTAAATCTGCATAAGATTGGAAAGCTTCCCTTTTCAGGGTCACTTTAGGCACTCAAGCTTGTACCTCCTTAAGAGAAAGACCAGAGCCAACCTCTTGTCTCTTCCTCTCAAGTATGACCTCTATAACATTTGGGGCATAGGGAGTGGTACCATGAATGTCATCCCTAATGCTAATCAAGCTAGTAAGGATGGATTGACATGTGCTCTTATAAACACTAGAGTTAGTCGGATTATTTATGGATTCTTTCAACCGTTCAATTTCTCTATTAGTGCGTGCAAATAATTTCACGGGGGGAATCAGTGCATCTGTCATGTGTGATGTGCAATAATATGTTTGATAGATAGAATATGTATACTCGAAAGATTTTATTTACTGTCAAATGAAGTCTACATATATACGTTTTTCTAATTTAATTGAAAATAAAATTAAAGTATGCACATTTCGCTACATTATTTCAAAGTAAAATCAATTACATAAATTGCATTTAAATGTAAATACACGTGTATTGTACATATGTACACACACATGTACAGGTGCATATATACATGTACACATGTACATACATATGTATGACATATATACATGTCATAGACATACATATATATATGTATGTATATGTCATATATATATGTATATGCCACATATCTCTATGTCATGTATATATATATGTTTATGTCATATATATATATATATATATATATATATATGTATATGTCATGTGTGTGTGTGTGTGTGTGTGTATATATATATATACACATGTCATACATATGTACACATATGTATGTATGTATACATGTCATATATATACACACACACACACACACACACACATACATGTGGCATATACATATATATACATTTATATATGGCATATACATACATACATGGCATATATATATGACATATACATATGGTGCATATACATATATATACATTTATATATGGCATATATACATATGGCATATACATATGTGTACATATGTGGCATATATGACATATACGTGCACATATACATACATGTATATATATACATTATACACATATATACATGTATATGTGTACACATATATGTACACACACACATATATATGTGTACATATATATATATATGTGTGTGTGTGTGTGTGTGTGTGTGTGTGTGTACATACACATATATACACATGTACATATATATACATGTATATATAGACACATATATGTACATGTATATATATGTGTACACATATATACACATATATACATGTATATATACATGTGTATATATATACACATGTATATATGTACATGTGTACACACACACACACACATATATACACACACACACATATACATACACACACACACACACACACACACACACATATATATACATATACATGCATATATACATATATATGCACATATACATGCATATATATATATATATATATATATATATATATATATATATATATATATATATATATATATATCTATATATATATATCTATATATATATATCTATATATCTATATCTATATATATATATCTATATATATATATCTATATATATATATATATATATATATATATATATATATATATATATATATATATATATATATATATATATATATATATGCACATATACATGTATACACACACACACATACATATATATACACATATATATGTATATATACACATATACATGCATATATACATATATATGCACACACACACACACACATATATATATGCATATATACACATATATACACATATACACATATACATGTATATATACATGGATACATACATACATACATACATACATATCTATATATATATATACATGGATATATACATATATACATGCATATATATATATATATATATATATATATATATATATATATATATATATATATATATATATATATATATATATATATATATATATATATCAAAAACTTCAAATATTGAAAAATGAAAAATAAAAAAACCTGATAAATCAGACGGTCGAAAAATCGGAAGCCAAGAATCCCTGAAAGTGACATTGAAAGTCACTTTCGGCGGGTTAAAAACCCCGCAGAAACCCTAGTTTTTTGACTTTCGATCGTAAGTGCCTAGTAAGGAACTTTCGATCGAAAGTAAGGCAGTTTGTCACTTTCGATCGGAAGTTAGTCACTTTCAATCGAAACTTTGGATGACTTTCTATCAAAAGTTTGATGATATTTTTTACCCGATCGTATTTTTCGGGACAATTTCTTTCCTCCGAAAAAGTGTAACCCACTATTGTGGGTTCACACACACACACACACATTAGTATTCTTTAGTGGATGGTGCATAACTAATACAATTGTGTTGTTTTTATAATAAAGGAGAGTATTTTATTTTCAATTATTGGATCATTTGTATTGGATTTAAGGTTAGAGACAACAATATTTATGATCGCCACAAAGGATTGATAGATCTTTTATGTCACATATTAGTTATATTTTACATTAAAATATGATGTTCTCACAACAATTCAATATCTTTTGGTTCATCTAGTAGGAATTCCATGATAAGGTTTATATCAATTATTTTTTTTAATTTAAAATTCATCTCTCAATAGATGTGCTTTGTAACAAGTACAATTAACCACACCTCCAAATCTTAATTATCGATAAATAAAAATCCATGATTACATTTCATATAAAAATAAAAGTTTTCCTAAATTCCATGTAACTACTACATAATCACAAAAGTAACTTGCAATTAACTACCTTCACCTCTAAATACATTTAAGATAATTTTATATCAATTTATATGAAAGATTATTTATAAAATATTAAATTTATCAAAGCAGTTCATTAGTCCTTTAACTTTATTGCCTTTCTTTAACATAATCTATACTTTGAAACAAAAATAGAGGTTGTACAAAATTCATAAATTCATTATGTCGTCATAAAAATAACCTAACTGCTCACCTCTAAATGTATTTAAAATTATAAATCAATTTAGATGAAACAATTTTTAATAAAATGCTAAAACTATCAAAGTAAATCTATGCATCTCCCCTTTAACTTTACCTTTATTGTCTTTCTTTTTCTAGATAAGAAAAAGGTCTATTTTTATGCCTTTTTTAATAACAAATGTCCCACAACCATAAAAGATCAAAATGATCTCTATCATTGGTCATCAAACTCACTATCTAACATTCATAAATATCTATCTACCATTCAATTGATGACTAAATCTGTGAGAACAAATCTATCAATCATATAATTATATTGCCTTTCTTTTATCGATAAGTCATATATGAAACATTATTAATAAAATATTACAAATTAATGGTCCATCATCTCTAAATATTATACACCAATTTAGATGGAATATTATCAATAAAATACTAAAATTATCAAAATAAATCATTACTCTTTTAACTTTATTGCATTTAATTTCTTAGATAAGGAAAACATGCGATGAGGCTCAGCTTTCCACAAAATGCAGAGTTGACTAAACTTCAAAAAATGGAAAACACAACAGATTTTCTCAAATTTTTCAGCATCTATTTTTCATATCTGCACATTTTGTAGTCGAAAACTACAAAAAATTTGAAAAAAAACCAATATATTTTTAAAAATCTGAAAAAAAAAATGACTTTTTAAAATTTTTGGTACATTCTATTTAGAACTTAGCCGCGAAAAAAACATGCATCTTATGCTTATTTTGACAGCAATGTCTCACAAACCTCAAACTGATCTCTATCACTCTTGTCAAACACACTATCTAACATTCATCAAAAACATTTCCATCCATCTGCCATTCAATTGATGGCATAGCTAAAATCATAGAACAAATCTATCAGTCAAATGATGATATTGACTTTCTTTTCTGGATGAATGTGGTTCTATATTTATTCTAACAGCACAGATAACCTAACGAAGGAATTTTACTGATATCAGCAAGATCTGCCGTTTAAAAGATAAGGAATCTTGATCAAGAAATAAGTCCCAAACAAACACATGATCTAACATTCGTCGCAAACACATCTACCATTCGTCACAAATACCTTTATATAGATCTAACATTCGTCGTCAGATAATGCCAAAGCATCAGAAAATCTATCAGCATAAATTAAAGCTGACAAGAAAATGTGTGGTTTCAAGGACAAGGAGAGAAATTGGCACGAGAGATAATTTTGCCTACCCAACAAAAAAACATCAAATCAATGCTAATACCAACTTTCACAATTGCATTTGAATTCCTACAAAATGTTTTTCACGAGGGAAATGAACTTAAAATCAATGCTAACAGCCAGTCCTACAATGAAATTGATGTAGATAACTGTATTAAAATTCGTATAAAATTCAATGGTTTGTCTTAACTGAATTGAAGAATCTAGAAACCACTGCGAATCATTTAAGTATTTAAACAACAGCCACTTCTGTGATGTTATACTTGCAAAAACAGCCTGGGCAAAAATGTATTGTGAGAAAAGCACCCAGGAAGCATTTTTATGCATTGTTATTTGCCTTTTGTTAGTGGGTTCACTTCAGGTGACTGAAGAAGCACCAGAAGATGCATGGGTTGAGTCCTTCCCTGGTTACATTGGAAGCCAACCTTACAAGATATATACCGGGTGTGTATCCATCCTTATACAGTTCTACGTATATATTCAATGTATATATCAACATTGTTATATGAATAGTTCAAGCTGTATTCAGTTAATATACGGATAGTTCAGAGAAGTTATATGGACAGTTCAGGTCATATGTAATAATTATATAAGAAATTGTAAATATATAGAAATATTTTTATTTGATGTGGTCTTTTGTATAAAAGAAATATGCCATTTTGAAATAGATTTTTTCCTCTACTGCAACATATATGAGACCAAATACATATTCATTGATTATATAAGTAGTTCCAAGTACATGTGGATAGTTCAGAAACTATTTGCAATGCATATATGGATATTCTAGTATAAATTCAATGTCTATTGACAGTTCAAAGTGTATATTCAATAAATATATGAACAATTCAGAAGTATCCAATTTGTATTCGAACAATTCAGAAAATATCTACATATCGAATATTCAGAATATATATGTATATTTTTTTCAGAGAGTATTTTCAATGCACATATGGATAATCCTGTGTAAATGCAACACATATGGTCAGTTCAAAGTGTATCTGAACAGTTCAGGAAATGCATTTAGTTTATATATGGAGAGCTCAATGTATAGATGGTTATTTCACAATTATATTCAGTTTAGATTGGATAGTTAGGAACATATATTTAATGTATATATGTATAATTCAAAACATGTTCAATGTATATATGGTTAGCTGAGAACATAAGGTGGGTTATAAATGGTCAGTTGAAGATGTATACTCAATGTATATCTGTTCTGTATTGAACTGTACCTTTTAATCAGTAGAACTCAAAGGTACTATAGATAACAGAGTGTGGTGAGCACTGTGTTAACTACACATTTTCTTGTATCAGAATTTGTTCTACCTACTCATGGAGATCTAGGACATGAACTTGGAAAGTGAACTCCCGAATGTAAAAATCAGTTCCCAAAGCTACTACGGATCCATTCTCTTTTATCATTCACACTTCCCATTTCTGCAGGTTGCAATTCTCATGGTTATTGCTCTCAGAACACTTTGGTATCATCAGGATTGTAAACTTTCTACACAAATTGATTGATTATATTCTTGCTCACCATCCCTCAAAGAGAAAAGCAGTCCCTTAAGTGTATATCCTTATGCACTGTCCCTGTAAGGCTAAAGCATTCCAAAAGGCAATGTCTACTAAAACTGGCCAAAAAGTTAAAGAACAATATTATAAGCATTCCCAAAAAGTTGTGTATTCAGATTGACAAAAAAACAGAGCTATACCAAAAGACTAAAGCTAAATTCCTGCTAATCATGTTTTTAAGTTTAACGTCTGCTAATCATGTTCTTAGTGGCAAGTTTGTTCATTCAAGGTGTAGGCGTCCTCTGTGTGTTAAATTGCATGCTTTGATATGGACAGCACCTAAATGAGACTGTATGTAAGTTACACGAAAATTTGGCAGAATAAAAACTCCTTAGATATGTCATATAAGTCTAATAGCGTTAAAAGTTTGATGGTGCATTCAAGTTACAGAAGGTGAGGGTTGCAGTTTACCTAGCAGAAGTAAAATTTAAACTTAACATAAATCTTGTCAAAAATATTTAATTTAATTTTCAGCCTATAATAATTCGTGCAAATAGTTAATTTTTAGCTTAAACTGTGTAAGATTTGTTTTGTATCAGTGTTTCAAATCTTAATTTGTAATCTATCATCCAGATAATAGAAAGCTTTAAAAAAAAAAAAACTTATTAGAAAATATTTTAACTTATCCCTGTACTTACTTTAGCTTCTCCACTTAACACATGATGATTTTGTGCCATTTTCAAATTCCTTAAACAAAGTAATGCTGTCATCTTCTGCATTACTGACATTTTTCAAACTTTGTTTCCCTTTCTTTTGGTTATCTTATATTTATGGGGGCATCTGAAAATTTCGAGACTGTATGAGCCATAAGCTCTCAGATCATTATGATTGTACACAACCTAATTAAGCTCATGGCCATAGAATTTGATAATCATGTTCTAAATTTATCAATTCAAAGGAGCTTAGGCAAGGTGCAAACATGCTTTACAGTGCCCACAGAACTTGAACAAAAATATTCACTGGAGTTTACAGATCCTTTGACATCAAATCAAGGCATCTGTCCATATAGAGTTGGAAGATTTTGTGATTATCAGTTTGTCATTTTCTTGTCATCAAATTATGGGAGAAGATCCTTGGATGGGTTTGCACAAGAGTTGGAAAAACTGATGATGTAAATTGCAATCCTCTTGAAGAAAAACTTAGATTAGCATTTCAGGCTCATAGGCCAATTGAATTAGCTCTAATCTCCTTGATTTTGTGTTTTATTTTGCACATACAGTAGGAACTCCTCATTTTTTACTTTCTTCATTTCAACTCACTATGCTGCAATCACATTTTCACATCATGCAGTTTACAGACAGATCCAAGCATATAGTCTGGGGAGCTTCCTGTTATAATCAAGACAAGAAAATATAGTGAACTTCTATTCTCATAGTAATTATCTCTAGTACAAGGTCCAAAAGTGTGTCCTACAAAGAGTGAAAATGGAGATTAATTACTAAAGGATACATAAATCCATTTTATAAACCATTAGCAATTTAGAATCATAGTATTTTTAAGATATTAGAAAATTTATACAAAGAAGTGAAAATGAAGATTAATTACTAAAGGGATATACAAATCTATTTATAAACTATTAGCAATTTAGAATCATAGTATTTTTAAGATATTAGAAAACTTCTTGTTATCAAATTGAAAAAATGAGAATTGAGGAAATTTTAAATTAATTAATCTATGTTAAGCACTAATTCAACATATGTCAAAAGAATAATCAAAACCTTCAAAACCTGTATTTACCTTAATCAAAAACATATGTCAAAAGAATAATTCTTCACCCACCCTTTTGAGAACATCCCTTTAAAACTTTGTATATTTATATATAACATATCATACAAATTATAGTGGGTTTTGTTAAAGTGTTATTATGAAAATTAAAAAATTAAAGAAATATAGACTTGTAATTTTTTGTTTTTATACACAAATTTACTGATTTTTTGATAGTAGGAAATCTTCTTATTAAATTTCAAAGAGGTAATAGTATGAAGACGATTACAACAATAAGACTTGAAACATGTATATGAGTTGAAGCTTTATCATTTGATTAAATATATAGTCATCTTTAAGGGACCCTCTACCATTCTCTGTAAAATATTGATTCTCCTCCTAGTTTCTATCTACAAACCCTAGGTGATTATGGTTTAAAATAAGTTTTTATATCATGATGATAACTATCAAATACAAATATAATTTTGTTTTTTTATATATGATAAAAAATGGGTTTTCAAAAGAATTCCAAGCTATCACATAATGAACAAAGCATAAATATCAAGAAAAATACTAAAAGAGCATCCTATGAAGACCTTGGCTAAAGAAACAACAATGGTGCAACAAAGCTAAATGAAATTAAGAACTCAATAGCAACATAAAACATCAACAAAACACAAAGAAGCTAAAAGCAAGAGGGTAGAGAATTGAGGGAAAAAACTCACTTCCCACTTATCTTTAAGAAACTACAAGTGATTAGCCATGAAATTGTTTTATGAATTTTTTATCACAATAACCTTAGTCTTCTTTTGATTACAAGTTCTCAAACTTGGGTTTTCTTGCATTGGGCTTTCCTATTTCTTTGTACCTACTTGAAGCATATTATTGGTACAAATTTTGGTGCCCCTAATTTTTATTTTTATTTGCTTTCAATCACGTTTATAACAAAAAACTAGGTAGGTCTAAGCAGTCATGTTATCAATGTGACCAAACTATTATCTTTCCCATGATCAAATCTAGATATTTAGGTGTTGTTATGTCTTATTCCAATGTAAGTTTATGTAGAATGTTCATCTTCAAATATTTGAATTCTACAATGGCTCAAGTGTAAGTATGTTGGGAAGAGAATGAGGTTTCAATAGGAAGGGATACAAATACTTGTAAAGGATTGTACATGATAGAAAAATATTATCTAGCATACTAAGATAAGACCTCATTTTTTTCCACTATGAAAGATGTTAGATTTCAATTCAACAATTTTAGTGTTTGACAAAGATCAAACCCTGCATTATTTTTTATTATTAAAACTCACTTTTTAATTTTTCATTATATCAAATTGAGAGTGAAAAATGGAAATAAAAACTTTCCACATTTAGAAAGCTAACTTTTATTGGCAAAATGTGGTGGAGGCATAGGTAAAAAAAAGTTACTCAACTAGTTTCAAGTTTTTTCATGTGAAAATGGAGTGCAAAAGATGAAAGGCAATAAGAAATGGAACTTATTAAGTTAGTGTTCAAAAATCAAATAAATTTAAAAGAAATTCAAGCTTGAGATAGTCATTTGAAAATTAGATTGACGAAAAAACTTCCACAAATTCTATTACGGAGCCAAGTGGAAAGCTCCATTGAGTACCGACATTCCTAGTTTTCATAACTTGGTGTTGATGGCAAAGATCTCCACAAGTTCCACTTTGTGGCATTAGTTTGAGAAATGTCCATTGAGTGTCAACTTTGCTAGTTTTCACAACTTGCATTGATGGCTAAAACATCCATGACTTCCACTTTTTGGTGTCAAATGGAGAAAGTTCCACTAAGTGCCAACCTTGTCAGTTTTCGCAACTTGATATTGATGGTAAAAACTTCCATAACTTCCATTTTTTGGTGTCAAGAGGAGAAGCCTCCACCAAGTTCTAAATCTTCCATGTTCCATAACTTGGTCCCCAGCAATGAAAAAATCCACTGAATACCATGTTAGAATGTTACTAGCTAAGACCAATGTAGAATGAGAGCATACACGAGTGTCTATATTTTCTAGAATGCTTTTAACACACGAGGCTTCACTCATTATTCATGCAACTTTGAAGCTTCTTACTAAACATCACACTAGAGATTTCATTTTTAATATTTTTTTTTATTGAAGAGTAAGAGCGGAATGCCCGTTACAACTCAAGGTCCATAGTTTCAACACCATTTCATAGAAACCTCCACCAATTTTCAATGGTCTCTAGTATTTTCCAAGTATCTTTTTGTTTCTTCAACAATTCATCGTTTCCCATTCCATGGTACTATCTTTGCACCTACAAATCACCATATTTTAGATCTACCATATAATTATTTCATATAAGTAAAACCTTTGCTTTTTGAACTATTGTAGCAATTGTACTTGTAAATTCATTTTATTGTAGTGTCTCTACATTTAACTTAGTCTTTTTCGGACTGTTATAGCAATTTCATAAATGAAATTATGTTTTAACACCTCCATCAACAAATCATCATTGTTCTATATACTATACTTATAAGTGTACTTGCAACATCATTACCTTTGAAAATGCTATGTACAACATACACATTCCAAAACATTTTTTTTCAGATTTGTGTACCTACAAATTCCTTCATATCAATTTGTACTAACAACATACACATGAAATCACTTAACTCTTGTCTATAATAGCAATTCCATCCCCTCAAATCATCCATTTTTGGGTGATAATAATAAGGAGGACAATTCTACATCATTGAGCTATGTGAAGAAGTTATTAAATGCAAAGATCCAATAGAAAAAGATGACTTCTACATGCAAGATTGCTATGTCCCCTTCTCAAAAATATTCATTGAATACTTTTAGCCTATTTTATATTTGGAGGCAAAGGTCATGTTGTTTGTAAGAGGATATTTAAGAATTAACTTAAATTATTATTATCTTTGACAATTAATATTTAATTAATTATTTTTATAAAACCAAACATTTTATTATAAAGTACAAAATAAAAAATATCACTTTATGATAAATAAAGTAAAAATTCTCCTTAAGTTTCAAAAAGTGTTATAAAAAGAAACTACAATGGAAAAATTAGAAATTTTTTGGTCATTTCTTTTTTATTTGGATTTTGGGCATTTTGTTAAAACTTTGAAACTTCATAAGAGAAAAACCTAAGGGTTATTGACTTTAGAAAAGTTTTTTTTTTTTCAATTAATAAAATGGGTTTAAACAAGAGTCACTTTTGTGTTGAATATGCTTAAACTAAGAAATTGAGTTGAAGTACTTAATACATTTTTTAAAAAAAAATTTTACAATTCATTTTAAAAAAAAAGATTTGTAAGCAAATGATAAAGTTAAAGGGTGAGTTATTTATTGTGTTGGTTATTCTCAATTTTGTTCCTATAAGACAAAGGGGGTTTCTTTAAGGTGCTAAATTATATGGTATCACAAGGGTTGAATAGTTACCTTGTTACAAATCATACCCACTTCTCAATGTAGTCCTATATCAATGTCACAATAAACATATGTGTTGTTTTGAGCATACAAGTCTATGAACTTTTATACAATAGAACATGCTTAACATATAGAATCATACATAAAATAAAAGTAAACAACCTCATTCTTGTTATACACTCATACATGGAAGAATAAACAAAACTAACAAAACACACCTAAAAGAAAATACGATCTTATATTTTTCAATGTGTTGGATTGTTGAGTGCTAGGAATAGGTGTTGTACATCTTTCATAGCATGAAAAATTTAATTATCTAATTTAAATAAATTTCCAATGTAGCTAAACACATTTCTTCGATGCACCACAACAAAATAATTTTTAAATTACATAGTTAAATTTTTCATGTTATGCAAGATGTACAACACCTATTCTTAACATTCTTTCACTTGTATACATTGTATAATAGTCAATCAATAAAATACATCATCATGTCATATATAAAACCACATGAAACAATATATGTTAATACATCAAACAATCCATACAATCCATACCTTTTGAATATCAACAACATCAATAAACTCATTCCATAATATATGCAATCCATAAACTTGAATCACTATTAAAAAAATATCTCTAAACTTAGAAAAATATCAAAGATTAAAATAACAAATATTCTAGATAGTCTAAATGTAATTTTTTTAAGTTTATAAAGATATGATTCGCTATTATAGATCACTTTTTAAGGAATAAAGAGCATGAATGGCTTTTCTAAGAGTTTTTAAAAGATTTTTAGTTAAAAAATTGTAGGAGTTTTTTTATTACTCAATTTTACGAATTCAATTTTATTACTCTTCCATATTGCTTTATTTATTGTTATTTAATTATTGAATATTTTAAATTTTTTTTGAATTTTAATTGATTTTTTTCAATTTTTTTAAATATTTTTTTTTCAATTTTTTTAACCAAAAGTCCAATGTGTAGTTTATGTCATAATATATTAAGATAATATTAGCTATTTTTCAAAAATAGTTATTGAGCCTAAATAATTAACATTAAAATTAATTATAAATAAAATTATTTTACAACTTAAATTAATTACAATTTATATTTTATAATTATATATAAAATTAAAAAAAATTATTAGTTACAATTATAATTATAATAATTTTATAATTATTTATAATTAAAAATTACTTTATATATAAATTAAACTTAATTATAAAACTAAAGAGTATTGGCTGTTAAGTGACACTTGTTCAAAATTGTGTTGAATGTATGTAAAGTAAATTATTGAATTGAAATGATACTTCTAAATTTTTGGCCAGCCTACAATTCAAAATCTGTAAACAAATAAAATATTTGAAGAGCGATTCAACATCTGTAAACAAACAATATTTTTGAAGAGTGACTCGTTGATTTAAAGAAATTCCAAAATTGTGTTGAATGTGTGTAAAGTAAGACGTTGAATTGAAATGAGACTATTTTTTAAGTCGAGCTTGCAATTCAAAATCTGTAAACAAATAATATATTTGAAGAGTGAGTTACTTTGCCATTTTGGTCTCTCATATGGCATCATACCTGGTACATTCCCCTGTGCAAGCAAACACTTTTCTAAGAATTAAAAAAGATTCATTCTAGAGAAGCGTCAAATTACTTCATGAGGGTAAACTATGCAAAGAAAATAAAGCCAGAGTTTAGCAGCCAAAGCCATGTTCGCCTTCTAAACTGTGCACCATCAATCATCTCTGCACGAGCTGATTGGTTTGTTCAATTTCCTACATTTTCCTATTTAGAGTAGGAGCTTTTAAGCAAAAATTATCGAGTGCTGGTCATAAGAAGTACACTTTGTGCAGCCTGAGCGGAGAAAGGAGAAAGTATGCTAATAAGCCATTCATGACAGAGATAAAAGACTTTGAAACTAAAGTTCATTTGGCTTGATAAACATGCAGCGCTTTCTGCAACATTGTGAATTATTTCAGAATAAGATGAAGAAAAGAATGACTTAGATTAAGTTGTTTAGGAATAAATCAATTTTTGTTCACATTTTATTGAGTACAAGTTGAGCCCTAATATTGGCATATTGTAATTAATTAATTTCATTTTAGAATTGATTTTAACTTTAGAACACCTTATTTTTATTTTAGCGATAAAGCTAGGGCTTGCTTAAAGTTTGAAGCAGAATTTAATGATATTATTTATCAAGTAGAGCAACCTCTTGAAAGTTATAAGTAAATGCCAAGAGTACATTGCAAAGGGGGCTTTTTGGATCTTGAACAGTGGCCCACGGGGATGCGTCCCCTGCATTTTTGGGGGCCGTCTCCATCCCGGGGACGCCTTGGGAACGTTTCCAGGGATGTCCCCGATTGAAGGGGATGTCTTGGAAACACCAAGGGGGCAGCCGGCCGTTCCCGGGACACATTCGGGATGTCTGAGACATCCTCAAATATCTGAGCATTCGATGTGAGAAAAACCTATCAAATGTTTTTATTGGGATGTTTTTTGATTGGTGGTTTATGCATTATTATTTACATCATATGCACATTGACTTTTTGACATGAACTATGGAAGAAATTAAGTGGTACTATTAATTTGTTTGACTCTCATCACTCATGCGAACTTTATTCATTGTCTTTTACTAAGTACTCTTGAGTTTTTGATACTGTAATGTATATGTCAATATGATTACATTTGCAACTTTATCAATTTTATCATATATATATATATATATATAGCCATCCCCGCCCCCAAAAAATGGCCTAAAAGAATCCCATCCCCGAAACATGTTCTGCAATCCCCCCATCCCCACGTCCTGGAAACTCGGCGAAACATAGATCTTGAATCTTTCGTTCGTTGTTTGTGACAGAATGGAAGTTAGAGAAGTATTTGTCCACGAGAAGAATAGAAGCAAGCTTGTACTGCTGAAATTTTCTTTGAATCAAGGCATGCCATTGTAACCATCCAAGTAGAAGGATAAGTAGCAAAGTGGTTCTGTGTTAACTTTGTGTAATATCTATCTTCAATGTTTTGAAGCAGCTTTGCATGTTTCTAATTATTTACCTATCTTTCATTGTTATAAAATATATATGTTATGTTTGAACAAATCCATTGCTGATGTGATTCTAATGATCTCTGCTTTAATCAAGTAAAAAAATATTTTTAAATATTGTTGTAATTTTGTATTGCAAAAAGAATAATTTTTTCTGGTAAAAAACAGATAGATCAAGTTTGTTTCAATTATTTTGCAAAACCCCAGAGTACGAATTGTGTAGGCTTGTACATTGATATAGATTTAGGAGATATTAAATCAGGGAGCTTTTCTTGCAAAGTTTGAAGAGAGAATTTCCTCATCCACTGTGTTGTTTTGTGTTATCACGAAAGTGATAGATTAAAACACCAATGTCATGCCCCCACCAAAATGCCATGTATCGTAGCATGTTAAAATCATTGACTGGGTGATTTAACTTTGAAGTATAAAGTAGTGCCTATATCATAAAAGCTGATGCAATTAATTGTATGATGAAAGTAGCACTAGCAATATTCGTAAGATAGTTAAGGAGAAGTAAATTTTGTTTTCCAAGGGAAGTGATGGTATGAAAGTTTGTGACTCTTTCACCAATAGGCTATAAAGGAGAAATCATTTCATTAAGAAATGGACATCAATTGGGATGAGTATTATGACTTTGCAAGCAATTATTACAGCCAAAGAGGATGAAAAAACCCCCAAAAATTAAGAGACTTTTGAGGACGAAAAACCCTTCTTCTATCAAGTCATTGGATGAAAATCCACAACTTGTCTAGAAAATAAGGACAAAAATTCAAGGAAATAGAAAGGAAAGTTATAGCAGAAAATCAAGAAAAGTCTATTTTCAGAATTATGTCAAAGTGATAAAACTGATTATAATATAATATATACATTTTTTTATTAATTATATTTATAAATATAATTACAAGTATTAATTTTGAGTTACAATTATTGTTTCAAAACCAAAGTTTGAAATGTTCAGGAATGGGACATTACAAATGTTATCGGAGCACGACAATCTTGCCAGGTTGCAGGTCTAAATCTAGTTAATGCAGTGGAGCCAAAGGACTCAAAGGGCATTGGAGAGAGAGAGGAAAAAGAAGCAGAACTATAACAAAACAAGAAAATTAGTGGTAAAACCAAGTCGATCATGATGAGTGGAATATGTTTATGGAACAGATGGCTGAAAGACATGAACAAATGATGAAACAACATGAGGAAACCAGTCAATTACTCATCTGAAGGATGCAAAACATGAAAAATTCTAACAGAAACACACAAAACAATGTGATAGAAGGTAGTGACACTAATCTGAATAAAGTAACCATAAATAAAAATAGAAGTGGATCAGCACCACGTCCTACTCAACCCACTTTTCTTCTCAGAGCAGAACTACCCCAAGAAGAAGAGTCAAATCAAGAAGCATTTGAGGCCCGCATAGATGAATATTTGAGGACTGATCACAATGTTAGACCTGATATTCTTTTCATACAATTCTGCAATGCTCAGAATGGATTTAGGGGAAGACAAACCAAGCCACAAGGCAACAAAGATTAAGCAAGATGTCACTTCAAACATTTGATTATTCAAGAAGAATCACAACGAGAGCTTGGGTCCAAGAATTGGACATATATTTCTCACTTAGTCCTGAGAAAGAAGAGGAAGCAATTAAGTTTGATATTCTTCATTTGGATGGGATTGCACATGAGTGGTGGCATCATGGAATTGTCACACAAGGACATCAATGTATTGTGACATGTGCCAAATTTACACAGACTTACAGCCCAGGTTAAAGCATCTGATGAGGCATTTCAAAGAATAAACATGATTGAGGCAGCAGGGAATGGTAGATGATTACGACACCGAATTTCAGAGAATTTCAATCATGGCGATAAATGTTATTTCACTTGTTCATTGAGGGTTTAGCAGAGTCATTCCAGGCTTAGTGAGCGCTTTTGACCCTACATCTCAAGGTGCAATTCAAAAGGTATTGAGGTTGAAAAAATCAACAACCAAGAACAAATTCCATCCCAAGAATATACCAACAGAACGTAGCTAGTTGAACTAGTTGAGTCTGGTTATCTTGTTGAGACCATTGAGGAACCAATTACTCCATAGCTAGTAGAAGCCTCTCTCTTATTATTGTGGGAAAGGCAGAACCAACCAAGTCTTCTCATTTCTCACCCCAGTGATCCACCAGTAGTTTTTAGTAGTAATTGGTTCAGAATTTGATTTTGCTGGCGCCATGAGGATTCCTTCCAAAAAGATACCCCTCAACCAATAACATTGCCTTTAAAACCGAACAGGGCGAGGAAGCTAAGAATGAGCTTCGGAGGAAGAAGTTGTGCTTTTCTTGTAGAGAACCATGGAGTTGGGCCATAAATGTTTGGGGAAGGGGAAAAATACACTATAAACAATTTATCTCGAAGTGGACTTAGAAACAGAAGGACCCGAGTCTGGAGCCATGATTAATGAGATAGAGTACAAAAGAAAAGAAGAGGAGACTTCAAGAGGCACTTGCTACTCTCTCTAGGGTCCTCAAGTATAATGCTTTTAAAGTTTGGGGAGTCTCGTAGGGTCACAAGGTGATAATGTTGATTGACAATAGTGCTACTCATAATTTCATAGATACAAATTTGGTTGCTAGGAGAGGCTTGGGTACAGGCAAGTTAAATGGGCTTAATGTCAGGCTTATAGATGTTCATATTATTCCTTGTAGGAGGTGAATACAACAGCCTAACTTATCCTTGGGAAGTTATCAAGTTAAGGATGATTTCTCTGTGGTAGGCATGGACAATACATATATAGTTTTGGGCATTCAGCAGTTAAATTCTCTTGGTAGATATTATCAGGAATTTCAAAAGTGGAGCTAAGTTTCCAACATAAAGGGAAGGAGGTGATACTTCAAGGCATTTTAAAACGGAGTGCCAAGCATGATGGAGATGATAAGAATGGAGGTACATGTTTAGGAAATAGGAGGCACTCCATGCATGGAGATACTCAAGGATCCTCTCCAAATATTGGTAACACAAGACCTTTTGGGAAGGAATCAATATTTTAACATGGCTGATTGAAATTTTGATGTAGGATTCATAATGACTATTATTTTCCTTCTTAGAACTATTGCTACCTATTTTCTCAGCCTAATCTATCCCTTTGGGATAGCTATAAAGAATAAGTTGAAGATGCATCTTCCACATTTAGTCCTTGAGGATGCATTTGGGAATGATTCAAGAACGTTTTCAGCCAAGATTTCTTTATTTTTGAGCAAAGAGAAACAAGATGACAGCCATTACAAACTATTTCAGTTGAGGGTATTATCTTCAAATAATTTTATAACAATAGAGGGTATAGTATGGGTATCATGATCAACAAATGCTAATTCCTAGATGAACTTCACAACAATGATTTGGAAGATATATTTGTTCATGATGTTGAAGCTTAGACATATGATGATAAGGTTATTGAGGAAGCAAGGGCGTTTCGGAAACTAAGATTAGTGAGTATTACTGCTAAAGAAGATAATTTAATTGTTGAAGTGCCCAAGATCGATGAGCATGGATCCATGTTATTTCATCTTAGCATGATTTGGATAAAGTTTTCAGAGTTGTCATTGTTTAAGGACAAGCAATCTTGGAAACGGTGGACTGTCATGCCCCCACCAAAATGCCACAGATCACAGCATATTAAAATCATTGACTAGGTGCTTAAAGTATAGAGTAGCACCCATATCATAATTGCCGATGCGGTTAATAATTTGATAGAAGTAGCACTAGCAATATCCATAAGGTATCCCTAGCAAAATAATTTAATAAAAACTGAATTTGGTTTTCCAAGGTCAGCAATGGTATGAAAGGTGGTGAGCCTTTCACTAATAGGGTATGAAGGAGAAATCACTTCATTAAGAAAGGGGTATCAATTGGGAATGAATATTATGGGAATTCGCAAGAAACCCTCCAAGGAAATGAAGAGACTTAAGGATGAAAGACCCTTCTCCTATCAAGTTATTGGATGAAAACCCATAACCTTTCTAGATATCAAGGACAAACATTCAAGGAAATAGAAAGGAAAATTATAGAAGAAACTCAAGATAATTCTATTTTCAGAATTATGTCAAAGTGATAAAAATGAATATTATAATAAAATTCATAATTGTTTATTAAGTTATTTTATAAATATAAGTACAAGTATTTTTTTTGAGTTAGAATTATTCTTTGAAGGCAAAAATAGGAAATATTCTTGAAAGGGACATTACAACAAACAATTATCAGTGCTCACCATGGGGTACATGTTGCTAGAGTTCATATCTCACAAAGGATGAAACCCTTATTTTGCATGCTCAAATCCACTTGAAGGATTTTTTAGAAGCAAGAAAGTTTGATTAAGGAAGCAATGTGAGATCATAACAGTGAGCAAGAGGTTCCATTTCTTCCACTACCCATGGGAAATACCATGGTCCTCTCACACTCCAAGAACAACATCCATTTCCTCAAGATTCCAAAAAGAATTTTTCCAAGTTCTAAGGTGATGGATCTGAATGTCTAGATGAAAATGTTTCAGCTTTCATCACAGCCTGTGGAATCCTAGCATAATCTCACAAAGGTGTAGCTATTTGATTTTTTGTTGAGAGCTTGGTTGGAGGAGCTACAAAATGGTTTCATCACCTCACTCTTTGTTGCTTTACTGATTGGAATCTCATGTATGAAATGTTTCTAAGACAATTCAAATTAGTAGAAGATGCACCTTTTTTAATTGTTGGGTTGACAAGGTTCAAGAACTCTTATAGTGAAACCATGTGGGAGTTTGTAACTCATTTTAATTGTCTTGCTTAGAGATTGCACGCTACTTCAAATTCTTTACTACAAATTCTTCTAAGATGTTTCATGGTTTCTTTGCCTTCAAAGATCACTTTCTTTTTGATCTAAAAAGAGATGGTGCCATATACAAGAATTCTTTTGAAAAGATGAAAGTCATTCAAAGAATCATTATAATTCTTTTCACAATACATGTTATTATGATGCAAATCAATGCCTAGAAGCATACAAAATGTTATTGTGATTTCTTGGATTGAAGAGAACAATAAAAAATTATCAAGAAGACTAAAATAATGACTCAAACCTAATGTTAACTCTACAGTGGTTATATCTAGGACAAATCAGCATGTGACTAGCAAGAAAATTATTCACTCTTAGCCCTGGATTGCTTGGGGTGCAATGAATCCTTCACAGTAGATTTAATCCTTATCCAACCCTCCAAGAAGACTTTGTGACTCGTAGTAAGAGAGAGACATTCAATTAGTCTAGCACTCATATGGTCATCTCTTAATGACCATTTACCTAAGGTGTCAACTAACTCAAATAATTAAGATATGGCATAACACACTATGAGGTTTGTTCTAGTTGTTATCTACCTATTCCCATTATAACTCCTTTCCTTGTAGTGTATTAGACAACTAAGAAACAAGGACATCCATCGCCAACATGCAATTGTCCCCCAGGCCCACATGCTCCTAGGAGAATCTGTCCAATGTCCTAGACTAATATAGGGTAACCCTTGCTTGCATATTATTGGCGGTATCCATCTGCTAACTATGTGGTATGACTAATAGTCCGCCAACATTATACGCTCCTTGACTATTGCCAATTTTGAGCATTGATAAGCTTATATATGAATGGTTCATAGGATTTATCCATGATGATCACCTTGGATAGAGAGGATTAGCCTACATATTGGAATACACTCTACGTATGCCATTGTAGGGTCTTGTCTCCCTCCATTGTCGTAAAAGTCAGCACACACACTCGACTTAACACTTGAAAAGGACAAAGATTCCTAATCTACTAGTAAGTAGTTTCCAACCTTGCCTAACAAATGCCGACATGGTAAACCATTCACCAAGCATTTAGTGAGGGCTCCTCAGTCTATTTCCAATAATGGTATGATGAAATAAGGTTTATTAACCTCTATTCCTAATAATGGTATGATGAAATAAGGTTTATTAACATATTCCTTCCTATATCATTTCAACTATTACTCAACTAAGGAAAGGCATCATGACATGCTAAGGAAGAAGACAAGTTTAGGTAAACACTTGCTCTTGAACACACCCAAAGATGAAGAGGGGCCCATCAGTCTTTAACAATACTTAATCTTTTTACTTTAATAATATAAAACTTTAATCAACAACAAAGAAAGATAAAGCAATCAACACCAATTTACATGGAAAACCCAATGAGGGAAGAACCACGGTGAGAATATCTCATGATATATGAAAAGTATTACAGTTAGGCTCATTTTCAAACTTGCAACCAAGAATCACCATCTCAAGGCAAGATACAAATGACTTGTTACAAAGATTCAAAATCTCCAAGAAAGATACAAAGGACCTATAGAGGAGACTCACTATCTTGATTCTCAACACAAGATACATGAAAATAATTACAATGTATAAGCCTTCAATATATTGCTTCCAACAATCTCCCTTTAATGTAGTTGCTCTTGACTCATTGCCTCAAGTAACCATTTGATAATTTTACACCAATACCCTCACCATGCACATCTTCTATCTCAAACTTGCATCATCCAAAACTCATACACATTCCATTGATTTTATTTTCTATATATACTATCCAGAATAATACGAAACATCAATTAGGTCGGCCTCAACAAGTCAACCACCATAACATAATTGCGGTGAAAGTGGTCCTATCCAAGAGATAGAGAGGATCTAAAACATCATATTACATCCTCCAATGTAGCCACAAACATTAGATACGTTGGGGCGATCCTCCAAAGTCGGTAACACGGTAGCTGCATAGATGTAGCATATAGCACATCACTAGTCGGCCCCAAAACTTAACTACTAACTGAATTTGCTCAAAGCAGATCGCAAAAGGCGTAGCAGGACTTAAATATGCTTCATCACAATCTCAAAGACTTGTGTGAATCCCCAAATGAAAAGTATAATTAGGAACAAAGACCCTGTGAGCCAAATATGCACAAGTAACCTTGAAAACCAACAAGACAGAGTGCAACACTAGAGGAAACAATTACTGCCATGTTGACCACATAGAGATGTTCCTTGAACATCTAACATCATTCCCAAGAACATATTTCATGTTTATGTGTTGACCCAAGCTGCCAAAACCATTCTGAAACAAACTTCTTCATAACCAGGAAGCCAAGAAACACAATTATAAAACACATCCCCATAAACACACTTGCGGTACATTTCATTACCATAAATTTGAATTGAGATATTGCACAAACGTTATAAGCCTTCCCTCCAAGGCGCAACACTGGAAACATCAATGTGAAGAAATGCAGAGCATTTTTTGGACCATTTTTGACAAACACCCAAACTGCCAACAAACTGCAGATACCAGAGACTTCTGCGGTGACACCAGGGACCTGATAAGATGGGAGTGCAACATCCACAACATGTACAATCTATGTTCCAAACCACGAGGCCATAGCATCCAATGTAGAGGAATGTAGAACATTCTTCCAGCCAGCCGACTAGACTCTTCTCTGCAAATTCAACCTTTAACATTCTTCAATGACCAAAACAAGTTTGTAGCAGCAATTGCTCATCTATTTGCAATATGAGAGATACTTCAACAATCTGTAGCATCACACAACCATCAGCAGCAATGTCATGCTTCTAATCCTCATCTAAATTTGACATCATCATGATATCATCTCTATCACCAAACATGAGTCTCCACACCATTTCTCATTTCCATTTTTTTTTTCAACACACATCATTGTCAACACAAAAGAGGGTTGACATTCAACCTTATTGCATCAGTATGGCAATACTTCTGATCAACAACACATCTTAGCCACATCATCAAGCACTACATCTTTACTATGATCAAATCAAACTGAGTGTAGACATCAACACCAAGTAGGTTGATATCCACAACAAAGAATACCCTCAACTATCAACATCTGCACACGCTTCTGCATCCTATCAACTTACCAAAACACCATCACATCTTGCCTTTAACAGTCTCTCCACATCTTCACAATCATAGCAGAAAGTTGACATCACAATGGCAACACCACAACTTATATCAGCAATCTCACAATTGCTAGCAAGTAGAGGGTTGACATCAATGACAACACCAACTGCCAACACTTGCTACCCATTCTCACGTGATAATTTTCTGTTACCATACACATGGCCTAAAAGACATTGCAGCTGTTCTAAGTTTATTGCAGCATTGACAGATATCAAATGGTGTGTAGGGTTAGAGTATGACCTACCCAAAGACTCTCCCTAGTTGATTTAAGTTACTCTTCTCTTCATTTGTGAGTTTGTTAATAAAACCTTCTCTTCCCTACCTTAAAAAGGGTAATAATCCCATAATGAATTCACATATAAATCTGACTTTAATGTTCAGAAAACAACCACTCTCATTAGTTATAAAGTCTTAATAGCTGATTCTCACACCATTAGTATACAATTTTCAACACAATGCACTTCTATTGATTCCTTAATCTTTCTAACTGCTGTCCTTCCATGAGGATTGAACATGGATGCGAGGTTGTAAAACTTATGTATACGTCATTCTATTCTACCTTTCACGGAAGATATAGCGACCGACAGTCATATGGGCTGAGATTTGTCTATTTTGAGATAATTTTAAAGAGACCTAAATTTCCTTTCTGCTGTCATTATGCTAAAATTGAGCTGATTGAGGTCAAAGTTCCAGTTGAAATGAGAAAGGTGTGTTTTGTTCTTTGAAGGAATTCTTTTTGGCTAAGCTATTAGATTCATTATGCCTCAAGTGGAGTTCTTATTTTGATGAAGTAATAGGTGCTGAATTAATGACACTTCCAGCTATTAAACTTGATAATCTCGTAGATATACTAGTAACCTATTGTGGCTCTTACTTGAGCAATGGGTATCAAGAAGATATATAGACAAGATTATTCATATAATGCTATAGGTTAACCATTTTATGACGGATTTAACCACTTAATCCGATTTAATTGTCTTAATTTTAACTGCTGATAAGCACATACTTTAGCATACAAATCACTACGAAGAACTTCAACTTATTCCTTAATTGCTTGTGAAAGTTTTAAATTAATGCTTACTTCATCCTAATCTGCCCCGGTATCTCAATCCCAACCCAACCTTGGAGAATTCAATTCTGATAAGAAAAAGGAGATATTGAAGGTGGGTGCCCTGCCATCAGCAAATATTTTAAACCAGCAACTTAAGGAAATATAATTAATTTCTATTTTCTTGAACTATACCCAACAGTCCTAAGTTTCTGTTTTACAGACGAGGAAAATATTCAATTTGGCGAGCTAGGGTAGTCTAAGTATTTATCACTTCCTTTAAACCTTAACAAGCTAGAAGGTAGGGTTTGTAATATGGATGAAGATGATTGCATGATTTTTAAACTTGAAAACAATAGAACAGAGCAAATACATTATACACCTGTGATATGGTTTCC
Source organism: Chamaecyparis obtusa (assembly GCA_027943335.1). Classification (NCBI taxonomy): domain Eukaryota; kingdom Viridiplantae; phylum Streptophyta; class Pinopsida; order Cupressales; family Cupressaceae; genus Chamaecyparis; species Chamaecyparis obtusa. The sequence continues at coordinate 485,722 of BSBK01007382.1, forward strand.
CTATGCACCCAAGTTAGTCAATCTCCCTTTGCTCTCCCGAACTCTTCTCCCACTCTTTTTTATGCGATGTTCTTCCTCTCTTCCTCCAATATCTCCTCACGTTTTCCTTTCCGCCAAGCAGAAAATGAATAATGCCTCTCTTAGTAATGCCTGGCGCCATGCCTTTTCATCAAAATCTGCTATCTTCTGCCAAATTTGAAGGTTGTCATGCCTCTTATGGCACAGTTGAGCTTTTCCACTATGGCCACACCTTACCCAATTATTCCTGGCTGCCTCCTGGCCGTGGGAAAAATAATGGCAAACATTAATGGAGCTTCTTGTGGGTCGGCTTTCTTCATGGGTTTCTCTTCCATGGTCCCTTTGTCGTTGCTTCTATTTTTTTATATTCGTTTGGCTTGCCTTTTCCTGTAATGTGCTATAATGTATTCATTTGTAAAAGTCTTTTTTATAATTGCAAGTATATTTTATTTATTATCTGTTTATATTCATATTTGTTTTATTGTTGTCTACCATATATATATATATGTATGTGGAAGCTTATTACTCGATGCAGATGATCAATGTGGACTAAATTTTTTCCAAAGTTGGCAACATAATTGGAACTCTATAAACAATTACAATTAAATAGACGACCGGGACCTTATGGTTAGACGATACTTACAGGAAGGTCTAGATGGTAAAACACATTATCGTTTGTCTGTCTCTCATCAAGTTGGATCGCAGAATCTTCTTCACCTTGCACTTCAGACATCTGCAACCAACTGTAAATCACATACAAGTCCACCAACCAATTCGTCAGTCCAGATAAGTCGTAAAAATATAATCAATATATTAGATTGACAAATAACATGATCATAGTATATGAGTAACCATAAATATTAACACTGACATCAAAATTTCATAACCATTGCACACACACATGGGTCCATCGAACATAGATCACAAAATTTACCCCTATTCCTAATTATAACGGGGCTGCTGTAAAAATCCCACTGGTTTCTTTTTTAAAAATTTCAGTTTTTCCTTGTGAACATTAAGTCAAATGGTTTACATGCATGCTGGTGTTTACTTTCAGTTGGCTAGTGTGACTGTAAATTCTGGAGTCAGATGTTTATGTGCAATTATAGCATTCAGGCCTTAAACAAATAGTGCTAATTTATATTGACTGAAAATATGCTGACACAGAACTCTCAAGTTGCAACTAATATAGGAAATAGAGAACAATATTAGAACCTGACTTATTACAACATAAAGTGTGATGCCTAAGATCAATGCTACAGTATCCAGAAGATCAATTTAAGCTTCCGGCTAAAATGTGAATGTGCTTCGTTTGGTATACATGTTTTCGCTCACAACTGAAGTCCACTGAAAATGAACTCTGTAACAGGTTGCAACATAGCTCAAGTTGAACAACAGCTAAGGCACAGAATAACAAAGAGAGACTCCAGGTGACATACATGAATTCCAGTAATGCATTGATCGATTTCTCTACCCAACCACCCACGAAATTCTCCACGTGTCCCAGCTAGTTTGATCTGTTCTTGTCGACTTCTGAGTTATTTATAATTGCAGCTGCATCATCCCTTGTAGGAGTATAGAATAGTTTTTGCAGAGTGAATGACTCGTTCAAAATCTCTTTTAAACTGCCATCGCTGAAACTTCTCTTTGCAAATACTTAGCAAGACGGCTTGATAATACCAATCCTCTGTGCTTGAATCCCGATTAAGTGTTATCAGGGCAGCACTCTTATAGAGTGCTCAGAATTCTTGCTGTCATATTCCTTGTAAATATGTCATTCAAAATCATGTTCCATGTCTATTTTCTAAGTAAGTCACACCCAGCAGTGTGTTTAATGATGATCAGATTTGCAATGTGTCTAATGGCGTCCAAATTGAAGACCATATCAAGCTCAAACCGTCTCAAACAAAATGCACCAAGACCAAGGCATTCATACCATGAATACTAGAAAAAACCCACCCCAGGAACTAGAGCATTTCACGATTTGCAGAAATGTTTAAAAGTCACACCAAACAGCAGGTTCACGCCAGGGCAAATATCATCGCACCATAACACAGGTATAGTGCGGCCAGAGAATGTAAAATTCGAACTCTACTAATGCTCACGCCATGATTGGCAGTGGTCATAGTCAAGAAACTCAAACCAAGATGATCGAAACGCGAATAGAATTGCTCACGCCATGAGAAAAGGAGGACACGCCTGTACATGAAACTCACACCACAGTGAAATGGTGGGTTGCGCCTGAGTAATCTCACATTACAGATTGGATCTCCGTACTGAATGGAGCTAACCGAAACCAAAGGAGGTGCCGGAAAGGAAGAATCGTCCCGCAATGAATGGTATAATCACGAGCTCAGCAAAACGGCCAAAAGGAACTCACGCATAGCTGCTTATTATTTCTTCAATCACCATCGAGCATGTTTGTTATATTTCCAACCTTATTTTAACATGCCACGATTTATGTGCCACAATATTTTGCTTCAGAACCTGTCTTTTAGAAAGCCATGCCCAATACAAGATTATTTATCACAAATTTAATTTAAATAGAAATTCTTAACGGGCGTCCAAAACTCAACATTATGGATCACCAATATCCTTTTCAAAACCAAATCAGGGGTCTAAGTTTTATTTCATTAAAATGGGTTTTATTTTATCAAAATGGATAAATATTTATTCTGAAGATTTGACCTTTATAAATATTTTTGAAAATTCTCTTTCAAGAAAACTTAAATTTTTTTTGCTATTGAACTCAAATGTGAACCTTCAAGCAAATCCACCTCCAAGATGAATTAGATTTTTGTCCTCAGATTTTTGAACTGAACTAGACACTGTCTCTTTCCCCAAAATAGTAAAACGAAGCATGCCAAAAAATATCCTATTCTCTTTTTATAATCTTTCCTAGATTTTCCAAATAATATAATTTTAATCCATTATAATAATAAAGTTACTTTTAATGAATTTCCATAATATAAAGTCACTTATTACCATAATTCAAGAAGTGTGATTTTAATGATTCTTTTAAATAATTAAAATTAATTCTATTATAATTTATTTATTTTCCAACAACTTAATTTTGATCATTTAATTATTTTCAAAGGTTAACAAAAAGAAATTAAAATTAATTCTATTATAATTTATTTATTTTCCAACAACTTAATTTTAATGATTTCATTATTTTCAAAGGTCAACAAAAGGAAACGTTACACTAGGGTTATGCAAGAATATCAACAGTATAAAAAAGTTAATAAAAATCAAATATTAATTTTATCTTGAAACGAATTCCATAAATTCAGAATTTCTTAAACGGCTAAACCTATGCTATTTTGGATTTCCAAAATTCCAAATAACAAACAAGGTCTGCTTACCTTCAGCCTAAAAGAACAGTAGATCCTTTTGTTTCAAAAAGTTGGAAATTTGAATGTGTGGCTGTTTGAGTCCTTTAATATGAGATAATTCAATATTTCTATTAGATTTCATTTAAGCAAGAGGAAGAATTAACCCCATTCTTATGGATGAATGATAAACAACATAGTAAGAGAATTTACCTACAAGCCTGATGACGATTTGTTTGAAGAGATAATTAAAGGGAAGTGCTAATATCAGCAATAAAGTGTCTCCATAGAAGCTCAAATATCTTTAGTGCCTTCACGTTTTCTTCCTGCCATGTATGGATTACTTTTCCTTGAATAATTACATAGCATAAACCAATAGATTGTGAACAAACCCATTTTCTGAGTGGTTGATCCATAAATTTGAGGGGTCTTTCAAGTACATCTTAATCTCTCCCACTTTCCAAAAAATTCTATCAAAATTCAAACTAATTTTAAAAAATCAATTAAAATGTACTTGAAATCACATTGAAAAAATAAATTTGGCAGTTGGAGTTTCATATTCCACTGAGCCGAAAGCTGAATTTTGTGTCTCTATCATTTGCAAGGAACAGTCCTTGACTATTTGGTAGTTAAAGCATGTATATATTATATATTCTTAGGAAAGTTGCATTTACAAAACGGACCATAGATTTGATGGACAATGAGAATAAAAATTACAGTCTACCTCTTGTTTGGAAAGGGGCAGGCCTCTTCAGAAGAAATCTTTTTATTTTCTTTGCTTGCTTGACATAGATCCAAGTGACAATCAGTTGTCCCAGCATAGTAAGTAGATATCCCGCAGTACAGAGTAATGAATGTAAATAGATACAGTTGTGCTTTCAAACGTTTGAACGTATCTGCAGAATCACTCAAGAATGTATTAAGGTCATCACCAAGCATATCTCCCCTTCGAAATGAGTGTCCATAGAAAGAAATGTCTGATTTGTTGTGTAAAAACAGGGAGATATCCCTCCAGTGAAGGTAGAACAAAAACAAAGACAAGATACCAGATCTTCATAGGAATTAAAGATTTTGCTCTTATGTTGGGCTTTGCATGATCATGCTGATTCGTGGGTGAACGACCACCTTCTCGGTGAGCTGTAATCATGGACTCAGTGAGCTGTGAGCCCACAAACATAATAACAGTTACAAAGAACACTTGCAAAAACTTGAATGCTGCTTATTTCGATTCATGCAAAACTTCCTACAGTTACAAAGAAAGTTCAGTATAGAATGGCCTATTGGTCAAATAAGTTTTCGTTTTAAATTTTTGCTGTCACCAAGACTCCAACTACCTGTCTCCATCTTCCATACATGTACTAGTTCTTGTCTCCTACTAGCCGTGGATTAATCATAATAGACTGATTTAAGATAGCAGACGAGTGTTACATGTTTGCAGTGAAGGAAATCAATTTGATAATACAAAACTAATCATTAGTGGTTTCTGATAAATAACTATTGTTGGTGCAGAAAAGAACTTTGTTAATATAGAACCTGTGAGTTTCATTCGTAACTCCAAAAGGCTCAAGCTTCTACTTATGGAAGTTGTTTGAGATATCTCAATTATTCAGTACGCATTGTATCTAAATAGCATATCTGTTTCAGTGAATTTATATATGGATTAGTTATATATGAATTGAGAAGAGGCTTTTATTTATATGATATCAAAAGGAAGTTCTAATTGAATCAATGCACCAAAGATTGATCCTGCCATCTTCAGAATCAGACGGAAAACTTGATATGTAAAAAAGAGTTGAAGTATATGATTCTTTACTGCTTATAATTTATGGAATTGTCAAATGAGTAGCCATTTATGGAAATAAGGTGCTTTCAGCTAAATTTTAGCTTATTTTTGAAGCTTCAATTTGTTTGCTCATGTTATTTCTATTGGTTGTCCTTTCAAGTCCCATTAATCTGTTTTGATCATCTACATACATGAACATAATATCTTTTTTACATTGCACAGGTATATAACAGTCAGCGAGACTCATGGTAGAGCTCTCTTTTATTATTTTGTTGAATCCGAAAGAAATCCAACCAAAGACCCAGTTCTTCTGTGGCTAACTGGCGGTCCTGGTTGCTCAAGTTTCACTGGATTTGTCTATGAGATTGGTTAGTTAATTGGAAGTTGAATTACAATTATTATTTTTTTCTAATGCTCCAACATTTCCAATGATGGTTTTACACTTTCCAATAAAATTCATATCAACACTAGGGAATCTAGAAAATAGGCATGAGGGTTGAAGGACAATTCTTTAGAGCAGCCAATGCTATTTTTAAGGTTCCACTCTTGCCCCATGTTGCTAAGGATTGAGAATATAATCAGGAAAACTATAGTTTAATTCAAGTACCTCGGATCCTCATTTTGCCTCTTAGACTATATAAGACGTAACAGTGCCTAGTAACACAACAGTCCTGATATAAGATGCTACTTGCAACCCTAACTATTGATTATATTATATGAGATTCTCGTACACTACTGCATTTTCCTAATAAATAGGTTGTCGACTTATGTCCCTGTGTATTTATACTGACATTTTGAAGTAACATCAATGGTTTTTCTTATTCTGCATGAAAAATTAAAATGGTTGCTACAGTCTTTTTTCTTTTCTTTTCCTTTTAAATTGACTTTGATTGCAATTGTTCTCTCACTTATTGCAGGCCCAATGTATTTTGATCTCAATTACACTGAGGGTTTACCCAAGCTTATTGACAATCCACATTCTTGGACTAAGGTCTGAATCATCAGTTTTGTTTCAGTTGAAACACTTTTATGGCACATTTTTATCTCTTGTATTGTTTGCTCAGGCCAAGAAGGCCTATTAGACTGTACATAACCCTAAATAGCTCTTTGCAGATTGAGTCTTTAACCATGGATCTCTATACTCTGTTTCCATGTGGTCGACTCTTTCATTTGTAAATAATTACTGGAATGCAGAGTGTATTCCTAATTAAAATTTTTCTTAGTGGTATTGAATGAAATATATCACAGCTTTTTTTTCTTTCGTGTAACATTTCCTCTAAATTTTTTTGCATTCTTAGGTGTGCAACATTATTTTTCTTGATTCTCCAGCTGGGACTGGGTTTTCCTACTCCAATACTACCCAAGACTACATTTATGGAGAATTTAAGATCGTCGCAGATGCATACACTTTTCTTATTAAGGTATTCAGTTCTATCTTATAAGAAAAATAATTTTGAAGAGTGTCAACTTTAAGACTTTCAACAAGCTTAACATAGCTTATTATGTATGATGCAGTGGTTTGAGGCATACCCTGAGTTTCTATCTAATCCACTATACATTGGAGGAGATTCTTATTCAGGCCTTATCGTACCAATGTTGACACAGAAGATAGCAGATGGTATTACATGGACTCTGTACTTTGTATTATTTTCTTTAGAATATTTTGTTCTCTTTCTCTCAAGTAATCTAAGGTTTTTTAATGCTACTAGTATTAGAAGTTGACTATGATTTTTACTTCAATATTGCTCTGAAACGTGGAATGCAAATATTAACTACAAAACATTATGTTTTACTGCTATGAGCCTGAAATCTGAGATAAGTTTTAAGCAATCATTTTCTTGTTTAATATCTGACACCATGGAAAGTGTTTTAGATCTAAGTAAGAGATATATTTAGTTATTTATCATTTTTTTTTAAATATTTAAGATCAATTAGCTGTGGTTTTCATTGGGCCCCGCTCTTGAAATTGCGAGGGTTTATTCATAGGACTGAAGTGCCATACGATTCATTTGTGGCTATATCACTACAACTAATTCTCTACAAATGGAGGATTCTATTGCAATTTTGATTAAATCTACTAGCTCCTCCTCTTGTGAGACTTCTACTCTCCGACTACTCTTCTTTCTTACGGGATCTTCTGTCCATAATCCTCCAGCTTGAATGCTTTTTCGTCCAACATGCCCCTCTAGCTTGATCGCTTTCATTTTCTCACTTCCAATCTCCCAGAAGGCATCTCCTCCTTTCCGGAATATTCCTTTAGCTAAAAAATGCTTATCATCAAGTGTACTCCTCTAGCTTGAACACTTTCTAACTTCTTACCTCTAATCTTCTCCTACAGGGCGTCTTCTCATCTCTGGCATACTCTAGCTGGAATGCTTCTCATGTTTGATCTTCTCCTACAAGGCAGCTATTTCTCCTCTTTACTTCCTCCTACATTTCTTCGACATGCTCCACAAGCATCGACACCAATGAGATAACCACAATATCAATCAATTGAAGTGGGACTATCACATTAGAATGCCTATCATGCTAAGATGTCATTTGGTGAGAATTGAAACCTGGTCTCCAACATAAGAACTAAGTGGTCCTACCACTGACTACTTGACCTTTGATGAGAAATGTTTAGCATTTTATTTAATCTCTAATCAATAAATTTTCTCTTTATATTAGTAGTTTATCAGATTGGGAACAAAGTTCAACTACAAATGTAAGAGAGATAATTTTGTGATTTTCGTATCTATTTCTACTAGAAAATACTTAAAACAATGAATTAGCAAGGAATGGCGTAGATGAATTTACCCATAAAATATTTAGTTGAGGACGGAAGTACAAAATTCTAGGCTGGATGTCCAATCAGTACTATATTTTGGAGAAATATGGGATTTTGAATGGTCTGTTAGTTGTGTATAGATTGTATCTGTTGGTAACATAGCTTTACTCACAGAGAAGTTGTGGCATTTGTTTTTGAGTTTAAGATTTTCATACTTGCTTTCTACCATGTATTTCCTTTCCTTGTGACAGGTATTGAAGCCGGTGCAAAACCAATCCTAAATATTAAGGTTAAATTATTCAACAGAACTAAGTGAAGGCCAAAGTTCTTTTGTTCAGTACCTCCAATTTGTGTTTTTGGCTGCGGACGAGCTATTTTTCTTGCATTACTATCTTTTTCAGGATTAGATGGTCTCATACATTATGTATTGAATTGCTAGTTTTCAGGGCTATCTGGTTGGTAATGGGGAAACAGATAAAATATTTGACACTTCGCAGATGCAATTTGGACATAGAATGGCCCTCATACCCGATGAATTATACGAGGTTTCTATACATGAGATCCATTGAAAGCTTAAATGTTGCCTGCAAATTATGCATTCTTCATGCACAAATGCTAATTACAAGGCAACTTTGTGGTACAACACACGAATAGTAGTTTGAAATGGACTTTTTGGATAAGATATACTGCGTTCAAATATTTCAATCATTTATTATTCTAGAAAATATTTGATATGACATTTCTTATATGGCAGGCAGCAAAGGAGGCTTGCAATGGTAACTTTTCATCCACGAATTCTTCATGTCAATCCAAAATACAGTCTGTATTTCAGGTGAAATTCACAACCCCTACCTTCTATGACTACTAAATTTTAGTAATCCAAATTTCCTGTTCTCTTCCTAAAACTTGTTCTAATATGTTGTTTTGAAAAAGCAATGTCTTTCTTATCTCAATACTGCTAATATCCTCGACCCAAGTTGTTACCCCATTACAATGAAGCAAGAAAATGTAAGTGGTCAGAAACAATCAGCAAAGAGATACAAGAAGTTGGAAGTACTGGATCAGCTCAATGGAGCAAGGAGAAGATTGTTTTCTCAAGTTTGGTCCCCAAGCTTCACAGCTCAAGATGGATTTCTGCAAATTCCCCCTCAACTTGGTTATGAAGACAAGCCTTGCCCTTCTCCGGTAAATCAAATTCATTCTTTCTTGTTCCATAAAATTGGAGGCTTGAATAACAAATGCAGATAGTTTAATGCATCTTTCCGCACAACGCTTACATCATCCGCAACTTTGAGAATACATATTATAACCTGCATTGAAGCTGGGAACATACATATTAGCATACATGGTGTCTTCGTTGATTTATGCTAGAAGCGCTAGGAAATCTAAGAAAACAACATCCTTGTTTGAACAAATTTTAAGTTATTGCATAGTGCACTTTGCACTGAGGCACATATTGGAAGCATATTGTATTTGCAATGTAGCAAGATTTGATGTCCAATTTTCTTTTGGGCTTCTTGTATAGCTATTCAACACGAGAAGAGCATAATATTTGTACAATGTATACGCTTAATATTTCCATCTATGCAAACTTTAGACTCTAGCTATTAGTTTTTCATAAAGATATTTTTGAACAGAATAGTTGTTTGTCCGGAATGATAAACAAAATGGAAATTTTGGTGTTAAAGGATTGTCCACTTGCCATGTTGATAGGAATTACTTGTGCTAGATTTTTAATTATAACCAAATACTGTATACATTCTATTAATATAATGCTTCATATTGTGAAACAGAACAAATATACCCTTTCAGATATCTGGGCAGAAAGTCCTTTCGTCAGAAAAACAATTCATACCCTACCGGTAATCTCTTTAACTCACTCCCTGCCATTACAGCTGAACCAAATTTAATGTCCTTATTTCCACATTGTTAGAATTATAGGATGCTAATACCCTTGTGAATTATTATTATTTAATTTGTCGAGTTATGATATTATTGTTACTTTTTGAAAATGCAGGCAAAATTACTGAAAAATATACTAATCTATAATGTGCACAACAAAAATATATAAAAATAATATTGTTAATTATTCAGAATTACAAAGTAATTGTGCAAATGTTTATATATAAGCACTGCATTCTCGTCAAACTTTCTAAATTACCCTTCACTAAAATGACTTTATTAGAATTCAAACTTTAATTTTTCCAACATCACCTTTAAGGTTTACATTACACTCAACAAAACATAGTGTTTCAAATAACACAAATATGTATTCTTTGGAAGCTTTTCTTTGAAAAAATAGTAATAATTGTTGGACCATGTAGAACTCCATTAAGCGGCCACGTAACTCTCATACAGGTGTAGTTTTGGAGCTAATTTTTGAGTTCTTGGATTACCACCTTTAGAAACACCAAAAACATAGATCTCCCAAATTATTGGACAACAGTCCGTGTCAAGCTACATCTGTAGTGGTCCATTATGTTGTTTCTTGAGTCTCATAAAGATATGATTCCCAAAATCCTTAGAAAATCTTTTTGCAACAATCTGTGTTGATTTAATATTTAGATCTCTTCCTAACTTTGAAAAATAAACTTCATAATAGATGGATTCTCAATAATGTTAGCATAAAAAATTAAAACAAAATTTTATGCCTCTCATACAAAGCACTGTCTCTGAGCAATAAGCTAGGTTGAGATGATGACATTCCTATAGCATCTAGTGCCTCCAAACTCTTGTTTGGAAGTTGTTAGTTCTTACTTCTAGAGGTAGTACTACAATCACTAAAAGTTCAAGCAATACAATTAAGATTTTCAGACATGTTTGTAAATCTTATAGTGCAATAAAATGTTGGGTCCAACTGAAAATGTTTCCTTATAATAACTATGTTTTGTAAAGAAAATAAAAAATGACCTCGCAAACCATCTATATAAAATATTTTTTTTAAATGCTAAGATAAAACTAATATCTTCAAATAAAATAAACTTTCACCTGTTTCAATGATGTTTTTGAATAAGGTAAAAATAGGTTTTGAAGGGGCCGCGAAACCCTTTACAAAATGGGACAAGATGGAAACAAAGACCATCATCCAAACGAAACAATGCTGGAAACAACCCCAACCAACATAGTCTAGAAAACCAGCAATCAACATGCCAACAACAAATTAGACAAAGACAGTTGAGATAAAACATGAAGCACAAGACAAACCAAGAAGAAAGATCTCAAAAAAGTCGCAAAAAACCAACTCTTAGCCCCACGCTTCTGGGAGCGAAGAGTCATGTTGAAAGATGGAGAGGATTTCTTGTGTTTCTTTCCTTTAACAGTAGTCCACCCCTTTTCCACCTTAGCAATAGCTCCCTGCCAGTTCGAGGAGCCCAAATGAGGGAAATCCTCAGCCTGCGATAATAAACTAGCAGCATCCATCGACACAAAATCCTCAACCAAAGTACTGACAGAGGGCGAAGATACCAAGTCCCTACACCCAACCCTCACAATAGAGACCAAAGACAAGGGCTTAGCCTCAACCATCAAACCAGGGGACGAAACAACCAGAGGAACAACAACACTAATAGATTGATGCACAAAAACCTCAGCAACCCCAACAACAGTAGAGCAAGTAGAAACCACAAATTTCTTTTTCCTCAATTCACACTGAGCAACCATATGCTTAGTTTTAAAACATCTTCTACATCTGAAGGGAATCCCTTCATAATCAAAGGTTTGAGTCCAACAACCTAGAAGAGTTGATCATGATCTTCACAGGAAGCCCCTTAGAAGGACCAATATCAACAAGAATACGAGTATATGTAGAATGAAAAATATTAGAAGAATTTCCATCCACCATCAAGAAATCCCCTAAAGCATTACCAATCCCCTCAGAGAGAGAATCAATCCATAGATGAAGGGGAAGATAAGGAAGACGGACCCAAGTAAGAAACTTGATAAAAGAATTAGAAGCTTTAAAATTGATATGCGAAGGCTTTACCATAAGCATAAATCGATCTTCCGAGTTGATAAAATGTTCACACAGCATATTATTCCTATCCTTAATATCCTCAAATTTTGCAATAAAAAACCCCTTAACCAATGGAAAAATATGCACTATATCAGCAAGGAGAGGTTCTCAGTGACAAGAAATCCATTCATGTAACTGAAACGTTGTGATCTATTTCCTCCTCCATATTATGGGTATATTTTTACTATAATGTTCCTCCTCAATGATGTTACTACACCTTTATTTATCCTATTAAATAATATTTATGAAAACAAAACATGTCACTCCAAATTAAAGATAAAAATAATTATTTCTTACCAAAACCTCCATTCCTCCACATAGACATCCATTGTAGGCATGAGATGAAAATACTTAAATGTACAAACAAAAATCTTCGGCAGCCTCTAAACTGAATACTGGGACCTACCATATGCTTTTAAGTATTCAATAATCCACATGGTTAGGTTGACCACATATGAATTGACAGAGAATTAACCAGACAACGCTTCTTACCATCAACAAATTAATCGCTTTCAACATTCTTACCAGCCAATATTAATGCTTCTGTAAAAACGTCAACACAACAGTAGAAAATTAAAAATGGCAAGACATTTTAATCCCAGGCTCCAACGTAATATAGGAGCAAGACCAAAAAAATTAGAAGTTCAATGCTGTTTCTGCTTATGCATTCATGAAAATCCACCCTCACTATTGTGTTAGGAGAATTTGGAAGATGGAAGGAATTATGGAAATATTTTTAATCATTGGTTCTGCTATCATGTTGAAGAATGTAGACAAAATTATTATAAAACAAGGTTGTATGGAGACGGGGTACTGGAGTATTCTGGAGATGGTACAGGTACAGGTACAGGTACGGTTATTTTTTCAAAATAGGAGACGGTGTACTTTGGTACGACAATTTTTTTTAATATATAATTGAATATTTTATAGAAAACTTGAAAATATAATGATATTGAGTTTTTAAAACAAGAACAATGATAAAGTTTATTGTCAAACATTAACTTTGAAGATTAAGTACCCAAACTAAAATGTCATAGTCATTGTATCGATTACATATTGAAACAAGCTTGATAAACAATAAGCTGATATGAAAATAAAAAACTGAAACAAAAATCAGAAATCTTAATCAAAATCTTTAGCTATGATGCTCTCCACTGAATATCCAGTACAAAATACATGTCTCAGAAATATGAATACAAATACCCATACAACTGTGTTACAAAATAATCTAATTTATAATGTGCACAACAAAACTTTATACAATATTATTATTAATCATTGAGAGACTACAATGTTTGTACACATGCTTATATATAAAAATTTGTATTCCGGTCAAACTTCTTAAACTAGTCTACAGAAAGTAACTTCCTAATAATTACTTAAAACCAATTCTTTGTACCAAATATAATTTAGTATTTTCTTATTTTGTTAAAAATAACACATATTCTATAGTTTAAATGTTAATTTTTTAAGTTTATAATTTGTAAAAATTATTTTTTGATGATATGATTGGCTAATACAGTTGAGCTCTTATTACTGGAGTGTACCACATTTTTTATTTATTGTACATGAAAATCGTGCATTCAAATAATACAATCTAATTTATATATAAAAATTAATAATTAAAATTAATTATAAGTAGAACTATTTTACAATTTAAATTAATTATAAATGATATTTTATAATTATTTATAAAATTTGGTTTATGGTTTACAACTTTTTAGATATCTATTAAGAGATTGCTTTATATTAAAATAATATTTCTATTTTTATTGTATTATAAAATATTGAATTTTTTGGATTTATTTTAATATATATTATATAAATTTAGATTTAATAGAATAATGAAAAAGAGTTATTTGGACTAAATAATTAATATTAAAATTAATTATAAGTAAAACTATTTTACAATTTAAATTAATTATAAATGATATTTTATAATTATTTATAAAATTAAAAATATTATTAGAACTATAATTATAGTAATTTTATAATTTTTTATAATTAAATAATTACTTTACATATAAATTAAAATTAAAATTAAACTTAGTTATAAATTATTATAATTAAAAATTCACTTTACATATAAATCAAAATTAAAATAAAATTTATTTATAAAACTAAAGGCAAGTACTTGGCCAGTACGTGGCACTTGTTATAATTTCCAATATCTATTTGCTGCATATCATGACTATATTTTTACTATATTATATATAGTGCTTTTTAATCATTTGTAATTGTCCTGTATTTAGTAGAGTGGTGTTGTCATTAATCACTTTAAACTTCCACTACATTATTATGACGGTATACTTCTAGAATAACGGTCATTATTATGATAACGATTGTTCAAAGTATTATGTATGAATGTTTATTTACGCACAATAAAACCTGCTCGAAGATTACAATAGAAATCTTCACAAGACCATGCATTATTATGACGGTATACTTCTAAAATAACAATCATTATTATGATAACGATTGTTCAAAGTATTATGTATGTGTGTTTATTTACACAATGAAATCTGCCTGAGGATTACAACATAAATCCTAGACTATGAACATGACATATGTACATTTTAACTTGAACTTGGGACTCAGCAAAAATTCAATAAATTAGAAAAATTTGAAGTAAATCAATGATGCAGTAGAAGCATAAAAACGAATTTAGAGAACACATGTCTATTTAATAGTAGTAGTGTAACTTGAATTAGGGTTGACTAGGCAAATCAAAAGTATAAATGAAATATAATTAGACTAGAAAAATCTGGGAAAAAAAATGATGAAACATTTATAAAAACAGACCTCTGTTTTTGTCATTTCAATCCAAATAAAGAGAATAAGTGCTAATTTCTATTTCATAGGGTAAAACATCTTTCAATTTTATAGAAAATATATGAAAAATGAATGTGAATTTCAGGAAAAAAAATGCAAAAGAACATGTTATCATGTTCTCACAAACATGTGTGGACTCACATTGCACATACATATTTTAGCGTCATAATCTATTATCCATCATTTTGTTAACTCTTATTGTTTTATGAATCATAATTGTATGTTCATATATTTCAATGTAATGAGAAATTAATGGCCAGTGCTTGCTTTCTTTTTCTTCACTTCCTTGTAGGAATACATTACAGGGGTGTGGAAAAGATGTACTCCTCGTTTTAAATATAAACGTGATCTTGAAAGTGTGATTAAGTATCACAAAAATTTAACCAAAAGAGGTTATCGTGCTTTGATCTACAGGTAATGTACTACTATACGAATAAAATCTTTTCGTACACATGTCATGTTTGTTAGAAGGCTTTCGAGTTTTCAACTCATCCAATTTGAAGTTATTTGTGGTTGCAGTTATTTTAGAGCTGCCATGTATCATTATAAGTTCAATACTAACCACTGCATTAGAGATTGACCTTAATCTTTAATGTGTCAAAATGTCTTAACAGTGGTGATCATGATATGATTTTACCATACGTTGGAACTGAGGCATGGATGAGATCATTAGGGTATTCAATAGTTGAGGGATGGAGGTCTTGGTTTGTAGATGGTCAAGTTGCTGGGTAAGATTATACAAGTTCTTAATGATGGATTTAGTAAGCTAATATAAAGTTAGTTTGTGATGTTGCTATCACAATTTAATTGTGTAGTTTTTGAGTCAAACTAAGTGATTCTTGGAGGAAACTCCATGGTTAAGTGCGCTTGAGTTGGAGAAATACTGAGATGGGTGGCCTCTTAGAAAGGTTTGATGTTTCACCCCTGTGACCATCACCTAGATGCAATGAGTGCTAAGTGTTCCATTCATTCTCATAAGAAATGAGTTCTTGTGAACCACTACTCATGAAATATGAGTCAATGACTTTGACTCAAAAACTTCATAATTGAATCGTGATAGAAATATCACATTTTAACTTACTTTAGAAAATATCTCCTATTTATTAATAAAGTTAGTTATTTTCTATTCAATACCAATGAAAAAAATGATTTGATTTTGTGATATGCGAGACATTATGCTTGTTTATTTATAGAAAGAAATAATGATGCCTTTTGCATGTGGTGTCTAGATATACAAGAACATATGATTACAACCTAACATTTGCAACTGTGAAGGTGAAAGTCCTAATCCAACTTCTAGTTAGAGTTTTCAGAAGTTTGTTTGATTTTATCTTTGCATCAAAGAAAAACTTTTTCTGAAATAAGAGACGGTTGATCTGTTTAAGATTTTGAAGAGCTAGTAATGAAACATTTTTTTATAGGGAGCTGGACATACAGCACCAGAATACAAGCCTAGCGAAGCATTCTCGATGTTCAAATCATGGATCTTTGGAAAGCCTCTTTGAACATTCAAATAAGATATTATTATTGTCTTATTTAAAAAAAACATTTGAAGTAATATTTATGAATTTAAAAAAAACATTTGAAGTAATATTTATGAAAATAATGTGTAAGATCTCTTTCTTCGAAGTATGGAACTCTGGAAAGTCTTTGTGTAGTATGCCAGGGGAGCATATCTGGCTCTCAAAATGAGGATGAGGAAAGCCATGTCTCCTCTTCCATTAGTTCCGAGCAGGATTCATCCTCTGCATCAGATTAGCAATGGTGCAATGTTCTTTTATCTGCCCTCCTTTTTGGTTTATAGCTAATAGTTATCTGTATAGCTACAGTATAGTTTAAGCTGGATTGTTGGATGTTCTTGGAGATTCTGAGCAATGTTGCTCAATCTTTTAGACATCTTTGATACTTTATTTGCAGATTCTTCTGTCTTAAATTTGTTATCTTTTAAATATATTATTTTTAATAGAAATTCTTTCGCTTCGGCTCTTTATCGATTAAAAAAAAAGCTTGTTCAAAAGTTCTTCATTTGAAGTACATTTATAGAAATAATGAGATCCAATTCTAACGTGTTTCTTTCATTAAGATGTACCTTCTAAATCTTAAGAACTTAGGAAGATGATCAAGTTATCGAAATTTATTCATATGCATCTCTTTTAGTCCCTGATGTTTTTAATGGATTAGTGCATTGTTAGAAAAAGGGGTTTTGATAATTGTTTTCCTAGGCCTTTTAAATACAGACAATTTAAAATTCAAGATTTATAATGTATATTATGAACTAGAACGTTAATAAAGGTGGTATATGACAATCATGGAAGAATAATATAGAAGCTAAAGATGCATGCTAAGAAACTGCCACGACGTTTGATTGTCCAAATAAATCTACACTGTTAAATCTTATACTCTATCAATTCCTGTGCAAAGTAGTGGAGGCTACTAGCAAGAAAATAATTTGTCTATAAACTCATCCTCATTTATGACATGATTGAACCCGCTTATAATATCATCTAGAAAATTTTGATTTTAATGCATAAACCCTTCTTTTTCAATCTTTTGTTAACTTATTTCTGTAAAATATAAGCATTAGTTGCTGACTGGACTGATTAGTGCCCTGCAGCAACAATTATCCTCCTATGTTATCCACAGTTGGCCTTACTAATGACATCATTCCAAGCATTTATTATACTTTCAGATCAGTGAAGAAATTCCGGGACAACAGAGAGAATATTTGGGAATCTCTGCTACTAATATCAGCAGCAGGTATAGTCTACTCAGCATGCGGTTGCTCTAACTGTTGGTTACTGCCTTTTTTTTTGATAAATAAAAGTTTTTATGATGTTTAGAGAATCTTACGTAATTATAAATTGGTACTAAAGCCCTCTTTCCAAGGAAAACAAAGAAAAGTAGTCGTTATCAGTTTAGCAAGGGAGCAACCTGGGCAATAGGGTGATAGCATTTGTTTCCAAGTTTATTGATGTACTGAGAATCTACCAACACAGAGATGAAATTTGATGGATGATGTCATTAAGTTGAATCACAAAATTTAACAAAAGATGATTCTAATCAGTCAATTGGAGGCAAACTTGATGTGTATTTGACACTTTGGAGTGGAATAGACCACACTCTGAATTGATGAGAAATGTTCACTTTTGAATTAGGTTGTAGAAGATGTTTTCCATGAATCACAAGCAAGCACACTGATTGAATGGCACAAAGCTGGCAAACATAAGGATTAGAGATTATAACTGATGGCGAGGAAATATTCCAAAGGGTAAAAGACTAGGATGTTGAAACCATAATAAACATCCAAAATAAGATGTTTTCCATGAATCACAAGCAAGCACACTGATTGAATGGCACAAAGCTGGCAAACATAAGGATTAGAGATTATAACTGAAGGCAAGGAAATATTCCAAAGGGTAAAAGACTAGGATGTTGAAACCATAATAAACATCTAAAATGAGGGTAAAACTCTAGAGTGTTGAAACCTTGATAAATATCCAAAATAATATTCTGTGATTACTATTTTTTATTAGAACACAATTAATCTTCAATAACAATGGACTAAACTAATGAAGGGAGAACCAAGTTTTGAAGTAATTTCAATTGTCTAGTTTGTCAAATTATATAAATCATTTAGTGGAATGGAAATAGATGTAGAATTTCATAAGGTATCTTTGACGTTATTGACATTCACATCCCTTGCAATATTTGATGGAAATATTCTGATAGTCCATATTTGGCCTTTACCAGTAAGGCAATCTCCAAATTAATGGAAGATCATTAAAGGGCAAAGGGATGGAAAAAATGAGTTAATTCTTGAAGTTGATGAAAGTGACCTAGATTATACTTTTTCTTCAAAGATGTATCAAAGGTCAAATATTTTTTAACTTTAACATAATATAGTAGTATAATAATAATTTTTTAAATATTCATTATGTACGACATGTAAGTCCATTAGAATATGTATTCCAATATTACTAATTTATTTCAATTAAGTATGTTATTATCATGTACAACATTATTATTATTTAACATTTAAAGTATGTCATCTTCATCTCTAAAAATGGTGGCTTGCCTTACTTGAACTACCAACCATTTACTTTTCTAAATTCAAAGATCAATTGGTCATCTATGAGATAAGCTTCCAAAGTCATGTTGTACAATAGATTGTGTGTTATCTCACACAAGTATGACTTTTGATAAAATGTAACATTGTACTCAACCATAAATATGTTTGGTTTATATTATAGAATGTTCTTTTTTTTTTCCTTGTATTGAAGAAGATTTGAATTCAACACCATCTAGGTGCCTACAACATGAATTTTTCCATTAGACCAAGTGTCTTTTGGCAGTATAGAACATCCTTGTGTTGTTATGTTAATTAGTCTAGACTATATATTACATTGTTCCTAAATTATATCAAAGATTATTTCAAAGCAATATAGTGTGTTGTTGTGAACATCCAAAATTATGTCATTATTTTTAAACACAAATTATTAATGTGAACATTCATTTTAAAAATAGAGAACCTTGAAATGGAAATGTTCGAAATGATTTTGTCATTTCATGATGCATGTTTGGTATAAGGTTCAAAGGCTAGAGTTGTCCTTGTTGTTCCTAATGGTGAAACATTTGAATGCATTTTCAATTTGACATTCAAGTGCACAAATAATATTTGTGGTAGAGGTGAGGTCATAGGGATTTCCATGACGAAGATTTTTTTTCCAATAATAGGCATATGAGAGGTGTTGTGTCCATTTTTCTAAAGTTAAACTAGGAGACAATTAAACTTCACTTTGGATATGTTAGACATTCTCTCAAACCTCCATGGGATGATTTTTCCTTCTATAGAATGAGGTACATGACTTTTGAAAGGTGTTTTAAGTCTATTTACCATTATCATTTCTTTTTATTGAATCATTTTACATAGAACACATTTTATGTTTTTCGTTTATCTATACTTTTTGTCAATGGAGACACAAGAAAGCACCTAGTATGGTTACTCCACACTAGGGGTTAATCATGTTATTTGTCAACCATGGCAGTCAATTGAATTTGAATGTCTCCCATACTATCAACAAAAAGGTTGGTACCAAGGTCAAGAAAATAGTAGAAATTTTGGGTTCTGACTCAAAGGATAAGGAGGGAAACAAGTAGGAAGGGATTAGTATTGTTATGGGATCAGATTATAAGTCAAATTTCAAAAAATAGGTCTAGTGACTTTGGTGGAAGTAGGAAGAAAGAAAGGAAAAGGGTGTAGTCCCCTAATAAGACTCGGTTGTGTAGGAAGGAGCCCATTGAGAAGATTATTGGAAGGACCAATGAATCTTAGAATAGTAGTAAGTCCCCTTGAGCTTAAGACAAGGGGAAAGGTCAAGCCATTTTTATCCTTGAAGCTACCATAGAGGAATCCTTCCCTAGAATTTGAAACCCCTACCCCTAATCCCAAAGGAATTTATACTTCCTCGATCTAAACCTACTTCCATAAAACAATCATCCAATGACTTGAGTATGGTAGGTCATAAGTGACCATCCATCATACCTTTGAGGTACAATACAACTTTATTAAGTGGTTTTATGTGGATATTAATAGCCTAAATATGAGGATGTGGCTAAGTGCACAAAGATGAGGGATAAAAAAGTTTCCACCCCACTTTTCAGCCCCTTAGAGACCATAACACAAGCATGTTATAACTCTCATGTTATGATTTAGAGTGACTAAACCTTAGGCTGGGTCAATTCAAACCATAATGTGAGTGTGTTATGACATGCTCATATTATGGTATTTAGGGGGCCAAAAAGTGGGGTGGAAACTTTTTGGTCCCCCATCTATTAGCTTGTGGTGACTGATCAGGAAAGTACTGTATGCACCCTAAAATGGTCGCCTAGACTTTGGGCCCCATTTATTTGATTTATCAACCCTGAATCATTTTGATCAATAATCAATATTTTCAACATTATCAATTTCTTGATCAAATCTTAGTTTCGATCATATATTGGAGTTTTATCCTTGGATTAACCATTTTATCCTAAGTCTTTATTTAATTAAAAGGAATATTTCCTCCCCTTTTAATTAAATAAAAAGCCCCCACTTTCCTCTTATCTTAAGTTGCACAAATAAAGTATTATTCATATTTTATAAAAAGGAGAAAAGCACTTTTTGTCTCATATGGATATAAAGTCAACTCTTATTTTCCTATTGGAGGATACTTGTGCACATGGATTGCTCCTCTTTCAAGCTCCACCACTGATTAAGACTTTTGCCTCTTAATCTCAATGGTCCATTTCACCTCATTTCTTATAAAAAGAGAGCTCTCTCCTTCATTTGCATATCCATCTCTTTCATGCTATTGTTATGCTACAGGTTTTCTAGGTGCATTTGGAGCTTTTGGAGATCATTGCTACATCAAGCTTTTCTTGGATTTCCTCATTGCTTCATAGTTTAGACTTCATTTCTTGCATTATCACAGCATCCATAGTTTCATTTCATAGCTTAGTTTCTTTTATGTAATAGATTAGCTTCACATAGCTTAATAGGAGGAATTTGTAACACTTGTTCTTTCCATTTCATAGCTTAGTTGCATTGCATTTTCATAGTGATTCTTGAGGATATTGGCACTCTTTCCCTTGTCCTCATTTGAATCTCTCGTTGCATGGTTGACTAGCAAGGTCACAAGCTCGTAGCTCTAGCTGAGAGCAAATACATCATAATCCCTTGCAACTCCATGCATAGAGAGCTATGAGCCGCTTTGTGAGGCCTCATTCTTGAGCAACCTTGCATGTAATGGTTCATAGAAGTACACCATTTTAATGTGTACATTTTTGGCGCCCACCGTGGGGCCGAGTAGATAGGCTTTTCCCTTTAGTTTCTTGCATTTTCATCAGTTTTTAGATTATTTTTCAGAAATTTTGCAGATCTGGTTCTCTGTCTCAGAGTATCGCGCGATACTTCTCAGGTATATCACGTGATATACCTTACTATACGCGTGTGACACTTCGCGCCAGAGAAGAATCGCACGGCGGTATTGAGGTATATCGCCTGGTGTCGTGCGAAGTATCACCCGCCTATTGCGCAGTATATGACCCGAACCGAGGTATATCGTGTGGGTATAGAAAACTATATCGCGCGATACTGGTGAAGTTCAGGGTATATCGCCTGATCTGACAGAGACCTGCAGTTCGAGCTTTATCATCCGAATCTGATCATATTTAGTTTGCTGGTTTGCTTTATTGTATTTAGATAGGTCTAACCTGCATCTTTTAGCTTAGGTAAATCAGTTTCTTGCAATCATTTGTATTTGGATTTTGGATTTTGCTAACATTGTGAGCCTAACTAGTTGTGATTGTAGGTGCCTTTTGCTTGAGAAGCTTGCCAAAAATCGCATGTCAAAGAGGGCTACTAACAGTTTTTGCAGGGCTGCCCAAAGAGCATAAAAAATAAAAAATAAAAAAAATCTTGCTTGTTTATTTGCTTTCCTTTCAAGTGTGGCATTCACTAATTGTATTAGAAATTTTTAAAACCTTGTGAAAGAGATTTTGAGGTGGTAGGAGAAGTATGCTCTTCACCTTTAGGTGAATCAGAAAATCTTGACCCATCTTAAGGTTTTGGAAGCAAGGGAGTAATTGAATCTCTTTGCTTGGTGTGTTTGGGAGAAATTCTTGAGATAGGGGAGTATGCTCTTCACCTTTGTGGTGAACCAAAAACCTTGAACCTCAAGAGTTGATCCACTTTTTGTTTAGTTGTTAGAATCCTTTAGCGGGCCTGGTCTTGAGCAATCAAGAGGAACGACTCAAGTGGGGACAACCTTGTCATCATTTTCCTTGGTGGCAAGTGATTCCAACTCACTATAATCTCAAGGCTATCAAGGACACCAAAAACCTTGGTAGACATAACACTTATCTTCGTTTGATGTGAGTAGCTCATGGGATTGCGACCATGGGGAAAATATTGAACAAGAATGCTTAAGGTACTCTTGAGGCCACGAGGTCCTAGTCCTTTATGAGGAGCAAGAGGGGTGTTGTGAACGGAAATCCTTATTAAGAACCATTAGATAGAAGCCACCTTGTTTAGCCGCTTATCTTCTTAGTGCAAGGATTGATCCAAGTGGTTTACCCGATCACCTTAAGATACTCACCATATGTGTCCCTTTGGTTGTGTCATTTGACACTTCCACGACAAAGCCAACATCTCTTGTGGGTAACCACTTGGTGTCAGGCGAGGGGGCATCAAGTTGTGGGCTAAGTTGGTAAGTATTGAGCCTTGACTTTTTAGGATAGACTTGCTTGAATTGTCTTTGGTTGTGTGATGCCAGTATAAACGTTCTCACATACAAATGATCGGTAGCGTTCATAAGGTGCTTTTTCAATTCTGATATCACAAGTGTTTGCCTTGGCAAGGTTGCTTTTGCCCTTGTTTCAAGTATTTTGAGACATGTTTGATCCCTCACTATTTGCAAACTTGCCAAAATTCTGCTGATATTGTGACTGAAATCGAAAACATCAACCCTCAGACCGAGAATTTTGACCAGGCAGACCCAAAAATGCAAATTTTACACAGTTTTGGTCAAGAGTTAAGTAATTTTGCAACAGTATTGCGCGCTTTAGAGCAAAGTATCGTGCGATACTTCGTGGGTTCAAAAAATATCGCCTGCTTTGAGAAGAAATATCGCGCGATAGTTCGCCCTTGACGGACTATCGCTCGACCTGCCTGGAGTGTATTGCTCGACTCTTATAAGGTATATCGCCTGGCATAAGGTGAAGTATCGCGCGGTTATAGGTATATCGCCCCAGTAGCCTGGAGTATATCACCTGGGTAATTTCTGTCGTGCTTGCAATTTGGTCAGTTTCAGTTGCTGTTAATCAGGTTAGGTCTTAGAGTAGGCTTCTTGCTCTGACGTTTGAGACTTATCTTGACTCTAAATTTCTGGTTTTAGTTCTCCGGGATAGCATCATCTGATTTACGAAATCACTTTGGAATAATTGTTAAATTAGAAGGTCATTCTTGGTGCCAAGGTTCATCTCTAAGATTGTTAGCTACATTCTTGGAAAATTTTAGTGCTCTTATTGTCCAAATCGCTTTCATTTAAATCTCAATTTCAATCATATTTTGGCCTAGTCCAACCTCCTGGTTCAAAAGTGCAAGGGTAGTCACCCTTTGATTTGAAGCACCTCTTTGACAGTGTTGGTAAAGCCCCTTTTTTTAATCTTCTCATTTCTCTTTGGACAATAGAGGACTTTGATTATCCTAGTTTGGCACTGACACTTTGAGAGGTCACCTTATCATTGAGAGCATATTTCTTTCATGTCAGTTATGACAAGGTACCAAGTCAATCAAGGGAAGCGACCCCCTGTTGCCTTTAGCCAGTTACCACCCATCAAGACTCGTCGACAGCATAAGGGAAAAGGACCCCTTTTTGATCAATCACCTAAGAGTGAATCTGAGGTTTGTTTTAATCCAGAAGCTAATCCTAGTGAAGTGAGCACTTTTTTTGTACCACTTTCATCAAGTATGGACATGAGTTACACTTTCACCCGACAACAAAGAGAAGCCATGAATCAAACTCTTGAGGATATCTTCCAACGACATAGAAGAGAGTACAGTGGTTCTTCTCATGCTAGTCCACCTGGATCACCTCCCAACAATGCGAGGTATTTTTGATGCCCACCAATGAGCTGAGAGACATCATAAGCAAGCTCACTCAGATTCAGGGTCACAACATGAGGACCAGAACAATGAATCTAGTGATCACCACATAAATGTAGCCAACGCAATAAGGCATTCGAGACCATCCTCCCCACTTAAAGACACCTCTCGATATGCAAATACAAGATTGAGAAGCATTGAGAGGGAGAAGCAAGCCTATTTAGATGAACACGCTGCTAAAAAGAAAAAATTTAGACAACTAGAAAAAGAGGAACGTGCGTTGTTGGATATAAAGAAAAGAGTCACCCAAGAAGAAGAAGATAGACTCTATGCACAACAACTACAAAGCCGATTCAACAGGAGGGGAACCAATAGTGGGACCAACTCACCCCCATCTACCCCTTCGCCAAGCCCTAGAAGAAGATCAAGGACACCCTCACGATCCCCAAGTCCTAGAGGAAGAAGGGTTTCAAGATATGATCATCATAGGAGACGATCACCTCATAGACATTCAAAGCAACCCTCCCAATGAGCACATCATGGCTCACAACATGGAGGAAGTCATGCCAAATTTGACCATATGGATTTTATGACTATGCAACAAGAACCATCCTTTCAAGCATATGTGGAATGATATGTGGAACAAAACAAGGATCAATTCCTAGAAAGCCTTATCAACAAAGGTGCTAAAGTTCCGTATGATTTTGACGTCCACCAAAAGATTAAGAAATAGAATCCTTCAACCAATGAGGTGATCATGCAAATGCAGAAGGACATAGAAAGGATGAGGGCTCCTAAGAGCACATTTAATTTGGACTCCATATGTCCCAACCCGATTGACAAGAGTGTGGTGTTGGTTGAGTTCCCTAAGAAAGTTGAGTTTCCAACCTATGACAAATATGATGGCATTGGTGACCCTCATGACCATGTTCGACAATTCTACATAATGAGCTTTTCTTTTCATCATGAAGACTCCTACTTGATGAGATTATTTCCAAGGAGTCTCAAAGGCCAAGCCATGGAGTGGTTCACCAACCTTACTCCTCCAGTAAAGTCATTTAAAGAACTCGTCCAAAGATTTGTTCAGCATTTTGCTTATAATCTATCAAGGTCGGTCACAATGCTTGATTTGTGCAAGCTTAAACAAAATCAAGGAGAATCTTTTGTCACTTTCCTACAAAGATGGAGATGTTTGTGCTCAAAATATCCCAGGACAATTCTTGAGGAGAAAAGAATAGACATCATTGTGAGTAACTTAGTGTAGACACCGAAAAATCCTTCAGAAAATAAATTATTTTTGTTTTCTGAAAATCTTTGATGACATCATCATTTATTAATTAATTAATTATTTAATTAATTAATTTATTTTTATGGCATTAAATCCCTCTCTCTTAATTAAAAATTTTTAATTAAGGAATCTAGCCTAAAAATGTCATTTGGACATTATCCCTAATTTATTAATTATTTAATTAATAAATTGACCAAAAATTTCAAAAATAAATTAATTTATTTTTAATTTATTTTTTATCCCAAAGTTGGCCAAAATTCTAAAGAGCACTAAACTCTTCTAGAAAGTCCTAAACCTTCATCTAAATGGGTCAAAACCCTAATCTAGTCCCTTCAAACCCTAAGCCTAGATATTTAGTATTTATTAAATTTACCTTTAATAAATATCTAAATCTCACCAAAGCCACTTGCCCATCCCTTTCTCCTAATCCTAATCCTAATCCCCTTTCTAATCTTGTCACATTCCATGAGCAAAAGGTTTACCAAAACTTATGCTAACCTCCTCCTTAGTCAACAAAGATGGCCACCTCTTGGCCACCTCTTGCAAATGCATTTAAGGATGCATTTAAGCCATCCTTATCTTTCTTAAATGCATTCATTATGCATTTAAGACCTTCTTATCCCTTCCTTGCCACCTCTTAGCCTTGGGCACATTTACCAAATTGTGCACATGCCCTCAAACTTTCAACTCAATCCTCTCTTGACACTTGTCAGGACACTTGTCCTTGACTCAACCTTAACCTTAGCCCTAACTCTGACTCATCCTTTTAACCCAAGACCTTCCCTTTTCCTATAAATAGCCTCACTTCTTTGAGCAAACAATCCTCTCTCATCTTTCAACTCTCAAACTCAATAGCAAAGTTATAATGCCATTTTCATTCTAGCATAAGCATTAACTCATCATTTTAGATCATTTCCAAGCTTAAATCACATCTAAATTAGCTTAATTGGATTAACATAGATTCATTTCTTGTTTAATCAATCTTAGTTCAATCATTTAACTTTGCATATTTGTGTGTTCTTGAGGCCTTTGAGGCAAAATAGGTTCACTCATACCTATTTTGTGTCATTTTGGGTCTTCTTGATCCTCAAATCATCCTAATTTGCATGCTCCAAGTGCTTGAGTTTGCACACCCACATCCATCTATATCCAAGCATATCAAACGGTGCATGGGCACATCCGTTTTACGCTTAAACTGAGGTGGCTTTGATTTTAGTTTGTTTACCATTAAATTTGATTTGATTATATGCTATGATGTTTGTTTGTCTTTGGCCTTCAAAACAGGTTTAGGTGCACACTCAAATCCTAGTCTACACTTAGTGCCAGAATTAAGATATGAGGTAAGAAAGATACCATTTAATTCTTTTGATACCATGGTTGAAGTGGCATGTCGCATAGAGGATGTCCTAAAAGAACAAGGAATTTTGGCTAAATCAACTAATAACAACAATGGCCAAAACAACAACAATCATGGTTATAAGAACAAAAAGAACTCCTATTGGACTAAGAATAAATAGGTGGTCAATGACGGAGTTGTTGACTCACCACAATCTAAGAATGAAGGAGTTCTTAATCTCTCCAATGCGGTACAAGCCATGAAGCTGCAAGCGTCCTCAGGACAACAAGAGAATAAATCCAAGTATCAAGGGAAACCCAAGAAGGAAAAGAGACAATTCACCAAACTTGGGGACTCCTATGCCAACATTTTCAAAACACTAATTGCTCATAATTTGGTGCAACCTCAAGATCCCGCCAAGCACCGCATACCCGATTCTAAACCTCATTGGTGGGATGAGAAAGCCTTTTGTGTCTTCCACAATGGAATTGGACATGATATCAAAAATTGTTCTAGGCTTAAACATCTTGTCCAAGACCTCATTGAAAGTGGGTGATTACAAGTTGATGGTTTAACCACTAATGCGGATCATAAGGCTTTTAAGGAACCCTTGCCCAAATATGAAAAAGGGGAAAATTCTAACAACAAGCATGGTAAGGCTGCTATCAACTATACATACACAAATGCTGAAAATGTGATTAACATGCTTGAAGTGGCTGACGATAACATCAACATGGTGAGCGGGAAAGATCCTTATGGATATGATGTGGACTCAACTCTTATGACTGATGAAAGATCCGCTGTGGTGATAAGAGGTCCTCACTCACGAAGAATGCCCCAGTCCCTCAATGCTGTCACTAGGGGTCAGGCTCAAGCTCCCATCATTATCAGAGGTCCTAGCACTAGCAAGTCTAAGCAGCCCATGTCTAAGGGTGTTCCTCCTAAATCTATCATTGGTCCTAATTCCAATTATAATCTTATTGACCAATTGCAATGTACACCTGCGCAGATATCCATTTTTGAGCTTTTAGAATTGTCCCCTAAGCACAAGCGTGTCCTTGAGGATGCTTTGCGAGTAGCCAGTGTCCCTAACAACTTAGATATTGATCAATTCCAGAATATGGTCAACCATTTGGCTAGCCCTCATTACCTCACCTTCTCAGAAGAAGACGACAAATCCATCAGTCACCCACATAACTTGGCCTTACACATAGAAGTCATGATTCATAAAACTCGTGTCAGGCGTGTACTAATAGATGGGGGTGCGGGGCTCAATGTTTGTACCATGAGTTTTTTTAAGGCTCTAGGATATTCTGAGAATGTCATTGACACAAGGAAAAAGATCACAATCAAGGCATATGATGAAGTAGAAAGAAGTTCTAAGGGATTGGCCATTTTGCCTATTTGCATTGGTCTAGTAGAAAAAGATATCTTATTTCAAATTGTTGATGTTGGACCTTTAGCCTACAACATTTTGCTAGGTAGGCCATGGATTCACGAAATTCAAGTAGTCCCATTAACGTATCACCAGTGTGTTAAGTTTTCCCATAATGGTGTAGAAATTTGCATACCTGGAGATAGTGCTTTGTTAGTTAATAACATTTCTGCTGGATCACATGTACCTTTGAATAGGGAAGCTGACAGTCCTAGTAGTTCACTTGAACAATGCAAGCAGAAGTTTAAGACCATAGATCTTGGGATGGGAGATTATAAAATTGATTCTTTTACAAAAATGCCAATCTCTCCTAGGTCTTATGGGAGACCATCACCAAATATGAAACCTTCGTCATCATCAATGACATTATTTGGAAAATTTGTTGAGTCTTCGGTTCCTATTCAAGAAGAGAAAGAGGAAGTTGCCATAAGGGACTGGATCTATCACGAGGAAAAATACAAACACAATGAGAACTTTGCTCCTTCACCTAAAGCTTATGGGAGAGGGTATACACTGGTTAAGAATATGGGTTATCTAGGATATGGTCCCCTTAGCCATAGGTTGAATGCTAAAGCTGAGCCTCTTGACCATGCCCTTTTTGGATGAAAGAATAAGTCCACAGTTGGCTTAGGTTTTGAAAATAAGAAGAAGAAAGGTGTCCCTGTCCCAGTTGCGACGGACAGTGACAGTGATTCAGACTATACACCTGATCTTTCTAATCAACAAGACATGTCTGATGATTGGGTGCCTTCAACAAATCTTCTTTGGGGAGATTCAAAAGATTTGATACTTGACAGTCCTACTATCCCAGCTGTGATGGATAGTGACTATATGAGTGCTAAATCGATAATGGAAAGTGTTGCTATCCTAGCTGCAACGGATAGTACCAATGCTAGCACTAGAGAAGGGGAAACCCTTCCTAACCTTGAGGCTTCTACATCACGAGGCCCAAATGATGATTCAGACACAGACTCCCATGAGTATGAATGGGACTCACTTTCAGATGCAACAGTTGATTTGGACATGGATGTTGTCCATGCTTATAGTACCCAACCCGATGTGGCTAACGAGCTTAGCATAGGACTAGAGGATTGTACTCCTCAAATTGCCTTAGTGGACGATGCTTCATTTGGTAGGATGAGTCCTAATTCAGGTATCTTAGGAGAAGACTTGATGAATCCTGATTGTATGGTCACCAGAGATAACACCTTTCACATAAATAATATTGAACCAGTCATTGACCTACCCCTTGTTCACTATGACCTAATTGACTGGTCTCAGCGCCATCAAGAGCCTATATTCCTCACTTTTCAAAATGATTGCGAAATTGCCTGCTATCTGAATGCTCTTGAACCCATGGCTTCTTCCACCAGTGAACCAACAACAAGTATGACGGAGCCTGATATTAAGTACCTCAGTCTAAAAATAAAAGAGAAAGAAAGAAAGAAAAATAGGTCTGATGGCGAAAACCACTTTGTGGCGGTATCAGAACCAAAAATAGTAAAAAGAGATGACGTATCTGAGGGTGAAAACCTCTTTGAGGCACCTAAGGATGGGGTGCTTAATAACTTGCCGAGTTATTTTTAGGATAGATCATCAGTATTGATTGAGCCAACAAAACCAGTCAATTTGAACACAGAAGAAACTCCTCAAATAGTTCATCTTGCTCAGTCTTTATCAGAAGAAGAGACCAAGGCATATATACAATTCTTACAAAAGAAGAAAATTAATTTTGCATGGACCTATTCAGACATGCCAGGGCTTGACACAAATCTTATAATGCATCACTTATCCATAGCTCCAGGAGTCAAACCAGTGAAACAGAGACTCAGAAAAATGCATCCACATGTAGCTCTCCTTGTCAAAGCGGAATTAGAAAAACTTTTGAGAGCTGGATTCATCAGAGCCATCGATTATGCAGAATGGATCTCAAACATAGTACCAGTTTCCAAACATGATGGGTCCATTCATGTATGCACAGATTTTAGAGATTTAAACAAAGCATGCCCAAAGGATGATTTTCCACTTCCAAACATTGACATGATAGTGGAC
The DNA here is from genome assembly GCA_027943335.1 of Chamaecyparis obtusa. Taxonomy (NCBI): domain Eukaryota; kingdom Viridiplantae; phylum Streptophyta; class Pinopsida; order Cupressales; family Cupressaceae; genus Chamaecyparis; species Chamaecyparis obtusa. The sequence goes on from BSBK01007382.1 coordinate 516,223, forward strand.
ATGACAGCGGGCTATGACATATACTCTCTAATGGATGGTTTCTCAGGATATAATCAAATTAAAATAGCTCCCGAAGACCAAGAGAAAATAGCGTTCACATGTGCATGGGGAACCTATTGCTGGAACGTCATGCCATTTGGGTTAAAGAATGCAGGAGCAACCTACCAAAGAGCTATGACCACTATCTTTCATGATATGATGCACAAAAACATGGAAGATTATGTGGATGATACCTTGGAAAAATTAAGAAAATGGGACACACGCCTCGATGATTTGGAAGTAATTCTAGATCACATGGAACAGTTTCAACTCAGATTGAATCCAAAGAAGTGCACATTTGGTGTCACCTCGGGAAAACTTTTAGGATTTATAATATCAGCAAAAGCTATAGAGGTTGACCCCGAAAAGGTCCAAGCAATTTTAGACATGCCACCTCCAAGAAACATTAGTCAGATGAGAAGTCTTCAGGGATAACTCCAGTCAATTAGGAGGTTTATCTCATAGCTAGCAGATAGAGCACAACCCTTTAATAAGATGCTGCATAAAGGTGCTTCTTGTGTATGGAATGAGGATTTCCAAAAGAGTCTTGATCAAATAAAATAGTATTTGGCTAATCCTCTAGTTTTGATGCCTTTTATTCCAGGGAAGCCTTTGATTCTATACATTTCAGCAATAGAGTCTTCCTTGGGGGCATTGTTAGCTCAATTAGATGATACTGGGAAAGAACGGGCCATATACTATATCAGCCATACTCTAGTCCCCTATGAGATCAATTACAATAACATTGAGAAGTCTTGTCTTGCAGTGGTGTTTGCTTCTCAAAAGTTGCGACACTATATGCTTGCTCATACTATACATTTGGTTGCAAAAATTGATCCTCTTAAGTACTTGCTTAGTAAGGCTGCCCTCACGGGTAGACTTGCTAAATGGATGATGGTCTTAACTAAATTTGACATAGAGTACGTTGAAAGAAAGGCCATAAAAGGGCAAGCTATTGCTGACCAATTAGCTGATTTCCCAATTCAGGATAGTACGCCTTTTCAAGTGGAATTCTCAGATGAACACATCTTGTATACGACTACTCGCCCTTGGAAAATGTTCTTTGATGGTTCCCGCATGCAAAATGGATCAGGTGCTGGAGTATTATTTGTTTCTCCACATGGGTACAATATTCCAAAGTCTTACAAACTTTTATTCCCATCTACGAATAATATTGCAGATTATGAAGCTTTAACCAATGGCTTGAGAATGGCTATAGAATGGAACATCACAGAGTTCCATGTCTTTGGAGATTCCCAGTTAATCATCAACCAAGTCAATGAGGAGTATCAAACCAAGGATGATAAATTGATACCCTACAAAAAGATGGTTGACTCATTGAAACGTTACTTTACCTTTGTGATGTTTCAACAGATCCCTAGGATAGAGAACAAAGCTGCAAATGCCATGGCCACATTAGCTTCACTTCTTCAGTTGGAGACATATGAATCAAGATTTGAATTCCTGGTGGAAGAGCTACACCATCCCATCTTTGACTCGTCTGAAAGCCATGTCATTTGTACCATTGTCACACACGAGTCTTCCCGATATGGTGCTATCTATTCATATCTTTGTGATGGCATCATCCCTGACACATTCAACCGTTCTGAATGTCGAAACCTCATTCGTAACGCCTCTCACCACACCCTTATCTCTGGTGATTTATATAGGAGGGGTTTAGATGGGACACTCCTTAGGTGCTTGGAAAAGGAGGAATCCAACCAAGCGTTAGTTTCCATCCACGAGGGCATTTGTGGTGGACATTCTAATGGTCTTGCCATGGCCCAAAGGTTTCTTAGGGCGGGATATTATGGGCCCACAATGCAGATAGACGCAGTAGCCTTTGCTAAGTCATGTGAAAAATGTCAGAAACATGGAAACCTAATTCATGCTCCAGGTAGGGAGCTGATCCCTTCTGTTTCTCATTGGCCATTTCAGCGCTGGGCCTTTGATCTGGTTGGGTAGATTCATCCCAACTCATCAGGTAGACATAAGTTCATTATTACTGCCACTGACTACTTCACAAAATGGGTGGAAGCTGTGCCACTTTCTTTTGCTTCAGGGAAGACTATCTCTTTGTTCATCTTGAATCATATTATTTGCCGATTTGGAGTGCCTTCTAAGATTATCACTGATAACGGAGGTCAATTCAAGAATAAGGACCTAAAGCATTTATGCAAAAAGTTTAAAATCAAGAAACATTGGTCCTCCATCTATTTGCCACAGGGAAACAGACAGGCAAAAGCCTCTAATAAAACCATTCTTAAAATTCTTCATAGGACAATGCACAAGAATGGTAGGGATTGGCACTTACAAATCAATCCAGCACTATGGGCTTATAGAACAAGCATTCACACACCTACAGGAGCCACTCCTTTTTCTCTTACCTATGGTGCTGAAGCGGTATTGCCTTTAGAAGTCAAGATACCATCACTTAGAGTCTCACTCAAAGGTTTGATTACAGATGAGGATTACCGCGCCATGAGGTTACAGGAACTAGAACTTCTAGATGAGAAGCGTAAGGCTTCCTTTGATCATATGAGAGTGTATCAGAAGTGTATGTCCAAGGCATTCAACAAGAAGGTTCGCCCTAGAGAATTTCAAATAGGTGATCTTGTTTTGCGAGAGAACCCTAAGAACCAACATAATAGAGAACAAAAGGGCAAGTTTGAACCTAACTGGCTTGGACCATATGTCATCACAGGTGCTTTTGGTACTGGTGCGTATTTACTGTCAGATCCCGATGGAGAATAGCTCCCTGATCCCATCAACATTGTGCACCTCAAGAAGTTGTATGCACCCTAAAATGGTCGCCTAGACTTTGGGCCCCATTTATTCAATTTATCAACCCTGAATCATTTTTATCAGTAATCAATATTTTCAACATTATCAATTTCTTGATCAAATCCTAATTTCGATCATATATTGGATTTTTATCCTTGGGCTAACCATTTATCCTAAGTCTTTATTTGATTAAAAGGAATATTTCCTCCCCTTTTAATAAATAAAAAGCCCCCACTTTTCCTCTTATCCTAAGTTGCACAAATAAAACATTATTCCTATTTTATAAAAAAGGAAAAAGCACTTTTTGCCTCACATGAGGCTCAAAAGTCAACACTTTACTCTCATTGGAGGATGCTTGTGCACATGGATTGCTCCTCTTTCAAGCTCCACCACTGATTAAGACTTTTTGCCTCTTAATCTCAATGGTCCATTTCACCTCATTTCTTATAAAAGGAGAGCTCTCTCCTCCATTTGCATATCCATGTTTTATGCTAATGTTATGCTGCAGGTTTTAGGTGCATTTGGAGTTTGAAGACATTGAAGACTTGTTGCTTTCATCATCTAGTTTATATTTGTTTTCTTAGTTGCATGATCATGGCATCATAGATTAGATTTCCTTTTATGCAATAGAATAGATCTCACATAGCTTAATTAGGGGCTTGAAATCTATTGTACTTCTTTTCATAGTTTAGTTTGCACTTCATTTGATAGATTAGTCTTGCACATTCATACTAGTTGCATTTGCATTGCATTTTTCATTTAGATTCTTGGGGACATTGGCACTCTTGCCCTTGTCTTCACTTGAATCTCTCATTGCATGGTTAACTAGCAAGGTCACATTCTTGTAGCTCTAGCTGAGAGCAAAACTCATAAGTCCTTTGCAACTCCATGCATAGAGAGCTATGAGCCGCTTTGTGAGGCCTCATTGTTGAGCAACCTTGCAAGTAATGGTTCATAGAAGTGTGGTCATTTTTACACTACACATTTTTGGCGCCCACCGTGGGGCAGAGTAGATAGCTTTGTCCTTTCATTTGATGCATTTTTCATCATTTTCAGATTAATTTTCACAAAACTCTGCATTTTTTGGTTTTCTGTCTCAGATTATCGCGCGACACTTCTCAGAAGTATCGCGTGATATACTTTCTATCTTGGCGCGATAGTTCACGCGAAAAAAATATCGCACGCTTATATTGAAGTCTATCGCCTGGCATCGGGCGAAGTATCGCCTGGCATTGTGCGAAGTATCGCGTGACTGAGAAATATCGCGCGACTGAGAAGTATCGCCCGACTATAGGAAACTGTATCGCGCGATACTGTTGAAGTTTGAGAAATATCGCCTGGTCTGGCAGAGACTTGCGTTTTCAATTTTCTTGTCCGAATTTGATTATTTTAGCTTACTTTTTTGTTTTGTTGTGTTTAGATAGGTCTAACCTGCATCTTTTAGCTTAAATCTATCAGATTATTGCACATTTATATTTGGATTTTGATTTTGCTAACATTGTGGGTCTAACAAGTTGTGTTTGTAGGTGCTCTCCTTTTCTTGAAAATTGCTAAAAATGCATGTCAAAGAGGGCTACTAACAATTTTTGCAGGGCTGCCCAAGCATAAAAACAAAGAAATTATTTCTTGCTTGTTATTTACTTTCCTTTCAAGTGTGGCATTCACTAATTGTATTAGGAATCTTAATACCTTGTGAAAGGGATCTTGAGGTGGTAGGAGAAGTATGCTCTTCACCTTTAGGTGAATCAGAAAATCTTGACCCATCTTAAAGTTTTGGAAGCAAGGGAGTAATTGAATCTCTTTGCTTGGTGTGTTTGGGAGAGATTCTTGAGATAGGGGAGTATGCTCTTCACCCTTGTGGTGAATCAAAAACCTTGAACCTCAAGATTTGATCCATTTTTGTTTAGTTTAAGAATCCTTTAGCGGGCCTGCTCTTGAGCAATCAAGAGGAATGACTCAAGTGGGGACAACCTTGTCATCATTTTCCTTGCTGGCAAGTGATTCCAACTCACTATAATCTCAAGGCTATCAAGGACACCAAAAACTTTGATAGACATAACACTTGTCTTCGTTTGATGTGAGTAGCTCATGGGATTGCGACCATGGGGAAAACATTGAACAAGAATGCTTAAGGTACTCTTGAGGCCGCAAGGTCCTAGTCCTTTATGAGGAGCAAGAGGGGTGTTGTGAATAGAAATCCTTATTAAGAACCATTAGATAGAAGCCACCCTCTTTTAGCCACTTATCTTCTTAGTGCAAGGATTGATCCAAGTGGTTTACCCGAATCACCTTAAGATACTCACCATATGTGTCCCTTTGGTTGTGTCATTTGACATTTTCATGACAAAGCCAACATCTCTTGTGGGCAACCACTTGGTGTGAGGCGAGGGGGCATCAAGTTGTGGGCTAAGTTGGTAAGTATTGAGCCTTGACTTCCTAGGATAGATTTGCTTGAAGTGTCTTCGATTGTGTGATACCAGTGCAAACGTTCTTACATACAAACAATCGGTAGCATTCATAGGGTGTTGTTTCAATTTTGATATCACAAGTGTTTGTCTTGGCAAGGTTGCTTTTGCCCTTGTTTCAAGTGTTTGAGACCATGTTTTGATCCTTTGCTGTTTGCAAACCTACCGAAATTCTGCTGATACTGTGACTGAAATTGAAAACATCAACCCTTAGACTGGAAATTTTGACCAAACAGACCCAAAAATGCAAATTTCACACAATTCTGGTCACGAGTTAAACAAATCTGCAACAGTATCGTGCCCTGTAAAGTGAAGTATCACGTGATACTTCGCGCATGCTAGAAATATCGCCCTCTTTGAAGAGAAATATCGCACGATAGTTCACCCCTGACGGACTATCACCCAGCCTGCCTGGATTATATCACCTGCCAGTATTAAGAAGTATCACCTGGCTTCGGGCGAAGTATCGCGCGGGTATAGGTTTATCACCCCAGTAGCCTGGAGTATATCGCCTGGTTTATTTTTGCGGTGCTTAAATTTTGGTCAGTTTCAGTTGCTGTCAATTAGACTAGGTCTTAGAGCAGGCTTCTCACCCTGACGTTTGAGATCTGTCTTGACTCTAAATTTTTGGTTTTTAGTCCTTCGGGATAGCATCATTTGATTTACAAAGTCACTTTGGAATAATTTTCAAGTTAGAAAGCCATTCTTGGTGCCAAGGTTCATCTTTAAAATTGTTAGCTATATTCTGGAAAAATTTTAGTTCTCTTATTATCCAAATCACTTTCATTTTTATCTCAATTTCAATTATCTTTTGGCCTAGTCCAACCTCCTGATTCAAAAGTGCAAGGGTAGTCACCCTTTGATTTGAAGCACCTCTTTGACAGTGTTGGTAAAGCCCTCTTTTTCTTTTCATTTCTCTTTGGAAAATAGAGAACTTCAATTATCCTAGTTTGGTGTTGACACTTTGAAAGGTCATCTTATCATTGAGAATATCTCTCTTTCATGTTAGTTACGACAAGGTACCAAGTTAATCAAGGGAAGCGACCCCCTGTTTCCTTTAGCTAGTTACCACCCGTCAAGACTTGTCGACAACCTAAGGGAAAATGACCCCTTTTTGACCAATCTCCTAAGAGTGAATCCGAGGTTTGTTTTAACCCAGGAGCTAATTCTAGTGAAGTGAGCACCTCTTTTGTACCACTTTCATCAAGTATGGACATGAGTTACACTTTCACCCGACAACAACGAGAAGCCATGAATCAAACTCTTGAGGATATCTTCCAATGACACAAAAGAGAGTATGGTGGTTCTTCTCATGCTAGTCCACCCGGGTCACCTCCTAACAACATGAGGTATTTTGATGCTCATCAACGAGCCAAAAGACATCATAAGCAAGCTCACTCAGATTCAGGATCACAACACGAAGACCAGAACAACGAATCTAGTGATCACCATATCAACGCAGCTAATGCAATGAGGCATTCAAGACAAACCTCCCCACTTAAAGACACCTCTCGATATGCAAATATAAGATTGAGAAGCATTGAGAGAGAGAAGCAAGCCTACTTAGATGAACAGGCTGCTAAAAAGGAAAAATTCTGACAACTGGAGGAAGAGGAACGTGCATTGTTGGATATACAGAAAAGAGTCACCCAAGAAGAAGAAGATAGACTCTATGCACAACAACTCCAAAGCTGATTTAAGGGGAGGGGAGCCAATAGTGGGACCAACTCACCCCCATCTACCCCTTTCCCTAGCCCTCGAAGAAGATCAAAGACACCCTCACGATCCCCAAGTCCTAGAGGAAGAAGGACTTCAAGATATGACCATCATAGGAGACAGTCATCTCATAAACATTCAAAACAACCCTCCCAACGAGCACATCATGGCTCACAACATGGAGGTAGTTATGCTAAAATTGATCATATGGACTTCATGACTATGCAACAAGAACCATCCTTTCAAGCCTATGTGGAGCAATATGTGGAACAAAACAAAGACCAATTCTTAGAAAGTCTTATCAACAAAGGCGCTAAAGTTCCATATAATTTTGATGTTCACCAAAAGATCAAGAAACAAAATCCTTCAACTGATGAGGTGATCTTACAAATGCAAAAGGATATAGACAGGATGAAGGCTCCCAAGAGCACATTTCATTTGGACTCCATATGTCCTAACCCCATTGACAAAAGTGTGGTGATGGTAGAATTCCCTAAGAAAGTTGAATTCCCAACATACGAAAAATATGATGGCACTGGTGACCCTCACGACCATGTTCGACAGTTCTACATAATGAGCTTTTCCTTTCACCATGAAGACTCCTACTTGATGAGATTATTCCCAAGGAGTTTAAAAGGTCAAGCCATGGAATGGTTCACCAACCTTTCCCCTCCAGTAAAGACATTCAAAGAGCTTGTCCAAAGATTTGTTCAGAATTTTGCTTACAACTTATCTAGGTCGGTCACAATGCTTGATTTGTGTAAACTTAAACAAAATCAAGGGGAATCTTTTGTCACATTTTTACAATGATGGAGGCGATTGTGTTCAAAATACCCATGAAAAATCCCTGAAGAAGAGAGACTTGATATCATTGTGAACAATCTAATACCAGAACTCAGATATGAAGTCAAGAAAATCCCATTTAATTCCTTTGATACTATGGTAGAGGTGGCATGTCACATTGAGGATGTCCTAAAAGAACAAGGAATTTTGGCTAAACCAACAAATAACCACAATAGCCAAAATAACAATACTAATGGTAACAAGGACAAAAAGAACTCCTATTGGAACAAAAACAAGCAAGTGATCAATGACGGAGTTGTTGATTCATCTCAGGTCAAAAATGAAGGAGTTCTTAACCTCTCTCATGCAGTTCAAGCTATGAAGTTGCAAACATCTTCAACGCAACAAGACAAACCTAAGTATCAAAAGAGATCTAAAACGGAGAAAAGACAATTTACTAAATTACGAGAATCTTATGCGGATGTTTTCAAGACACTAGTTGCTCATAATTTGGCGCACCCACAGGATCCTACAAAACATCGAATACTGGATCCTTTACCTCATTGGTGGGATGCTAAGGCTTTTTGCATTTTCCATAATGGGATTGGACATGACATAGAAAATTGTTTTAAACTCAAGCATCTTGTCCAAGACCTTATTGAGAAAGGACAATTACAAGTGGATGGGTTAACCACTAATGCAGACCATAAAGCCTTTAAAGAGCCCTTGCCTAAATATGAAAAAGGAGAGAATTCTAGCAGTAAGAATGGCAAGGCGGCTATTAACTATACATACACACATGCTGACAATGTGATTAACATGCTTGAAGTGGCCGACGATAACATCAACATGGTGAGAAAGAAAGATCCTTATGGACATAATGTGGACTCAACTCCTATGACTAATGAAAGACCCGCTGTGGTGATAAGAGGTCCTCACTCACAAGGAATGCCCCAGTCCCTCAATGTTGTCACTAGAGGTCAAGCCCAAGCACCCATTATCATCAAAGGTCCTAGCACTAGCAAGTCTAAACAGCCCGTGTCCAAAGGTGCTCCTCCCAAATCTGTCGTTGGTCCTGATTCCAATTATAATCTTATTGACCAGCTACAACGTACACCCGCTCAGATATCCATTTTTGAGCTTTTAGAATTATCTCCTAAGCACAAGCGCATCCTCGAGGATGCTTTGCGAGCAGCCAATGTCCCTAATAACTTAGATATTGACCAATTCCAAAACATGGTCAACCATTTGGCTAGCCCTCATTACCTCACCTTCTCATAAGAAGATGACAAATCCATTAGTCACCCACATAATTTGGCCTTACACATCGAAGTCATGATTCATAAAACCCGTGTTAGGCGTGTACTGATAGATGGGGGTGCGGGGCTCAATATTTGTACCCTGAGTTTGCTGTTAGCTCTAGGGTATTCCAAGAACGTCATTAACACAAAGAAAAGGATCACAATCAAAGCATATGACGAGGTAGAAAGAAGTTCTAAGGGATTGGCTGTTTTGCCTATTCGCATTGGTCCCGTAGAAAAAGATATATTATTCCAAATTGTTGATGTTGGACCTCTAGCCTACAACATTTTGCTAGGTAGGCCATGGATTCATGAAATGCAGGCAGTCCCATCAACATATCACCAGTGTGTTAAGTTTCCCCATAACGGTGTAGAAATTTGCATCCCTGGAGATAGTGCTCTATCAGTTAATAACATTTCTGCGGGATCACATGTACCTTTGAATAGGGAAGCTGACAATCCTAGTAGTTCACTCAAAAAATGCAAGCAGCAGTTCAAGACCATGGATCTTGGGATGGGAAATTATAAGATTGATTCTTTTACAAAAATACCAATCTCTCCTAGGTCTTATGGGAGACCATCCCCAAATGTGAAGCCTTCGTCATTAGCAATGACGTTATTTGGGAAATTTGTTGAGTCTTCGGTCCCCATTCAAGAAGAAAAAGAGGAAGTTGCTGTAAGGGACTGGATATATCATGAGGAGAAATACAAACATAACGAGAATTTTGCTCCCTCACCTGAAACTTATGGGAAAGGGTATACATTGGTTAAAAATATGGGATATCCAGGATTTGGCCCCCTTAGTCATAGGCTGGACGCTAAAGCTGAGCCTCTTGATCATGCTCTTTTTGGATGAAAGAACAAGTCCACGATTGGCTTAGGTTTTGAGAATAAGAAGAAGAAAGGTGTCCCTGTCCCAGCTGCGACGGACAGTGACAGTGATGCAGATTATACGCCTGATCTTTCCAACCAACAAGATGTGTCTGATGATTGGGTGCCCTCAACGAATCTCCTTTGGGGAGATTCCACATATTTGATGCTTAATAGTCCTACTATCCCAGCTGCGATGGATAGTGACTGTGTGACTGCTAGATCGACAAAGGAAGGTGTTACTATCCTAGCTACGACGGATAGTACCAATACTAGCACTAGAGAGGGGGAAACCCTTCCTAACCTTGAGGCTTCTACATCACGAGGCCTAAATGATGACTCAGAGATAGACTCCCATGAATATGAATGGGATTCGCTTTCAGATGCAACAATTGATCTAGACGTGGATATTATTCATGCCTATAGTACCCAACCCGATGCGACTAATGATCCTAGTGTCAGACTAGAGGATTGCCCTCCTCAAATCACCTTAGTAGACGACGCTTCGTTTGATAGGATGAGTCCTAATTCGGGTATCTTAGGAGAAGACTTGATGAACTCTGATTATATGATCACCAGAGATGACACCTTTCGCATTAACAACATCGAACCCACCATTGACTTACCCCTTGTTCACTTTGACCTGATTGACTGGTCTCAGCACCACCAAGAGCCCACATTCCTCACATTTCACAACGATTACGAAATTGCTTGCTATCTGAATGCTCTCGAACCCGTGGCTTCTTCCACCAGTGAACCAACAACCAGCATGACAGAGCCTGATATTAAGTACCTCAGTCTCAAAACAAAAGAAAAAAAGAAAAATAGGTCTGATGGCGAAAACCACTTAGTGGCGGTGTCAGAACCAAAAATAGTAAAAAGAAACGACGCATCCGAAGGTGAAAACCTCTTTGAGGCACCTAAGGATGGGGTACTTAATAACTTGCCGAGTTATTTCCAGGATAGATCATCAATATTGATTGAACCAACAAAGACGGTCAATTTAAACACAGAAGAAAATCCTCAGATAGTCCATCTTGCTCAGTCTTTATCAGAGGAAGAGACCAAGGCATATGTACAATTTTTACAGAAAAAAAAAATTAATTTTGCATGGACCTACTCAGACATGCCAGGGCTTGACACGAATCTCATAATGCATCACTTATCTATAGCTCCAGGAGTCAAGCCAGTAAAATAGAGATTAAGAAAAATGCATCCACATGTAGCTCTACTTGTCAAAGGAGAATTAGAAAAAATTTTGAGAGCTAGATTTATTAGAGCCATCAATTATGCAGAATGGATCTCAAACATAGTACCAGTCTCCAAACATGATGGGTCCATTCGTGTCTGCACAGATTTTAGAGATCTAAACAAAGCCTACCCAAAGGATGATTTTCCACTTCCAAACATTGACATGATAGTGGACATGACGGCGGGCTATGATATATATTCCCTAATGGATGGTTTCTCGGGGTATAATCAAATCAAAATAGCTCCTGAAGACCAAGAGAAAATAGCATTCACATGTGCATGGGGAACCTACTGCTAGAACGTCATGCCATTTGGGTTAAAGAATGCAAGAGCAACCTACCAAAGAGCTATGACGACTATCTTTCATGATATGATGCACAAAAATATGGAAGATTATGTGGATGATACTCTGGCAAAATCAAGAAAAAGGGACACACACCTCAATGATCTGGAAGTAATTCTAGATCGTATGGAACAATTTCAACTCAGATTGAATCCAAAGAAGTGCGCATTTGGCATCACCTCAGGCAAACTTTTAGGATTCATAATATCAGCAAAAGGCATCGAGGTTGACCCCGAAAAGGTCCAAGCAATCCTAGATATGCCACCTCCTTGAAATATCAGCCAAATGAGAAGTCTTCAGGGACATCTTCAATCAATTAGGAGGTTTATTTCTCAGCTTGCAGATAGAGCGCAACCCTTCAACAAGACATTGCATAAGGGTGTTTCTTGTGTTTGGAATGAGGATTGTCAAAAGAGCTTAGATCAGATCAAACAATACTTGGCCAATCCTCCGATCCTAATGCCTCCTATTCCAGGGAAACCATTGATTCTATATATTTCAGCTACAGACACTTCCCTGGGGGCATTATTGGCTCAATCAGATGATACTGGGAAAGAACGGGCCATCTACTATATCAGTCGTACTCTGGTCTCCTATGAGATCAATTACAATAATATTGAGAAGTCTTGTCTCGCGGTGGTGTTTGCTTCTCAAAAGTTGCGCCACTACATGCTTGCTCATACCATACATTTGGTTGCCAAAATTGATCCCCTTAAATACTTACTTGGTAAAGCTGCCCTGACGGGTAGACTTGCTAAATGGATGATGGTCCTAACTGAATTTGACATAGAGTACGTTGAAAGGAAGGCAATAAAAGGGCAAGCTATCACCGACCAATTAGCTGATTTTCCAATCCAGGATAGTATGCCAGTCCAAGTGGAATTCCCAGACGAACACATCTTATATACCACTACTCGCACTTGGGCAATGTTCTTTGATGGCTCCCGCATGCAAAATGGATCAGGTGCTGGAGTGTTATTTGTTTCTCCACATGGGTACAACATTCCGAAGTCTTACAAACTATTATTCCCATGTACCAATAATATTGCAGGATATGAAGCTTTAACTAATGGCTTGAGAATGGCTATAGAATGGAACATCACAGAGTTACATGTCTTTGGGGATTCCCAGTTAATCATCAACCAAGTCAATGAAGAGTATCAAACCAAGGATGACAAATTGATACCCTATAAAAAGATGGTTGATTCTTTGAGACGCTATTTCACCTTTGTGATGTTTCAACAAATCCCTAGGGCAGAGAACAAAGCTGCAGATGCCATGGCCACATTAGCTTCACTTCTTCAGTTGGAGACACATGAATCCAGATTTGAATTCCTGGTGGAAGAGCTACACCATCCCATCTTTGACTCGTCTGAAAGCCATGTCATTTGTGCTATTATCACACACGAGTCTTCCCGGTATGGTGCTATCTATTCATATCTTCATGATGGCATCATCCCCGACACATTCACCCGCTCTGAACACCGAAACCTCATCCGTAACGCCTCTCGCCACACCCTCATCTCTGGTGATTTATATAGGAGGGGTTTAGATGGGACGCTCCTTAGGTGCTTGGAAAAGGAGGAATCCAACCAAGCGTTAGCTGACATCCACGAGGGCATTTGTGGTGGACATTCTAATGGTCTTGCCATGGCCCAAAGGTTGCTTAGGGTAGGATATTATTGGCCCACAATGCAGATAGATGCAGTCACCTTTGCTAAGTCATGTGAAAAATGTCAGAAACATGAAAAACCTGATTCATGCTCCAGGTAGGGAGCTGATTCCTTCTGTTTCTCATTGGCCATTTCAGCACTGGGCCTTTGATCTGGTTGGGCAGATTCATCCCAACTCATCAGGTGGACACAAGTTCATTATTACTGGCACTGACTACTTCACAAAATGGGTGGAGGCTGTACCACTTTCTGTTGCTTCAGGAAGGACCATTTCTTTATTCATCTTGAATCATATCATTTGCCGATTTGGAGTGCCTTATGAGATCATTACTGACAATGGAGGTCAATTTACGAATAAGGACCTAAAGCACCTATGCAAAAAGTTTAAAATCAAGCAACATTGGTCCTCCATTTATTTTCCACAGGGAAACGGACAGGCAGAAGCTTCTAACAAAACCATTCTTAAGATTCTTCATAGAACAGTGCACAAGAATGGTAGGGATTGGCACTTACAAATCAATCCAGCACTATGGGCTTACAGAACAAGCATTCGTACACCTACAGGAGCCACTCCTTTCTCTCTCACCTATGGCGCTGAAGCAATATTGCCTTTAGAAGTCGAGATACCATCACTTAGAGTCTCACTCAAAGGTTTGATTACAGATGAGGATTACCGCGCCATGAGGTTACAAGAGTTAGAACTTCTAGATGAGAAGCATAAGGCTTCCTTTGATCATATGAGAGTGTATCAGAAGCGTATGTCCAAGGCATTCAACAAGAAGGTTCACCCTAGAGAATTTCAAATAGGTGATCTTGTTTTGCGAGAGAACCCTAAGAACCAAAAAAATAGAGAGCAAAAGGGCAAGTTTGAACCTAACTGGCTTGGACCATATGTCATCACAGCTGCTTTTGGTATTGGTGCGTATTTACTGTCAGATCCTGATGGAGGACAGCTCCCTGATCCCATCAACATTGTGCACCTCAAGAAGTTCTATCCTTGATGCCCGTTCTGTCTGGGGGCATCTTTTGTACATATTTTATGATCCTGAAAAAATACCAAAAAAATTGATATATGATGCTGAAAAAATTCTAAAAAGCATAAAAAGTCCTGAAAAAAATACAAAAAAAATCAAAATATTCAAAAAAATAAAAAAAATAAAAAAAGTCCCTTGGTGAAAACCTAGCAATAGGCGCCTTGGTAGCAAAAATCCCAAAAAAATGAAAAAATGAAAAAAGATTCCAAGTGGTGAAAACTTGGAAACAGGCGCTACTTGAGGCCTTTGCACCCCTATTTGTTAGCATGCGTCCTCGACACTTAACCACTTTCCATCATGCCTTGACCTTATTTGGCCTAGTTTGGAATTGGTCTTTGTCTTTGTCTAGGGGGCATAACTGTTAGCATTAAAAATCAATATTTTATGCTGGGCGATATTCTTTTTCTGGAGAAGTATCGCGCGATACTTCTCCCTATAGTGGGGTGATAAACCTTATATCGCCCGATACTTCACCCAGTATCGTGCGATCTTTCACCCAGTATCATGTGATACTGGTGCCTAAGGTTGTGCGATACTTTGGGGGCGCGTGAAGTATCGCGTGATACTTCTCCCCAAAGCGCGCGATACTTCTAAAGTATCGCGTGATATTTCGCCTAAGAAAAAATTTTGAAATTTAAAATTTGAAAAAATGTGCTAAAATAAGCTATTAAATGCTAAAAATAACCAACAAACTTGAGTTTTTTGAAAACATACCGGGGCAGGATAGTGTGGTGGCCGGTTGTGCAACCAGGCGCGCTCGAATCGATGCCTGTGGACGGGAACTCCTGCTTGCTGGGCCATTTTCTCTCTCTAAAGCTCTGAAATTCTCAAATCGCTAAAAGACAAATGATTTTTGAAAATGACATTTTGACCCCTTTTATAGTCTTTTGACTTTTTGACCTAATTTCCAAAACACCTTGGAATTTCCAAAACACCTTGAAATTACGCAAAAATTGCACCCCTAGCTAATTTCGACGTCCTAGATCCATTTTCGGACTCAAAATTGAAATTTGAGGTCATCTTGATAGTCAAAATCATGTTTCTAAATCTTCTCATTCTTCTACGCAGTTGACTGACCTTTTGAGGCATAATTCTTCAATCTTTGGTGGAATTTCTTCCTTCCATGTCCCTCATATTTTCTAGTCTTTCATTCGCTCTATTTCTAGTCTTTTATTTCTATTCTTCTACTTCCTCACTGGGGCATGTTTCATTGCCTAATGGTTAACCTATTGACTCTTACCTTCGATTGTGATTTCATTATGATTTGATCATCTTTATCGATTTTCTGTCTCTCCTCTACTTGATTTCGATTTCGATTCCGAGGGGGCAGTACCTATGGGATTCTCATCCCTGATTTCCTTGATCTTATGTCTTGACCTTATTTGACTTGGTCTGGAATTGGTCTTTATCTTTGTCTAAGGGGCATAACTGTTAGCATAGGTCCTTTAGGTGCATTTGTCTCTTGGGGCATTTCACAACAGGGGTTTTTCAACACCACTTCAAAATAGTGTTTTTGAACACTACCCTTGCGCCAAGTGTTTCTTAACACTTATCAGATGTCTTACCCAATAGTCTAAGTATGATGCGATATTTCTCATTTTCAGATGATAACTAGAGTTTTACTCTATGACCAACACACACGCACTTAAACAATCAACTCGCTTGAGATATGTTGACTTTCTTTTCTTTGTGTGCTGTCTATGAAGATTTCTTTGATGAGTGGTCTCTCCCTGAGAAGTTTTCGATGATGCATAGCTAGAAGATTGAGGGTATGAGAACATATTTTCTTTCTTTATCTTCTTATGGGTATATTCTGTTGATCCTAATTGTCATGCGCATTTATGCTAGTCTTACTTGACACTATGGATTGACAAGGTATTATCCTTGACTATTTTATGCGAGTGCATGCTTCTAGCTATCCTGATTTTCATGTGTCTTGATACAAGCATAATCTCACCATATCAAACTTAGGTAATCTCATTGCATTAGTCATCTTGACCTACATGTCTTTGATGCTTAGGTGAGATTTCCACATTTCTATCTGATAAAGATCATATTCATATCCACATAGTTATGCTAGTGTGCATTGTATGATCTTACGACGATACCAATAATGCTCGATGATGATAATTAGATGTCTATAAGCGTTGTGACCTTGCAAGTCAACCACTTTCATAGTAGCTTGCATTTTTAGGGTCATGATAGTCTAGTTTTGCATTTCTTGCATATGGAGAGAGCTCTCATTTTCATCTTACGTGGACCTGTCAGTTGACTGCGCTCACCTTTCCTTGTTCTTGATAATGTCTTTCACTCCTTGTCTTTTTCATCTCGAACCTGTTCCTGTTCATCACAAGGGGTTAATCATATCATCATATCTATATCACAACTATCATTTCCAGAAACATGAGTCTATATCATACACATGAGAATTAAACATACATCTATGAGAGAGAATATACATAAGCATGTACATAAGCATTTTTGAGCAAAATGACAAGACAATATACATAAACTGATACATCCATCACAAGAGAGACATAAACACATGATACAATCAAACATCCAGTAATCTCATATATACATCAATGTCATGATACAATATACAATATGGGATCCCATAATCTGGATCAATGTCTCAAGATATGTCTAAACATCTATCAACCTAAGACCTAACCCTAGGACTCGCTACCACCCTCATGAGGAGCTCGTGGTGGTGGAGGAGGAATGGCTCTCCTATCAAGTACCGCATCTAATACCCCTGCCCTCTGAGAATATGATGGTGCTCTCTCACCCTCTGGAATGGCCTGAAGGTAGAGTCTGTGATAATATGCTACCCTCATTGACTCCCATTGGATCTCTAGCGCATCTTCCTGTGCCATCGCCTCACGACGTGCTATCTCTGCCTTGAGATCGGCTATCTGCTGATCTCTCTCTGCTCTCAGATCTAGTAACTATTGGTCTCTCATTGCTATAGTAATCCAGAGCTACTGCATCTCAGCCTTGAGAGCCTATATCCTCGCTCTCAAATCATCTCCACCCACAGGCTGGTCCTGCTGTGCCTCTGCCTGCTGGCGAGCTGGTCTCGCCTCATCCTCAGGCGTTGCTGATCTCCATCCCCGTGACCATTTCCGGCCACCTGATCTCAATCCCTCTACTCTCTCCATCCTCCTCCCTCTCCCCCTCCTGCCATCTCCTCCATCCCCTCTGTCCCCTCCGTCTCCTCCGTCCCCCTCGTCATCTCCTCTGTCTCCTCCTTGTGCTAGTACCTGTGCATTTGGTATCGTAAACTGAGGGAATGACACCCTCTACCGCTCTGCCCTATATGCTGCATCGGCCTCCGCATCTGCCACATCTGGGAAATACTCCCAGGGCTCGCTCCTTATACTTGTTATCTCTTTGACAGCCTGCTGATAGTCTAACATGGGTAGCCACCCATGACCCTCCTCATCCCTAGCCCTGGCATATGTAGTAGTCTCTGTCGAGACTCGCTGCTGCCTCCCAAACTGCTGCCACACCTGAGTGATACAAAATCTCTCCACTATCTCGGCATATTGACCTACTAGTGGCTAAGTGCACATCATATAGCTCAGCTCATCGGCTGCATCTCCCCAAACCTCCACCTCCTTGTATGGCCTCCATGTGAAAGAGGCTATCTCATCTAGGATCCTCCTATAATATGTCACATCCCTAGTATGGGCATGTGATATGAATCCTAGGTACCTGTATATAAAGGGGTACCTCCTCTCCCTCGGTTGAACTCTGGGGTGCACCACAGCGATGTGCTCCCAAGCCCACACCTGTGCCAAGATGGCACCGCAAGCCCAAGTCTGACCGTCCCTGTATATGATCTCATGTAGCTTGTGATACATCTTTGCCAATATGGCAGGACCCCATGCCATCCGATGAGGCCTGCCTACCAAATCCACCAGTAATCTAGCCCATCCAAGCGGGAAACCCTTCTGACTGCGGTTAGTCATCAAGATCTATGAAATGATAGACGCCACTATGCATGGCACTGGATAATCTCTGCCAAAGTCATCTATCAGCCTCTCCCAGCTGACATGCCTGTCCAAAATTGTAACATCATGGAACATCTCCATCGGCACCCCTCAGTGGCATCCTAATCATAGTACACCTGTGCCAACAAATAAATCATGTCAATTTTCATCATATAGAAACATTACATTTATGATTATATCTCAAAACATGATTATACTCATAGGCTCACCATGGCATGGCACTTGTAGGATCCTGTAGACATCCTCCAGAGTAATGGATGCCTCTCCGGTAGGCACGTGGAAGGTGTTGTGCTCACTATGCCATCTCTCGGCAAGAGCAGTCAACAACCCATGGTCAGCTCTGATGTAAGGATATCTCAATAAATACCAGAATCCCATGGCCCTGATATCGGCATTGCCTGGATCATCCAGATCTCGGACACACCGCAACCCAGTCACCTTCGGCACTCTGATGATCAGCACTGGAAAGACCTCCTACAAGCCAAAAAACCAAGCCAGTTGTTAGCACATATCATGATGGATGTCTAAAAATCAGTATAAAACATCTCTAAAACGTAACATTGTCTGGACCCATGTCATTTTTTCTCAAAAATATGTCAAATATCAAATTTATAACTTGGGCGATACTATTTTTTGGAGAAGTATCACGCGATACTTCACCCGGTATCGTGCGATATTTCACCCAGTATCGCACGATATTTCACTCAACTCAAAAAATTTGAAATTTTAAAAATTTTAAAAACGGGCTAAAAAGGTATTAAATGCGAAAAATGACTCAAAAAGCTCAAGTTTTTCAAAAACATACTGGGGCAGGATAGTGTGGTGGCCGATTGTGCAACCGGGCACGCTCGAATCGATGCCTGTAGACGGGAACTCCTGCTTGCTGGGCCATTTTCTCTCTCTAAAGCTCTCAAGATTCTCAAATCACTATAAGACAAATGATTTTTGAAAATGACATTTTCACTCCTTTTATAATATTTTGAATTTTTGACCAATTTTTAAAACACCTCAGAATTGCGTGACAATTAAACCCCTAGCTAATTTCGATGTCTTGGATCCATTTTCGGACTT
Organism: Chamaecyparis obtusa; assembly: GCA_027943335.1. Classification (NCBI taxonomy): domain Eukaryota; kingdom Viridiplantae; phylum Streptophyta; class Pinopsida; order Cupressales; family Cupressaceae; genus Chamaecyparis; species Chamaecyparis obtusa. Next base: position 535,572 of record BSBK01007382.1, read on the forward strand.
GAAATTGAAATCTGAGGTCATCTTGATAGTCAAAATTGCATTTCAATTTTCACTTTCTTATGCGCAGTCGGTTAAATCTTTTGAAGCCTAATCCTTCGATCTTTGTTGGGGCATCGTCATTTCTTCATTTCCATATCTTCCAAACTTCTAGTCTTTCATTCATATTCATTCAATTCACTCCTTTCTCATGTTTGACTACATCTTTCTCAGTCAGGCTGGGGCATGTTTTAATGGTTAACTTATTGACCTTTACATCCGATTATGATTTCATTCTGATTTGATCAAATCTTTATCAATTCACTATTCTCCTCTCTATAATTTTGATTTTGACTCCAAGGGGGCAGTATTTATGGGATTCTCATCCCTGATTTCCTTGATTCTCTTGATTCAAACATCTTTTGTGAGCTTTCGCTCAAATTTGAGATTCTTATCTCTTACTTTGAATGTGATCCCGAATCGACCTCATGTTCAAAGGCCTTTGTCTATGTTTGTCCGGGTGTGATCCCAAATCAACCTCACATCTGAGTTGTTTTGTGATCCCAGATCGATCTCACATTTCAATTCTTCTTTGACTGCATGTGTTCCCAAATCGATCACACATTAGTCAAAAAGGGGCAAATGTATGCACCCTAAAATGGTCGCCTAGACTTTGGGCCCCATTTATTTGATTTATCAACCCTGAATCATTTTGATCAATAATCAATATTTTCAACATTATCAATTTCTTGATCAAATCTTAGTTTCGATCATATATTGGAGTTTTATCCTTGGATTAACCATTTTATCCTAAGCCTTTATTTAATTAAAAGGAATATTTCCTCCCCTTTTAATTAAATAAAAAGCCCCCACTTTCCTCTTATCTTAAGTTGCACAAATAAATTATTATTCATATTTTATAAAAAGGAGAAAAGCACTTTTTGTCTCATATGGATATAAAGTCAACTCCTATTTTCTTATTGGAGGATACTTGTGCACATGGATTGCTCCTCTTTCAAGCTCCACCGCTGATTAAGACTTTTGCCTCTTAATCTCAATGGTCCATTTCACCTCATTTCTTATAAAAGGAGAGCTCTCTCCTTCATTTGCATATCCATCTCTTTCATGCTATTGTTATGCTATAGGTTTTCTAGGTGCATTTGGAGCTTTTGAAGATCATTGCTACATCAAGCTTTTCTTGGATTTCCTCATTGCTTCATAGTTTAGACTTCATTTCTTGCATTATCATAGCATCCATAGTTTCATTTCATAGCTTAGTTTCTTTTATGCAATAGATGAGCTTCACATAGCTTAATAGGAGGAATTTGTAACACTTTTTCTTTCCATTTCATAGCTTAGTTGCATTGCATTTTCATAGTGATTCTTGAGGATATTGGCACTCTTGCCCTTGTCCTCATTTGAATCTCTTGTTGCATGGTTGACTAGCAAGGTCACAAGCTCGTAGCTCTAGCTGAGAGCAAATACTTCATAATCCCTTGCAACTCCATGCATAAAGAGCTATGAGCCACTTTGTGAGGTCTCATTCTTGAGCAACCTTGCATGTAATGGTTCATAGAAGTGCACCATTTTAATGTGTACAAGTACTATCTAGGAAAGTACTGTACACTTAACTCATCAAGCATTTTTGAGTTGACACGTCAAACATTTCCCTAGGTTGACTCATCAAGCCTTTTCTTAGGTTGACTCGTCAAGTATTTTAGGGTGAACTTGTTAACTGACATAAGCCTTGTTATATTGGCTTAGGGTTAGGGATTTCATTATGATGTATGATTTTAGTAATTGCAGCGGAATTGAGCTATAATGGATTACAGATTGTAATCACTAGATAATAAAATATTGGACTTGATGTTGGTGGACATAGCCTAGGGATTGGGTGAACCACGTTAAATCTTTGTGTCTTGTGTTCTCTTCTGTGTGGTTTATTATTTTCAGATATTGGTTATATTTGCACATAATTGTTATTTTTTCCTTGTTAATCCTAACAAGTGGTATCAGAGTGAGGTTATTTCATTTGTTCTTTCATCTATTCTCTGAAGTAGGTCTCACGAGTTAGTGGGAGAGTCTCTCAGTTAAGTGGGAGAAATGGTAGACGAGGGTAGGTTGAAGGTTGAAAAGTTTAATGGGTGGAACTTCCAGTTATGGAAGATGCAAATGGAGGACTATCTCTATCAGAAGGATCTATGGTGGCCATTAGAGGGAATAGCCAAGAAAGAGGCAACAATGTCTTAGGAAGAATGAGATATTTTGGATAGGAAGGCACTGGGGATTATTTGTCTATGCTTGGCACAATCGGTGGCATTCAATATTACTAGAGCAATGACAGCTCAAACTCTCATGGAAACCCTAGCGAAGTTGTATGAAAAGCCTTTAGCTTCAAACAAGGTATTTCTTATGAAGCATTTATTTAATATGAAAATGGTAGAAGGTGGATCAGTCGTTGATCATTTGAATGAGTGTAATATAGTTACAAGTCAGTTAGCCTCAGTTAAAATTAATTTTGATGAAAATTTTAGGGCTCTCTTGATTTTGTGTTCTTTGCCAGAAAGCTGGAATGGCTTGGTAATGGCTGTTAGTAATTATGTTTCTGGTTCTAAGACCCTAAAGTTTGATGATGTTATTGGTGTTATATTGAGTGAGGAAATTCGTAGGAAAAGCTCAGAGGCATCCACATCGGGTAGTGTATTGAATGCAGAAAGCAGAGGTAGAACAAGAGATAGAGGAACAACTCTAGAAATCATGAGAAATCAAGAGGAAAATCAAAGGGAAAGAGGTCTGAATCGAAAGGGCCAAATGATTGCTGGTACTATGGAAAACCAGGTCATAAGAAGAAAGATTGTTGGTCTTGGAAGAAAGATCAAGGAGACAAACATGATGGAAACAAGGAGGCAAATGTGGTAAGTAACAAATCTGAAGAGGATGCTTTGCTCCTTTATTTAGAAAATGTTGATGATTCACGAGTGTTAGATTTGGGGGCTTCATTTCATGCTACACCCCATAGAGGTTATTTTGTTTATTATGTCCAAGGGGATTTTGGGCTAGTTTATTTGGGAGATAATGAACCCTATCAAATTGTTGGAAAAGGGAAAACCAAGATTAAGTTGCACAATGGGAATCATTGGCTACTACAAGAGGTAAGACATGTTCCAAGGCTGAGTAGAAATTTAATTTCAGTAGGGCAACTCACTGATGAGGGTTGCACAGTTACTTTCAATGATAAAAATTAGAAGGTTTCAAAAGGTTCCTTAGTAGTAGCAAAAGGTGTGAAAGTAGGCACCTTATATCTTTGTACAGGTCATACTGTTCCTTCTACTTTAATTATTTCAGAAGATAATGAATGTTTAGGAACAGTGGCTACAGTTGACCAGGAAGAACATCAAACCATTGTTGTAGATTTTGACACAGCACTATGGCACAATAGACTCGGGCACATGAGTGAGAAAGGTATGAAATTACTTCATTCAAAGAAAGTTTTACCTGGTCTGAAATGTGTCAATATGGATGTCTGTGAAAGTTGTGTTTATGGAAAACAAAAGAGAGTTAGTTTTGTGAAGAGTGAGAAGGAAAAAAAAATGAGAGATTAGAGCTTGTGCATATAGATGTATGGGGACCAGCTTAGGTATCTTCCCTTGGTGGCTTTCTGTATTATGTTACATTTATAGATGATGCAACAAGAAAAGTATGGATTTATTTTCTTAGACAGAAATATGATATATTTCAAACTTTTAAGAAATGGAAATGCTTGGTTGAGAATGAGACTGGTAAAAGGTTAAAATGACTCAGATCTGATAATGGTGGTGAGTATTGCAGCACATAATTTGAAGATTATTGTTCCTCTAATGGTATTCGTAGGCAGAAAACTATACCAAGGACTCTACAAGAAAATGGAGTGGTTGAACGCATGAACATGACAATAATGGAGTGTGCAAGGAGTATGAGGTTGCATGCTAGGCTTCCCAAAAATATGTGGGTAGAGGTTGTGAACACTATTGTTTATTTAATCAATAGAGGCCCCTCTACTCCTTTGGACTGTGGTATTCCAGAGGAAGCATGGAGTGGTAAGAAGGTGAGTTATTCTTTTCTCAAAACTTTTGGTTGTGAAGCTTTTGCACTTATAGATTCTGAAAACAGAACCAAGCTAGAAGCTAAGTCAAAGAAATGAGTATTTGTTGGATATGGCATTGATGAATTTGGTTATAGGCTTTGGGATTTTGAAAATCATAAAATTGTAAGAAGCAGGGATGTCATATTCAATGAGAAAGTATTGTACAAAGATATATTGCAGCAGCATGAGAAGAAAGAAAATGACTATGTAGTACTGGATGATACTCCAAAAGTTGATGTTCCAAAAATTCCTTATGCTCCACAACAAAAAATACCACACACCCCAATGAATGTTAGACGGTCAACAAGGCTAAGTAGACCTCTAGAAAGATTTTCTCCATCTTTATATTCTATTTTGTTAACAGATGTTGGTGAACCTAAATGTTATAATAAAGATGTGCAGGTGGATACAAAGCTTCAGTGGGAGTCTTCAATGACAGATGAAATGGACTCTTTACTGCAAAATCAAACATGGGATTTATGTAAGTTACGTGCAAGTAAAAGGGCTTTACAGAATAAATGGGTTTACAGGATAAAAGAAGAGGATGGAGGTAAGAAAAGATTTAAAGCTAGGTTAGTTGTAAAAGGATTTGCACAAAAAAAGGTATTGATTTTGATGAGATTTTTTCTCTAGTTGTTAAAATGACTTCTATTCATACTATTTTAAGTATTGTGGCTACTGAAGATTTGCATTTAGAGCAGCTTGATGTTAAAACAACTTTTCTTCATGGTGATTTGGATGAAGAAATATATATGGTCTAGCCACAAGGTTTTGAGGTCAAGGGTAAGGAGAATTTGGTGTGCAGATTGCAGAAAAGTTCATATGGCTTGAAGCAAGCACCTCGGCAATGGTATATTAAATTTGACACTTTTATGAATGAGCATGGATATAGTCAGTGTCATTCTGAGCATTGTGTTTATTTTAAGAGGTTGGATGATGACAGCTACATTATTTTATGTTTATATGTTGATGATATGCTTGTAGCTGGGTCTAACATGGATCACATTAAGGGGTTGAAACAATAGTTAGCACATTCAATTTTTTATGAAGGATTTGGGGGCAGCAAAACAAATCCTTGGTATGAAAATTTGCAGAGATAGGAAAAATAAGAAATTGACTCTATCTCAAGCTGATTATGTTGAAAAGGTGTTGCAGAAATTCTACATGAAGGATGCTAAAGCTATCACTACACCTTTGCCTGGTCATTTGAAATTGACCAAAGAAATGTGTCCAAAGACACCAGAAGAAGAGGAAAAAATGTCCAAGATACCTTATGCTTCAGCTGTAGGGAGCTTAATGTATGCTATGGTATGTGCTAGGCTAGATATTGCACATGCAGTGGGAGTCGTTAGCCAGTATATGAGCAACCCTGGTATTGAGCATCGGAATGCAGTCAAATGGATTCTCAGATATTTGAGAAGCACATTCAGTAAGTGTTTACACTTTGGGGGTTCTACTACTACTGTACAAGGCTATGTTGACTCAAATTTGGTAGGAGATATAGATAGCAGGAGGAGTTCTACAGGTTGTGTATTTATTGTTGGTGGGACAGCAATGAGTTGTATTTCTCAACTACAAAAGGTGGTTGCTTTATCCACCACAAAGGAAAAGTATGTTGCTACTACAAAGGCAACCAAGGAGATGATATGGCTTGAATTCTTCATGGAAGAATTGGGACATCCTCAGATGGGTAATTTTCTGCATACAGATAGCTAAAGTGCCATTCATCTTGCAAAGAATTTTGCTTTGCACTCAAAGACAAAACACATACAGTTGCGGTACCATTTCATTCGGTCAGTTTTGGATGATGGGTAGTTAAAGTTGGAAAAGATACATACAGATGATAATCTAATAGATATGTTTACAAAGGTAGTAATAAGGGAGAAGTTGAACTCTTGTTCAACTTCGGTTGGTCTAGTAGACTGAACAGAATAAAGGGACAGTTGAGTCCAGGGTGGTTGGATCCAGTGGGAGCCTCACAGGGTAGCGGTTTAGCTACATGATCAGTCTCCAAGTGGGAGATTGTTGTTTGGTGTGGAGTCTGATCAATCCCCAAGTGGGAGATAATTAGCTTGTGGTGATTGATCAGGAAAGTACTGTACACTTTTCACTTATCAAGCATTTTTGAGTTGACACGTCAAACATTTCCCTAGGTTGACTCATCAAGCCTTTTCTTAGGTTGACTTGTCAAGTATTTTAGGGTTAACTTGTTAACCAACATAAGCCTTGTTATATTGGCTTAGGGTTAGGGATTTCATTATGATGTATGATTTTAGTACTTGTGTCGAAATTGAGTTGTAAGGGATTACAGATTGTAATCAGGTTGTAATCACTGGATAATAAAATATTGGACTCGATGTTGGTGAATGTAGCCTAGGGATTGGGTGAACCATGTTAAATCTTTATGTCTTGTGTTCTCTTCTGTGTGGTTTATTATTTTCTGATATTGGTTATATTTGCACATAATTTTTATTTCTGCCTTGTTAATCCTAACACCATCTTTGTGCACTTACCCACATTTTGATATTTGGGCTATTAATATCCACATAGAACCACTTAATAAAGTTGTGTTGTTCCTAAAAGGTATAATGGAGTCATTTTTGACCCATTGTACTCAAGTGCATTGTAACACACTCAAGTTACAACATTTTGACCACAAAAAGATATAACCCTAATGAGTGTGGGGGGAGGTAGAGAGGTGAGAGTGAGAGAGGAAGAGAGTTAGAGAGGGGAATGAGGTAGATAGGTGAGAGAGGGGGGGGAAGAAGGAATATAGAGAGTGGAGGGAGGTTGAGAGGTGAGAGAGACTAGGAGAGACAAATGTAGAGGTAAGTAGAGAGAGAGAGGGAGGGACATAGGGAGGAAAAGGTAGGGAGGAGATAGAGAGAAGATTGTAAAGACATAAAGAGAGGTAGGGTTAAAGGGTCAAATGAAAAGGTAGGTAGAGAGAGGGAAAGGGGAGATAACTAGAAGTAGAGTGGGAAGTAGGAAGGGAGGGAGAGGTTGAGAGGAGAGGGAGAGGGGAGATAGATATTAGTAGAAGAGGGATGAGGGAGGGAGGGAGAGGGGGGATAAAGAGAATTAGAGGGGAATATTAAGGAATATTATATGTGGAGAGAGAGAGAGAGAGAGAGAGAGAGATGTGAGTTCAACATTGTCATTGATGTCAACCTAATATGAGTGGATGTCTACTTGATGCATGGTGATTGATGGAGGTTCATATGATTTTTTGTGATGATACTGAATGAGTATGTGTTGATTCCAAAAGGTGGCAGTATTAGTAGTTGTAATATGTAGGAAAAGGGTATTTGAAGTTTGTATAAGAGAATTCTTTACATTCCTCTACATTTGGTGATGATGGCTTGAAGTTATGGATTTAATGTCTATGATCTATGGATGTTGCACTATTATGTTTTTAGGTCCTTAGTTATTTAGTTGACGTGGTTAGTGATTACAATTTTCTAATAGTGTGGTTGTTTGTCAGGACTGGTCCACAAAATGCTTCACATTTCTTTGTAGTGGTGTTTATGGTTTTGTGGTTTAGAGGACATGTTTAGAAAGTTTGTACAATGGTCATTTTGGTTTTCAACTGTTGGATTTCTTTGAAAGAGAAGTTGTGATGTTTTGTTTCTCGGTATTGTAGATTGTGTTCATCTTTGGCTGACTCGATTTATCTTGATTGGACCATATTCTTTTGGTTTGGATATGCATTGGAGGTTGCATTTAGACATTGTTATGAGTCATACTATGGCGTGTGAAGATCTATATTGAGTTATTTACATCGGATGATGTTTTTAGGCCAATTGATTATATGTCACATTTTTTATCTACACGTTAATGTTTAATCTCGACTTTGTAGGATGTGTTGTTTCATACAATTAATTTGGAACTTAAAATCATGTGTTATGATGTATTTGGGTCCCCTTTACCTCTTGGAGTGGATCATATTTACCGTAGTTGCATTTGGTGGTCGAATTGGTGTAAATTATATTTATTCTACTTATGGTTGACCTAATTGAGGTTTTTGATGAATAATTATGTTTATTCTATTTGTGATTGACATAGTTGAGGTTTTTGATGAATAATTATGTTTATTTATCTGTGGCTGACCTAGTTGAGAGTTTTGATGAATAAGTTGATATATATAGTTGTTTGGATATGTGATTTTGAATGTAGATTGGATGTGCAATGATGTGAATATTTGGTGAAGATGTGTGAAGATCAGTTTATGATGCATTTTCACAATCATACCTTTTAGTATGACAAATTTTTTTGAGATAGTGGAAGTGTGTAATGTACTTGTCATGAATTTGGGATTCAACGATAGTTTCATGCCTGGAGATTTGATCATTCAATTCATCTTATTCATATACATGTTAGAAGATAGTGAGTCCTTTTGACAACTTGTGCATATTTGTATCTTTCCCTAAAGCATTGAGCTTCATCCTAGAAGTTCCTTTTATATCTTTCCATGGTATCATGCATCTCATCTTGAAAGTTCATTGTATCTTGCCCCAAGGTTGTGTGCCTTAGCCTACAAGTCAAACTAGGAGCAGTGAGATACCTTGGCCTTGAGACTAAAATAATATTTTATTTAGGTATTCATATAGTGAGTGTGTTCTCATTATGATTTTTCCCACATTGTATTTTCCACATTAATTTTGGTGTCCACGTGTATGTTATTCATTTCTTTAATTTATTTTTATGTCAAGTTGGTTAAAATTAATTAATGAAAGTTTGTGAATGAAAAAGTTTAAAGATTTTCTCAAAGACTTATTTACCCCCCCTCTTAGTCTTGTGGTGTGTCCAACAATTGGTTTCTAAGCAAGGTTCCTCTATGAGGCCCATGATGGCATAAGAAAGAAGTTACAAAGTACCAAAGTTTGATGACACACTATTCTTTTTGGAAGATGGGGATGGAATCCTATTTGAAGTCTTTGTCGTTTGAAATATTGAAATATGTTGATAAAGGTTATATTGCCCCTATTATTGCTCCTTTAACTTTGAATGATATAAGACTACACAAGAAAAATGGCAAGGAAATCAATGTAATCATCAATAGTTTGAGTGATTCAGAACTTTTGAAGTTCATGCCTTACAAGTATGCAAAATAAGTTTGGGAATACTTATCAATATATATGGAGATGTAAAGATCAAGAAAATCAAGATGTAGAACCTAAATTACTATGTTGAGAATCTAAGGATGTTTGAAGAAGAGAACATTGAAAGTTACTTGCACCAGGTAAATGAGCTAGTAGTAAATGGAATTAGAGATATTGACAAAACTATGGAGGAAAATGAAGTTGTGAGAAAGGTGATGAAACCAATTCCCAAGATCCTATAGACATAAGTTATATGTTATTAAGGAAAGTCATAATATGGACACATAATTTGGATCAACTTTAAGGAGCGATCTTTTCCTTTGAGATAGGGTGATTTGAAGATAATGTCAAGAAGAAAGTCATACTCAAAGCCAATAAGAAGATTGAAGATGAACTTGAAACAAGAGATGATTCAAATGACACAGAAGAAAACTTTGTAAGAAGACTGAGGAAAGGGTTTGGAAAATAAAAAGGTAAGTTACCCTTTAAATGTTCTAACTGTGGGAGAATTGGTGATCATGCTACTAGATGTAATTTCAATGAAGATAACTATAGAAGGCCTGATGATGATAATAAAAGAAATGATAATGATAAAAGAGATGATAGAAACAAAATTGAAGATGACATAAATAAACCTAAGAAGATTTTATATTCAAAGGAAATCCACTCCTCTAAAGATGAAGATTGTAATTATTCAAATGACAAGACATTAGTTTTAGCCATAAAGGAAGATGGTAGTGACAAGTCTGGTACTCCATATATTGAATAAAATAGTAAAAGATCAATGATTATGCGGATTTCTCGAAGTGTAAAAGAACCAAAACTTGGGTAATTGATAGCGGATGTTCAAATCACATGATCGATGATAGAAGAAAGTTCCTCGACTTTGAAAAGTATGATGGTAGATCAACTAAGTTTGGTAGTGAAGAGGTTGCACCAATTTATAGTAAGGGAAGCATATCCATTAATAGTAAGAAAAAGACAAAAGATGTTTATTATATTAAGGGTTTGATACATAATCAGTTGAGTGTTAATCACATGTATAGTAAAGGTTACATGCTTACATTTCATGGGTCCAGATGTGAGATCAAAAAAGGAGATTCTAGAAGACTACTTGCATAAGGTATAAGGATAAATGGTAATGTCTATTATCTAAAAGAAAATAAAGCAAGTAGTTGTTTGTAGACACAAAGTAGTGAATGTTGGTTATGGGACAAAAGCATGGGATACATTAATTTTGACAACATGGTGAAGATCAATTCTACTCAATCAATGAGAGATTTATGGGGGATTATCAATTCTACTAATACAATGTACAAGGAATGTTATATGGGAAAGTATACAAGGACTAGATTAAAGAACAATCAGTATTCTACTACATATCCTTTGAAGATGATACATACAAACCTATGTGGACCTAAAAGAACAAGAGAATGGTGAAATCTATTTTGTGTTTTATTGGTGATTACTCTATAATGACATATGTTACTTTCTCAAAATAAAATTCAAAGTCCTAGATAGATTTTAGGTGTTTAAATCTATGTTTGAAAATGAAGTAGAACCTAAGATCAAACATTTAAGGTTTGATTGAGGTGGTAAATTGACATAAAATGAATTTGAAAGATTTTGTGAAGGAAATGGTATTAGGAGATGATCGTTTGCATTTAGGATTCCATATAAAAATGGAGTTATAGAAAGGAAGAATAAGACTATTCAAGAGATGTTTAGGACAATGTTGAAAGATGCTAACCTACCTGATATGTATTGGAAAGAAGCTTTTCATATTGTTGTATATATATTCTTAATAGGGTACAAGTGAGGGTTAATTACACTCAAACACCTTTTGAACTATGACATGGAAGATATCCTACTATCAAGTATTTCAGAATATTTGGAAGCAAGTGTTATATCAAGAGAGATGAAGATCTCAAAAAGTTTGATTCAAGGTTTGATGAAGGTATTTTTCTTGGATATTCTACAAGAAGCAAGGCATATGAGTGCTACAACGAGAGACTAAAGAGGATTGTGGAAAGAAAAAATGTCAAAGTAAATGAAGAATGGAATCATGTTCCTCCACAACTTAATATATGTGATGTAGAGGATCCCCCCTACACTACAAAAGAGAGAATATGTTGAAGACAAGGAAGAATTAGATGTAGAAGAAAGGGAATCAGAACCAACACCTAAAACACTAGAAAAGTATGTTCAAAGAAACTATTTAAAGGATCAGATCATTACAAATAAAGACAAAGGAGTTCAAACTCAAAGAATACTTTCCAATGCAAGTGAAAAAGAAAATTTTTATTTCTTATCTAAGGTGGAACCAAAGACCTTTGAAGAAGCAAGAAAAGATGATGGATGAATGAAAGCAATGGAAGAAGAGTTGAATCAAATTGAAAAGAATCAAATGTGGGAACTAGTGCCTACATGAGTGGATAAGGATGTGATAGGAACAAAGTGGGTGTTCCAAAACAAGATAAATGAAGATGAAGACATCACAAGAAACAAGGTAAGTTTAGTTTGTAAAGGATATTCACAAGTAGAAGGTATAGGCTTTGAGGAGAATTTCACCTTGATAGCTAGGATGGAAGCTATATGGATGTTTCTTGCATTTGTTGCTTACAAGAACTTTATTGTGTATCAAATGGATGTCAAGTCAACATTCTTGAATGGAGATCTTGAAGAAGAGGTTTACATTAAACAATGGGTTGGTTTTCAATTGTTAGAGGATGGAGATGTGGTATGCATACTCAAGAAGGTCCTATATAGACTCAAGCAAGCTCCCAAAGCTTGTAATGCAAGGTTGGAAAAACATTTATCACAATAGAAATTAAAGAAAGGTACCATTGCGGCTATTAATCTTTATTTTAAAGTTGAAGGTGATTAAATTTTGATAGTAGTAGTGTATGTTGATGATATCATTTCTTGTGGAGATGATGATGTATGTGAGAAGTCTAGAGAAGAGATGTAGAAAGAAGTTGAGATGTTAATGATTGGTGAGTTGTCATTATTTCTTGGCCTCCAAGTAAATTTGTTAGATTACAGTATTTTCATTTCTCAAGCCAAATATATCAAAAGAGATGTTGAAGAAGTTTGGTATGGAGAATTTTGAACTAGTTGGTACCCCTATAGTTATCTATTTTCATTTGAGAAAGAATGAAGAATCTCTGGAAATGGATTAGAATATTTATAAATCTATGATTGGTGGACTGTTATATTTGACTATTTCAAGACTAGATATTACTCATGCAGTATGTTCAGTTGGAAGATATCAAGTTAATCCAAGGAGATAACATGACAAGACAATGAAAAGGATATTTAGATACTTGAAAGTGACTTTGGATTTTTTTTTTTGGCGTAAGAAGGATGATGATTTCTCTTTGAAGGCTTACAAAGATGCTGATGGTACTAGATTTGTTGATTACAAAAGAAGTACAAGTGGTGGAGAATTTTTCTTCGGAGAAAAATTCTTCTCTTGACTAAGTAAGAAATAATATTTGAAGTATCATTCTCAATAGTAGAAGAAGAGTATATGATGAAGCATCTTGTTGCACTCAAGTGATGTGGATGAAGTATAATTTTAAGAAATATCAATGTGATGTATGCTGAGGCTATTCCTATTATGTATGGTAATACAAATGTAATTAATATTTAAAATAATTCAGTGATGCATTTAATGACTAAACATATTTCTATATGGTATCTTTCTTAAGGGAGGAGGTTGCAAAGAAGGATGTCAAGTTAGAGTATTTTCCTACAAAGGATTAGGTTAGGAACATTTTTACCAAGGCATTGGCAAGGGATGATTTTGAGTGTCTTTGGTAGAAGTTAGGGGTCATTTACCCTCCCACTTCTAACTAGATGAATAATGAGATGCATCTTTCTAGGGGGGATTTAAAGTGTATCTTTTGTCTCCTTGATTGATGTGGTGGTTTCTCTCAGGTGAAGAAGGAAGTTTGTGGTTTCTTGGTTGTAAGAAAGTTTTGCAGAAAAGGAAGGTATCCCTAATTGGGGAGAGTAATGCATATTGGAAAGAGATATACCTACAACAGGGATATTTATTTGAGAGTTTTTTGGAGAGTTATGCCCTTTGTCCTTAATTTCAAAGGTGGAGAGATATACAGTTGGGATAATTGCAAAAATGACACAAGTATTGATATCAATGACAAAGGGGGTGATTTTTGGAATTTTCATATTGATAGTAGTGAGTTGTGCACTAATTATGTTTGTCATTGATGTTTCCATCAATAACAAAGAGGGAGGTTGTTAGCAATGTGAGTTCAGTGTTTTCATTCATGTCAACCTAATGTGAGTGGATGTCTAGCTACTGAATGGTGATTGATGAAGGTCCAAAAACATGTTTCCAAATGTTCATATGATCTCTAGTGATGATATTGGATGAGTATGTGTTGATTTTGGAAGGTAATGGTATTGGTCTAGTTGGAATATGCAAAAAAAGAGTATTTGAAGTCTGTATGGGAGTCTGCATTTGGTGATGATGGCTTGCAATTAGAGATTTAACATCTATGATTCATAGATGTTGCACTATTATATTTTTAGGTCCTCAACTATTCAATTGTTGTGGTTGGTAATTGCAGTTTGCTGACGATGTGGCTATATGTCAGGATTGATCTAGAGAATACTCCACATTTCTCTACAATTTTTTAAATATTTTGTAGTTTTGAGGACATATTCAAAATGTTTGTGTGGTATCTAGGTTTAGTTTTCAAGTGTTGGTTTTCTCTACAAGAGAATTTGTGATGTCCTATTTCTTGGAATTGTTGGTTGTGTTGGTCTCTGGCTAACTTAGTTGGTTTAACTTGATTGGATCATATTCTTTTGGTTTGGATATCCATTGGAGGTTGAGTTTAGATGTTTTTATTAGTCTTACCATGGTATGCAAAGATCTTCATCAGGTTATTTATATCATATAATATTTTTGGGTTGACTAATTATGTCTTACATTTCTTATCTACTTGTTACATTTAATGCCAACTTTGGAGGATGTTTTGTTGCATGTTGTTCATTTGGAATGACTTAGGAATATATGTTATGATGTATTTGGGTCCCCTTTAACTCCTAGAGTGGACCACATTTATCGTAGTTACATTTGGTGACTGACATAGTGCAAATTATTTTTATTTTGTTTGTGGACCATATATATCACAGTTGCATTTGGTGGCCTACATAGTACAAATTATGTTTATTTTATTTGTGGACAACCTAGTTGAGGTTTTTGATGAATAATTTGATATATATAGATGTGTCGATGTGTGATTTGGAGTTTGAATTAAATGTGTAATGATGTGAAAGAATATGTGGTGAATAAGAACTATGAAGATTAGTTTATGATGCACTTTCATGTTCATATCTTTAAGTATGACAATTTCTCGAGACAATGAATGTGTACGATGTATTTGTCATGAAGTTGGTCATTTGAGATAGTGATTCAAGAACAATTTAATACTTGGAGATTTTCACATTTCAATTCATCTTATTGAAGTATCTATTGGAAGATAGTGAGTCCTTTTGGAAGCTTGTGAAGATTTGTATCTTTCCCTAAAGTAGTGAGATTTATCCTACAAGTCCTTTTTGTATCTTTTCCTAGGATTGTGTGTCTTATCTTGCAAGTCCATTGTATCTTTCTCTAAGGTTGTTGACCTTAGCTTGCAAGTCAAATTAGGAGCAGTGAGCTACCTTTTCCTTGAACCCAAAATAATATTATATTTAGTTATTCATATAGTGATTGTGTTCTCATCATGGTTTTTCCACATTAGGTTTTCCATGTAAAAATATGGTGTTCATGTGTATGTTATTCATTGCTTTATGTTTCTTCGATGTTATGTTGGTTAAAGTTTGTGATTGAAAATTCTTAAGGATTTTCTCAAGATTGATTCACCCCACCTACTCTCAGTCTTGTGGTATGTTCAACAAAGAGAGGAGAGAGAGAAAGATAGAGGTAGAGGTAGAAATCTAGAGAGAGAGACAGAGGGAGGGAGGGAGGGAGATAGGGAGAATAGGAGAGGGAGAAAGAGGGAGAAGGGTATAGGAAAGGAGAGATAACATGATAAGGAGAGAGAGAGAGAGAGAGAGAGAGAGATATCATTTTTCATCCTAAAAATATGAGCACATTATAATGTGCTTATTTTATAAGATGCTCATCTTATGAGAATGCCTAAGGCATGCCATAACATGAACACGTTATAATGAATTTGTGTTATTATCTTCCTTAAGTATTTCCAACCTTTAATGTTGGATTTTCCTTAGGCATCCAACACAAAGGATTAGACATAAATTTCAATACCCAAAGATGTGTTTTTTAAAATTGTAAAATAATTAACACAATGTCAAGCATGCTCTCATAAGGCTTGCACATGTTTCAACTTCAAGTCAAAAAATGACATAGTAATGTTGATCATTTTCTTAGCTTTATAACCATTTTATTTATTATAAGTTTCAATTATGTTAAGGTTTTGATCTTTAGTTTCTTTCTCCAGCATCTCCATTTTTTGTTAAAAACCTACAATATTTAAATTTCTATTAAAAATCTATAAATTCTATTTTTGGTCTAATTTTTCACTTGCTCATCTAAATTAGGAACAAAAAGAAACTAGGCTATATTCTACACATTTAAAAATATATTTTTTGAATATTTTTTAATAAAATTAGGGGTCTACACAATCATTTTTTGGTTTTTCTAGATGTTTCCACTTTGAAAATTAGTAAAAAGTCATAATTCATTTAAAAAGGGTCTACACAATCATTTTTTTGTTTTTTTGGATGTTTCCACTTTGAAAATTAGTAAAAAGTCATAATTCATTTAAAAATTGGCAAAAAAATCAAGCATAAATTATATGGTGTTAGCTAATTTCTAACTAAAGCAATCATTTAAATACTAAAAAGAGTTTTAGAGGTTGCACACCATATGCTATGTTTTTTTTTTTTAACAAAAACATGAGAATTTTGTGTGTTTCCCTTTTTGAACCCCTAAATCTCCACCATTTTAAAAAAAAAGTAGTTTAGAAAGTAGATTCAAAGAACTAAAAATCTTGTTCGTATTGCATCTTCAAATTTTGAATGTAACTATCTTTAATTTCTCATCCAAGAATAGTATTTTCTAATTTTAGAAGATTAAAAAAGTGGCATCTGAAGAGCCCTTTTTGGTCTTTTGTCTTTTTGCAATTACCACATCATTGATAAGACACAAATTTGAAATATCTAGGTTTTTATTTTGGAGAACATGACAATATTAAAAAACTGGAAGGCTATACCCTAAGTAAATATGTTGATGGAGGGTATCTCATATCATAAGGAAAGGAATACTATCTTAGAGGAGGTAATGAAAGGACATGATAACCAAGATGCTAGTTTGATGGCTCTAAAGTAGGAGATGGTAAAGATAAAGAAACATGAATATTGTTGTTAAGAGTGGTGATATAGAGATTAAAGGCCTTAGGGATAAGGTAAAAAATATGACTTCATGTAGATTGAGGCTCAAGTGTTTTGACAAACTATTGAACCATAAAGAAATATATAAATTCAAATACAATATAGATCTATCTTGATTAATATGCTAACAAAATTACTAAAGAAGGGGCCAATATGCCATAGTAACCTATAGTTTGATATTAATATATATGTGTCAGCATTCAAGCCTTACAATATACATGCATAAAAATAGACAACTTCCTAAATATTTTCGTTGAATCAATTTGCAAGGCTCTCAAGAATTCTAAAATTACAAGGTGATAACTCCAAATGAGTTGAAATCCACATTAAGAAAAACAAGCATGACCACACCATGATTTGACATGTGCGACGATGTGTCAATCATTCATTTTCTTCTAGGCTCTTCTTTGAAAGCCATCACAATAATTTATAACACCTTTTTTTCATTTGATGGATAAATCATAACCTTATAGATGTTGTGGAAACTTGAGGGGAATTCAAATCCTTCATTGTCACCATCACCCTTGTTTGAATATGTGAGAAAATAAGGTCCTTTGAGACAATTGTGAAAGCTTTAAAGAAGGTTTCAGATGTCTATCCCACATAAATAATTCACCCTTACAAGTCATGTGCATAGGAATCAAGGTTCTTATGGAATTTGCAGTGACTCAAGTGGGTTTGATATGTATCCATCATCACTTGTAAATTCTATACAATATACCATTTTATCAATAAAGGAGAGAAACAAGCAAATACTAGAATTAGCAAGGAATTATGGGAGTCCAAGAGATAATTAAAGACTTACATATCTAGTTACTGGCCAGTTACATAGCTTGCACAATTTTAATTAGAACTTCACAAAATTTGAACTATGGTCACCCATTTGGCCCTTCTTCAAATGAAGTCATTACTTGGCTTTGAACTTGTGGGAAGAAAATAATGCACCTACCAAGACGCCAATTAAAACCTCAAGGGACACACGATTTCCTTGCACCACCTCACGTTGCTAGCTAGGAGTGCTAAGGAGATTAGACATGAGATGAAGGAAATCACTTGGCTACATGAATGGGATTGGGTTTGATTGTTTAAATGTCTAAGTCTAGATGTCATAAATGCAATTAAATTGATCATTGTAAATAACTTAAATAGATATATTAACTAAGATGTTTTGATTATGGAAAGTCAAAGGACTAATTGTGAGGATTAAACCTTGAGCTTTGTAAGCTCACTATCTTGGACATAAGAGCATTTCAAGGACTACAATGCAACTTATGGACACCAACACACCACACTAGCATCTCGTATAGACAAAGTACAAACAAGTCACAATAAAGTAAAAAGATAAATAACAAAATGATAAGCTAAGAAAGTACAATGAAATGAGAATAGAAGAATGTGAATAAATGAAATGAAACTACTCTAAGTACGTAAAATGGAAGATATACTATGAAATAAAAAATTTAAATGTGAAATGACTAGATGATGTGTTTTATGATTAATAAGATAATAGAGAGAAGATGAGAGAGATAAAACCTAGTTCAACGATTGATGATGTGATCCAATTAAAGTTTTTGAACCCACGAATCTGAGATAAAAACCTATATACAAGTGAAGATAAAAAATGGTTATGGTCATAAAGAGGATTTCCTTAGTCCAAACCCCACTTTGCCATTTCCACATCCACAGACAGTCATTAGATATGATACATTTTGTGATAGATAATTGAGTAAATAAGATCAATGATGATAATACAAAATAAAAATATGATAAGAGAGATAATATGTTTGCTAAGACACAAAAAGGATACGGGAAAGATTCTCCTATGAGAATAAAGAGTCCAAACGTGCAAGACAAAACCAAATATGAGAGCTTGACAAGTTGGTAATGGAGAACCTGCAAGAAAAATGGTGCTTGGGGAGCCAAGAGAGTCTATGGAGAAAAATGGAGGTGTGAATGAGCCTACAAGAAGATTGTATGAATGAACAAGAAGTTGTGAATCGTAGCTGAGAAGGCCAAATGAGGGAAAATAAAGGGTATATATCCATCATTCAGGGTGCTACAATCTTAGGTTGGTAGGTTTATAATGCTCCAACAACAACTTGCATGTTTGCAAATTCACAGATGAGAGCACGCCATGTGGACGTCTCTGTGGCACACATATGTTCAAAAACCATCAGGGATTTATTGTGGGAATCTTGAGTCAAATGATGAGTGAGCTAATGACAAGGATGGAAAGGGTGATGGGATTTTGCATCTTAGGCTAAAGTGGATAAATTCATAAATTACATTTTACATGAGGGTGTAAAATTTACACCATTACATTTTGCCCCAACTTTTGCAAGCATATTATCATTGTGAGAAATGTGAAGCTAAAGTAAGAGAATCTTACTTAACTTACCTGTGAGAATTTTTTTGCGTGGAGTTACCCCAACTAGGAATTATTGATGTGATGACAAGATGGATCTAGTATACATGTTGCAGATGAGAATGCTAGATGATGAAGATAACTTGTGATGAGAGAACATTGATAGTATGTTGATATGAATTGGCAAGTTGTGTTATGCCGAGCCATATGATAGGGAAATTTTTTATAAGATTTGACATGTGTAGCAAATTCTAGATAAGCATGTGATATGAATACTTTTGATGGTGCACCGACATGTGTAGCATTGAGCTAGATAGGCATGTGATAGGGAGACTTAGACATAGTGTGCCAACATGCATAGCATTGAGCTACATATGCGTGTGATAGGGCGGCTTAAGATTATTTTTGATACGCGTAGTGTTAAGATAGATAGGAATATGATAGGGCAAGATCGAAACACTAATTTTTGGTTTGGGTCCGACAAAGGCAAATGATATTGAATTATGAAAAATTTTACGAGAAAAAACCTGTGGTGTAGATACATTGTTAGATAAAAGATCAAATCAAACACATTGATAACATAGCCCCCTCTTGGGATGGATTATGCTACTCAGAGTGGAACGTAGACCATTCCAAGGAAGGAAAAATATGAGGTGGCATGGCAACATACAAGATGTTGTCATGGAATGTCACTTCCTGATGGGTGACACATGTTTCCATAACATCTTGCACAAGGACAAGTTATGTGCAGGATCACAGTATGCCAAAAAGTGGTGATGTGAAAAAATAAACTTTTCACCCGTCCAAAAGTGCACAAATCCATTTGTTGACTTTTTAGTAGGCTTGGGTGTCAGTACACATGGCCAAGCCAAAAGCCAAAGCACAGGCCTAATCAGATATCTAATATTATCAGATATTCGATAATATCAGATATTCGATAAAATCAGATATCTGATTTTATATCAGATATCTGATTTTTGCCAGTAATTATATATTTACATAGCCCGACCACATTCAACATTTTCACTATGAAAACATTGAATGCGGCTAGGGATTTTGGATATCTAGTTTTATCTGCTACCCGATTTTTCTTGAATCTTAAGGTAAGTTCAATCTTCAAATTTTTATTGTTTTTATTGTGTTTTAATAGAAATTTATAGTTTTTTATATAAAAATTAGCCCGTTTAAATGAGTTTTTGTTTTTTTTTTAAAATTCATTGTAATTATCTATTTTTTTTCTAATTTTAACCAGACATGGAATTAGAAAACCCTCCTAATGATCCCACAAACAATCCACAACCACCTCCCAACAATCCCCCACTTGTAGAAGATGAACCAGTCTCAAACCCTTGCCATTTAGAGGATCTAATAGGAGACAATCTAAATCAACTTAGAGGATTTCAAACCACCTATGCCAATATCCCCACATTGCACCCCATGTTTACAACATTGAACTCAATTATTGAAAACATGGAGAAACTTGCAGAGCAACATAGTGTTGCACTTCTTTGGTGCAATTCCATGTACACCCAGTTTGATGATGGGCTTGACTATGATCAAGTCATGAACCTAAACATAAAAAAACATGACATATGTAATATTTTTGAGGATCCTAAAACCAGTCTAAAAGTGGACCCTAAAAACCCCAAGTTGTCAATTAAATGGTGCACAAATAGTGCAATACGTGACAACTTTTGAGACCACTGGTGGATGATTTTTGATAAACCACCTCACAACAATTTGGATGTCCCATTTTATTTTATTTAAAAATTGTATGCTGAATTTGTGCTCGGTCACAAGGTCAATTATTGGAGTATGAGACCGAACCAGGGTGTAGGTTTAGGTGCTCCTTAGGATAGGCCATGGGAACACCAGGTGAAATCCCACACATATGTCCCCCCTCCCAAGATTTCACCACCTCCCATAGTGCAGCATCCTGACATTATTGTTGAGGTTGGCTCACAGACTATTCGAGCCATTCACACCTTGAGTGATTTGCTGGTTACGCAAAGCACGATATTGTTGCCTCCTCATGCTGATGCTTTTGGCCCTTCCACATCCTCCATGAGCTCACATGTTTGTGTTCCCCACACTTGCATTATGTGCAAGAATCTATGCTTAGGTCCCCTGAATGACAGTGATGCATATAATTACATCTTTGAGGTGGATGATTCTACATAGTGCACTATAGGCATTGAAGCACCTCATGAAGATGTGCATCAAGGGAATATAGAGCCATGGACTCCTATTGTTATGGTAAGGGTAAAAAATTCACTTTTTACATTGTATTTAATTTTTATCGATCATATTTTTAGTAGAATTTTCTTATAATAATTTCCCACCTATGTTTTTTTATGTGTCACGTTTATGTTCAGTTGATGACATAGGAGGAGATGGCATAGGTGGAGGGGTCCACACTTTCAGGCATATCATTTGGTCTTGACACTTCCACAGTACATATGTTTTAATGTACTCATTGGTTTCCTTAAATTATTATAACAGTATATGCACATGTGTTTTCTAATTGTTATGATCATCTTATTACATACTGATGTAAGTGTCACCAGTTTCCACTGGGGGGCAATGTGAGGGGGTGCAGGCATCAGGTGTTGACAAGGGGAAGATAATTAAGTAATTTAGTTTGTTTATGCATACATGTATACTTCTCAGTTGTGCCTACTCATTTTTAATTTACATGGTTTATTTGATAGAGAGTGGTATCTAATGATGTCGTGAGACCCTATCGCCATGATAGAGTCATAGGCATAACAATCCACAGTGATAGCCCCATGGTACGTATATTTCTAAAGTTATTTGTGTATTTTATTATCAAATATATATAATATGATCAAGTTATGATAGTATGAAGTATCTGTTTGACTTTTGTAGGTCACTCCTAGTTTGAGGGAGGTAGAATGCCAAGGGTTTGTATCACTGATGATTCAACCAACATTTCTTGAAGAAGGTTCAACACAGGTAAGTTTTAATGTTAATTCAGTTATTTTGTAAACATATATTTGCTACCAAGGATTTAACATTAAATAGTATAACTCGTAGATCAATCTCATGTTCACAAACATATACAAGTCAAAGTCAACATTGGTGGCATTGTTCCTTCACTACCAAGGACATATATTAGGTCTCTAGTCCACGGGAGGAGACAAAGAGGCAAGGTATATGAGAGTTCAATTTTAGTTTAAATTTTATTTATTATTGTTGACTATGATTCTGAATTTTTATTTTTTATTTGTAGAAAACATATAAATTAAGTAATCTAACCTGGGGTTTCACTTTTGTGTTTGAATGCAGGATCCATCAGAGCCAAAGAGTACTTCAAAGAGGCTGGATTTTGATGATCCACCAATAGAATAGGATGTTGTAGAAACATTTGTAGTTGAACTTCTTATTTTGAGATATCATATGACACATTTTGAGATGGTGTATGCAACATTGTATCTAGATATGTTGACATGTAAATATGTACATAATTATTGTTCATTTTGAAATATATGAAACTTGATATTCAATCCAATTTGTTATTTGTGTGTTCATTTATTCATTGTTATTATGTAAATATGCTTGTGTGTATGTACTCATGTGTATGATTTATGCCTTAAGTATATTCATGTATATTCAAGTACATTCTTCATAACCTAAATTCATGTGTATGTACTACATGCATGACTTAAGTGAATTCATGTGGTATGCTTTATAATCTATGTGCTACATGTATGCTTTATGACTTAAGAAAATTTATGTGTACACTTTATGTGCTACGTTTGTTCACATGTGTAATTCATCATTTAAGTGAATTCAAAATTTATGTGCTACATTGTATTCATGTGTATCTAATGCTCTCAACCAAGCAAATCTGATGAAGATCCCTCTACTATCCCCTCATGGAACCCAACTCAACTTGAGGATTCTACAAGCATCTTGGAATCTACTCAAGGAGTTAGTCTCAAGTCAAGGGTCAAATGGAGTGCTCTAAATTTAGAGAACCAACACATCTAACATTTTGAACAAGTTCACTTCCTCTAACCTCTCATCCCAACTTCTCTTAGCACCAACTCCATTCTAGGCCTCTTAGTGCACCTAGAGCCTCCATCTTGTCAAAAATTGAAATAGGTCTTCCAGCTTGATTGTAACACCATATAACATCTTAATATGGTACATCTACTATAACACCATATAACATCACAAGAACAACTCTTCTCAAGGGTATTCAACTTCTATAATGAATGGTTTGAAGACAGGCTCTCCTTCAATCAGTAAACTCCATCAATTAGTGTTCTCTCAACCATCACTTTACATATCCCTGCATAAAACAATTATAATACAAGGATATAATACATCAGTGACCCCTAGGTACATTAAGCCCTTCCCAATGCCATTTAATGGCTTACAATGCATGATCCTTTACAAAGTATTATCAATCAATACAAAATATTAGAACACTCACCTCTTGAGGATCCATTTAAAGGCTTAATTTGCCTCTTGACACACTAGAACGCTCCCCAACATACGCAATGGTGCTTAGTGAACCTTCAGAACAATTTGGTCTGGCATGTTCACAGATGTTCTACTGAATCTATGTTCTGAATGAGGTTGTCCAAACAGATCTAATGGTGCAGTCCATTCGGTGCCAGGATGAACGGATTGGAAGAAACCCAGTGGTGCAACTTTCAACTGACCCTCACTGCAAGTTTTGGCATCAAGCGAGACTGGCGTGCCAAATTCAAACAAATTCAAATCTCCTAGAATAGAGAGAGGTTATTGTAGGCCTTAGAAATTTGGTCCTATAGCATCTCACGATTTGCCAATACCTCTCATGGGGTCCGAGATACGAGCCTCGAAAGATCATTGCCCAATCGTACTTAGTGCACCTTGGGGACACTTTGGTTCGGCATGGTCCTGAATGTTCTAGTGACTCAACGGTCGAAATGAGGTTGTCACTAGCATTTACCCGCCTATCCAAAGCTAATGGCATAGTCCATTTGGTGCCAAGATGAATGGTTTGGAAGAAATCTAGTGGTGCAACTTTCAACTGACCCTCACTGCAAGTTTTGGCATCAAGCGAGACTGGCGTGCCAAATTCAAACAAATTCAAATCTCCCAGAATGGAGAGAGGTTATTGTAGGCCTCATAAATGTGGTCTTGTAGCATCTCATGGTTTTTTGATACCCCTCATGGGGTCTAAGATACGAGCCTTGAAAGATCACTGCCCAATCGTGCTTAGTGCACCTTGGGGACACTTTGGTTCAGCATGGTCCCAAACATTCTAGTGACTCAATGGTCAAAATGGAGTTGTCACTAGCATTTACCCACCCAACCAGAGCTAATGACATAGTCCATTCAGTGTCGGGATGAACAATTTGGAAGAAACCTAGTGGTACAACTTTCAACTGACCCTCACTGCAAATTTTGGCATCAAGTGAGACTGGCATGCCAAATTCAAAGAAATTTGAATCTCCCAGAATGGAGAGAGGTTATTATAGGCCTTAGAAATAAGGTCCTATATTATCTCATGGTTTTTTGATACCTCTCATGGGGTCTGAGATATGAGCCTCGAAAGATCGCTGCACAATTGTGCTTAGTGCACCTTAGGGACACTTTGGTCTGGCATGGTCCCGAACGTTCTAGTGACTTAGTGGTCAAAACAGGGTTGTTATTAGCATTTACCCACCCAACCAGAGCTAATGGCATAGTCCATTCAATGCTAGGATTCAATCCTTCAACACTATCCCTTCACCCCAAGGAATCACCATTTTACTTTGGACACATTTGACCAATTTTGACTCAATGACTCCAACTATTACATCATTTGATGATACAAATGTACATGGAATTAAGACAATACAAATGTAAGGATACAAAATTAAGATGATATAAATTATATAAGGATACAACATTCATAGTAAGGAAACACAATTTTTGCACTTTACACGACATTAAGATGATACAAATGTGGGCTCTTAATATTTGGAAATCAACCCCCATGGGCTCTTTTATATTTCAAATTTTGCATCTAATTTTTTATATACAAAATTTGGCATCTAAATATGCACATTACATTCCATTGTTGTTTTTATATATACAAAATTTTGCATCTAAATATGCACTAACTAGCCGTTACTTGTTTAAATTTGAATATTTAAACTTTGAAAGTTAACTTATAACTTATTAAATTTGTAAAATGAAAACTCGTAAAGCTTTCAAAGACCTAGGAGACTTATTCCAAGCACTACTAAACCCCTAAACTATCCCTTGACTCCCTTGGACACTAATGGCCCACTTACAAGAAATTTGGGCCTTTAGGCCATTAACCAACTCTTTACATTGCAATGTCATTTCATGATAGTAAAAGACATTATAGGATTTAATATGTTGTAATTGATGGTCATAGGTTCCTTCTCTATCTTCCATGCCCTCTGGCTCTCATTGAAAGCCTTCAAGGTCTTCATGTTTGCATTGAATGTCTTCATGACTTGACTAGTTGTCCTTGGCGCCCCTGCACTCGTAAGGATACAAATTAAGATGATACAAATATAAGGATACAACATTCATAGTAAGGAAACACATTTTTTGCACTTTACATGGCATTAAGATGATATAAATGTGAGCTCTTAATATTTGCAAATCAACCGCATGGACTCTTTTATATTTCAAATTTTGCATCTAATTTTTTATATACAAAATTTGGCATCTAAATATGCACATTACATTCGATTGTTGTTTTTATATATACAGAATTTGGCATCTAAATATGCACATTATATTCAATTATTGTTTTTATATACAAAATTTGGCATCTAACTATGCACATTACATTCGATTGTTGTTTTTACATACAAAATATGCAAATTACACAACTATATATAAAAAATAAGTGTCATTTCCACTCCTAAAGTGTATAAGTTTAACACATGGTACTTGATGAAATCTACATTCCAATCCCTGCATTCAAAAGGTAGAAGAAAAGTTAATAGATAATATAAGAAGTTTATAGAGGTTGAGAAAAAGATTATGAACATGTATAAGTAACTAAACGAACCAAAGAACATGACTAGCCAATGCATAGTGAAGTTTACCATCATACAAGATGGGCTAAGCAAATGCACACCTCGATCTTCTATATCTATCATATATGTATCCAACTGCATTTACAATCCACATACAAAACCAAGTTTATTGGCTCAAACAAATAAAGCAAAAAACTACAATTGATTTATTGAACGTAATTGTAATAAACATGGAAAACCTTGCAACTTGAGTTGAACTTACCTACTAAAGTGTGCCTAAAGGTTCATCTCTCTACTTGAGGGTATTCAATATTGCTTCATGATCAACAGTTTTAATAGTCCAAAGTTCTTTTATCTTTGGTTTTCCTTAATGTTTCAACAACTTAACATTGGCTGCTATAACAAGGTGTGAATACATGAGAATGGTTTTGTGATTCTCATAGTCTTCAAACGTAGGAATGCCATTATTTCTAATCATATTTGTGCGCAAGCATGTTCCCACAACAACATGTGATCTTGTTGGATATGTGAACATATCATCATCTGTTGTCAGTTATGCAAGTTTCTTCTTTCCTCGTACACAACATACTAACCAGAACATATCATCATATGTCATCGGTTGTGCAAGTTTATGCTTTCCTCGTACACAATGTGCTAACCAATAATCTGATCTCTCATCATTCCCTTGTGGTGCAACCAATGCAAAAATATGTCCTGGCTATAGAAGATCTGAAAGATGGTCGTAGTCAAGTGAACAATCCATGTCATCATTTATTATAGAAACTGTGAGAGATAAAGGATTAAGATAATGTGGAACCCATGTATCAACCCACTCACCTGACTCACACTGATCCCAATCACACTAAAGACAACTCGAACAATAACAAGCCAACTCTTGTGTCCAAATGGTCCATGTACTAGCATCTGAGCTTCAAAATGAATGCAATTTTAAAGAATCTTTCATAGTTTGGCAATCCAACCTATCTCCTATTGTGCCCAACTCAACCAACCAAAAGAATCTATGCACCGCTGAATTAGGAGTCCCCCCTGTGACAATGTTGAAGTACACCAATCAACAATAGAACAAGCATCAAGGATTTATGCACCTAAAATCCTCAGTTGCTCCTTAACTAGAGCTCTCTTTACGCATGCACCTGCTCCATCATGATCCCCTTTTCCATGACCGGCCTAAAAAAAACTCCAAATATGAGGTACACCTCTCTCTACATGCATTCTACACAACCAATAAAACATACGAGCATTTTTTAATTGACCTGTGTAGTTATCTGACCAAATGACATGTCTATCCA
This sequence comes from Chamaecyparis obtusa, assembly GCA_027943335.1. Taxonomy (NCBI): domain Eukaryota; kingdom Viridiplantae; phylum Streptophyta; class Pinopsida; order Cupressales; family Cupressaceae; genus Chamaecyparis; species Chamaecyparis obtusa. The sequence continues at coordinate 562,919 of BSBK01007382.1, forward strand.
TAGCAATATTATTTTCCTGAACCCACTCAAAATAATTCTCAAAGCAATGTTGGACATACTCGGACGAGTGTAATCTATCATCGCTCATATAAAAATGGTACTCTCTAATTATCTTTCAGTCATCTTCTATACTATCAGGGGAATGTCTATATGTTATGTGCACAAAAATAACAACCTGAATAGAATTGTAATATTGAGCTTGCAACTTGTTTTGGGGCTGCAATGTATAGTTCTCTACAAAGTCATAACTGATATAATAGTGCCAATCGGGAAAGTGTCCTTACACATCCTAAATCGTTGATCCAACCACTGATACCTATGACTATGCCTTGCATACTTGTAAAAAAGATTCTTCCTGAAATCTGAAATAAAATTAGCTACATTGCATTCTTTTGTAACCAACTCACATCTACAGTCTTCACCTCCAATTTTTAATGTATATTTAACAGTTTCATATACCTTTTTGTGGACAATTATCTTTCCAAAATCGTGTTCGCAGCCCTCATGAAAACATTCAACAAACTTCACTAGCCCACCACACTCTAAGCACTTGTCATTTAAGCAATCTTTTCTATAAAAGAAACATCCATCATCTCTAGGACATAAAAAATGATCTAGCAAGTCTCTTGATGATTTTGGAAGAGCACTTGCACCACACTCCTCCAACATTTCACTAGTATGCAAAGTAGAATGAAGGGATCATAACAATTCATGGTGCATTGAAAACTCCACATGATATTTGCAACAAGAAGTATTTCAAATCTTAAGAGGCACACAAAAAAAAGGCTCGAGGGCTTCAAAAGCTCTTTGTGATATTTGCAATGTTGGATGTGTCTCACAAATTTTTTTGAACAACATTGTTTGACTCACCTCCAAATAATGTTTGGGATGCGGGGTGCGGTCTTGAATGCCAATTCTCAACTTCAAGACATCCTTAACATTTGGTGACACTCTTGAGTTAGATTGCCAAAATAGTTGAATTTGATCCTTCACAACATCGGTAAGCTTCTTATCACAACATGAAAGTCTCCCACCATAAGCCCATGTATCATTTTGAAGAGGATCATCAAGTCTTTCTCTTCTTGCAAGTGCTCTATCCAAATTTTTATGATTTAGATTCAAGTCAACACAAGTTTGTCTCATCAAACAAGCCTTTCTCAAATGATGACTTACAAAGGAGGTTGTAATAACCCTCCTAGCGGCTCTCTTATATTTTTCCTTGGTAGTCTTCCCAATAGAATTGAGAGCACTAAAAATATTTCTCACAATAATAGCATTCCTCTCCTTTTTCATGTTTACACTAATCTTCAATTTGACTAGTATACGTCTCATCTTCTGCATCTTTAACAATTGCACAAATATTTAATATTGGTCAACCAACGTCTTGTGGCTAAAAAATTGATCAAAAAATTTTGAAACCCACAACCGAATGGTTCTTTCTGATCTCTTACCATCGAAATTGCTCATTATGTTCTCATCAATTTCAAGTAACCATTTAGTTGTTCTTGAAGGTCTTAATTTTGAAGTTTGTCTTTCTTCCTCCCAAGGGACTTCATTTCTCATATAATTTGGAGATGTGTTACATTGATTTGGTTCTTGTGTACCATTATCATTATCAATTCCTTCATATTCAATCAATGGATTGTCATTGTCAATGTCCACACTTCCATTGTCCACATCTACATCTACATGTTCATTTTCAAAACCTACATTTTCATCTTCAATCCCTACATTCTCATTTTCAATATTATTGTCATAAATCATTTCAAATTCATGTTCTTCACTTGAAACCACATTCAAAGGTGGGTCTATGCCAACATCTTCATTAATATTTAACATACCTTGTCTCTTGTTCTGATGGGCAACCCTATCCATTTCTCTATACACTTCAATCTCTTCATTTGTGAGTTTCCTCTTCCGTTTATGATTTCAATGACTTTTACTCCGCATAGTGAGACCAAAAAGGTGATGCAAAAACCTTTGGTAATAGAGAAAATCCAACCAACAAGTAGAAAAAGTGGATTTTTGTCTTCTCTAAAGAAAAATGTGATTCACTACAACTCTAGTCCTATGATTCTTTGTGGAAAAAGGTGTCTCTCTGGAGAGACCCAGAGAATATAGTTTTTACTTTTCACCAGTAATAAGAATCAGATATTTGAAAATATTGGATATCCAATATTATCGGATATCTGAAATTTGCCGCCAAAATTTTGCCAAAATCTTTCTCTCTCTCTCTCTCTCTCCCTCCCCCTTAGCTATAATATTGAACATATAATATAAATATTTAATAAGTTAATATTATACTAGTATACAATTGAGAAATAAATAATAATAATATAATACATACTAATATAAAATTTATATTATAATACTAATGCTATGCTATTATTATTTAATATTAATATTAAAAATAATAATTTGTAATGTATAACTTAAAATTGAAAAAAAATACTCAGCTGAATTAATATTAACATTAAAAAAATACAATTTATTATGTAATTTGAAATTTAAAAAAAATACAATTTAATTTGTAACTTGAAACTGAAAAAACTAGTCCAAATGAAATTTTGAATTAGGTGGGAAGTTTCGGATATCCAATATTATCGAATATCCAAAATTTTTGAATATCTGATTTTATCAGATATCTGATTAGGTCAACCCATTAGGCATGTTTAGCAGATTGTTTTTGATATCGACACTTCGACCATGTAGCTGAGGACTATTTTTTCACCTGAAATTGATGAAATGAAAATGGTTTCTTAAAGACATTATTGGCTTTCCATCAATATAATTGCTGTCAAATTTTGAGTTCAGTAAGTAATTATTACTTATTTTTCAATTGAGTTATGTTTAAAGTCGTAATTGGCATACTGATTGAAAACAACTATAACTTTCAAACCGTTTAACCTTTTTTAAATCTGAAACATGTGTCAGATTCTATGCTTCGGCTACTCTAAGAAAAAAAAAAGTTTTCAATTTTGTAAAGTTTAGAATTAGTTAAGGTGGTAAGAAACGAGAGTTTTTTATTCTGGAAAAGTTGTAGAAGAAAATTCATAATTAATTATTTATTTGTCAAAAAATTACAAAAAAATGTGTCACATTCGAGCATGAGTCTACTACTTATATCTAGAATCTTGGGAAAATATATCATCATTTGATTGTGATTAAGGTGGTCAGACATACACGTACTTTTTATCTTTTCCCTAAAAATTTTGTACTACTGCATTGAAATCTAAAATTTTGAACAATTAGATTATTTTTTTTTCAGACAAGGGCTAGTAGTTTAGAAACTACATTCAATTTCCTACAAATTCTATTATTACAACTTTTTCACATAAGGTTCATAAGATGTTCAAATTTTTATGTTAAGTTGACTAACCCTAATTTTCTAATTTTTCATTGCCACTTAAGACCATAGTTTGGTATACCATGATCCTACACATACCCGACAAGAAGATCTAAGGGATTTGCCTCAAAACCTAGAAGTGTATACATAAGTCTATTCTCAAGGGACATTTCATCACTGCCAACCTAGTCTTGGATCTGAAGAAAGGAACATGAAGATAAAAATAAAATAAAATTGGGTCATCATGGAAGGGGTTCCTAAAATCCCCCAACACTTTGCATCGTCCCCAAATATAAAAAATCAAGATTATGAAAAATAGAAGAAATAAACAACAGACATAAGAAGTGTACGATAGAAATCCCCCAGTTTCTAGGTACCAAAAAAGTACAAGGGTACTTTGGGAGGGAACAACATTAATAGACAAGCACTATGGAACACATATATGAACGCTCTAATCTATAGATGTAGAAGTGGTTATGATCGTCGTAGGTTTTCCATCAATAGATCGTCATCCTCCCAATCTTGATCATACGGGGAGGGAGGTCCACACTAACATGGTACGACTACTAAGGGGATCCCAGGTGCCTCACCAATAGTTGGGACCAAATATCTCCACTATGGAAAGTGAGAGGGATCATGTGAATATATGCGTCAACACCATAATCTCCTTGAATGAATAAAAAATGTAAGAATCAACCTTTGCAAGGGATCCATGTGGAGGTGAAGATGAAGAAGCATCTTTGTCGACCTTGTCAAAAGGGATAGAAACAAACTCAGGAGAAACTAGGGCTTTCTCCACGACAAGAACTGAAATGGAAAGAGGGTCTGTCAGAGTAGACTTGGGACACCTAAAATCCATAAAATGGTCCTATTCACACTTGCACTTAAAAGATGGAGGTGAAGCCCTTTGATCCACTATGGATAGCTTTAGGATGTCCAACAAGCTGGCATGATGGTGAGAAGATGGATCAGAGACAAGCTCATTGGGCATGACTGCATTGGAGACAACTTGCATGTGCAACATGTTTATAGGCTTGAAAAATGGAGGAATATTAGGCAGAGTGGTGATCAATGGTGGCTCCTACAATAGAGAGATACACACTTTGATTAGCTTAGTGCAAGGCCCAATAGTCACTCTTGGTGCATGGGGAAGCATGACACATGTAGTAATGGGATGAGAGGCTACAAAAGCAAGAGTAGAGCTGGAAGAAAACACATAGGTACAAGACATGGGCTTAGGATATGCTTTCTCTACCCTTGCAATGACCTCCCAATCTAAGGTCCTCTCTTGTCAATGTTTCTTACACTCACACACAAGCTAGTTTTGACATAGATGTAGACTTGGTTGAGAAGGTTGTGGGGGAACAGTTCCATCTTGCTCCATATGAGAGGCCATAGGTGTTGTGGGTGACACTAAAGAGGGCCCAACTAATGGATTAGGAGGTGGGGTGGATGTAGGAGGCTCATTCAAGGGTGACCTTCCCCTTTCCCTGTGAACAACTGGGGAAGAGAGGTGCCTTCAAAGGCTAGGTGGTAGGTGCCAAGGGAGAATACATGATCTTGTGATTCTTTCTGCCCTGACCATAAAGGGTAGGGAAAAGAATTTCCAAAATGATAAGAATGGCAAGAGGGGAATTCACCTTAGGATTAGGCAACATAGGTGCCTTTACCTTGTCTACATGGGATGTGGATGCACGAATTGAAGACACCATGGGACGCTGCGTAACCTTCAGTGGGTGAGGGGGTTTCCCATGGGGCACACACCTCCCCTGAGGCCCCAATGAAGGAGGGGTAGAGGATGAGGCACACTAAGCCTCATGAGAAGGTGGGAAACCTAAAGATGCTATAAGTCGCAATCTCATTTCCCTAACCTTGTATGTTGGATAAGAAAGGAATGCAACAACATGTCAGGGATGCAAGGGCCCAATTAGAGTTGGCCAAAAATTATCAAAGCTAATGCCACCACATGACACTAAGGGATGATATCCAATTTCTTGGAATGTGTGGATAGTCCCTTCATGTGGAAACTTTAAGCATTTTTGGACTACCAAAGGGATGACTCCCATGGAGGTCAGCTTGACATTGAATAGGTTCAATTTGAGAATCACAATGGAGGTCGAGAAAATAGCCTTGGGTCCCACCAAAATTGTGAATGTGGTTGATCCCAAGGGAGGAAAGGACATTCCATCATGCATATAGATGGTGGCATCACACTATCATACTTTCCCCAATTTAAGTCTTTCACCAAAAGGACCTCCTTTTTTATGATGTCAAATCTTCATTAGGGGTCCACCAAGACACCCTTCATGGCAATGCCATTGATGGAAGTCAAGACATATAGAGGAGTAGGCTCTCTTCTATAAGGCTCATCTAGAAGGGTGAAAGAGATGGTCATTTGTGGCACCCTTTGGGCTTGTGGGGAAATAGGAGTGATAGCTACCATGTTCACATACGAACTATTTCTTAGCAATGGAGGGGACGATGAGGAAGTTGTGATAAGGTTAGATGAATGCAACAGAAATGATTGATATAGATCTACAATTTTTTGTTCTCCTTATCAATAAACTTGTTCACTTTAGGCTTCCTCTTGTTCACCTTGATGGTTCCCCTATCAATGTGGTATTTCACCAGGTGCCGAATACATACACAAATTTTAGTATCATGACCATGTACACGATGGTATTGAATTTTTTTTTAGTCATCATACCATTGGGGATAGGGGAGATTATCAAGAAGGGGTCTAATCTCTAGAAGAGTCGCCAAGTTATCCTTGAGTAACTTCTACAAGACACTGACATAGGAATCTAAAATTCTAGTGAATGTTCAATTCTTTTGAGGGTCTATTGTGAAGTAATTCCTCTTGACACTAGGCTATGGTAATGTCATGATATTAGCCAGAACCTTGTTCTTTTGAGATCCTCCAAAGGTAGAAGCCCCTCCATAAGAATTCAAAGAAAAATCCCCAAACTAAGCTATGGTGTGGTGATAATCTGTTAACACAATGCAAAGGAAAGTTACCAATGAACAACCTCTGGAGATCGACATCAAGTAGGGCGTAAGACACTCTCGTATAGATGGATTGATATTTTGAAATGAAATCAATTACTTTCTTGTTTGAATTTTGTTTACAATGTACAAGGTCAACTGTAGTGACCTTACTTCCAATGTTATCCTAGACCTGAGTGAGGAAAACATCCATCAAATGATCGAAGGTCCCAATAGAATAATTAGAAAGGGAACTGTACCATTCCATGGAAGTCCCTTTCAAAGATATAGAAAACAACTTGAGCAATGCGTAAATCCATGGTTTGATAAACACTACATTGATTCAAAAAGGAATCGATGTTGAGCTAAGGTTCACCATCATCGCTATACCTTTCAAACTTGAGGTATTCAACCCCTAGTGGTAGTGAAGTATTTATCACTTGCATATTCAATGGACTTCAATGATAGAATGGAACCAAAGAACTTGGGTTGGTTGCACTCGACAAGTTGGCTAGTTGTTGTTGTAGTTGACCCATATTTTTCAATATGGTATTTAGGATTGGGTTGTTTGAAGGAGGAGGATTTCCTCCACCTCCAAGTGGGATAGATGATCTTCTATTTTTAGTTCCTCTACCACCACCCCAAAGTTAGCACTAGTATTCTACAAACGACACCTGAATCCATTAATGTTCACCATGATCTTGGCTGCAACAGTGCCTCTTCTAAGGATAGCTCTAATGCCACTTCTAGGGGTAGTGCTCATAGTAGGTTCTACAATGTGCATAGATTCTCCAGGCATGGTAAGGTCTATCTAGTCTACAATAAAACCTGAGTGTGTTCCATGTTGGTTAGGAGGAGGGAAAGGTACATTCTTGTGCGCTATCTCCCCTATTGTTAGGAGTACTTCAAGGCCTTGCTTGTCTACAATTAGTTATTCTCAAAAGTTATGGATGCCATATTTTTCTTCAAGATGATAACCCTTTGTCTTTAGGAATATTTCAAATTTTAGTAGATTCTCCTCTAGGGATTGGACATTATCAAATTCAACTGTTAGAGTTGAATCATGGTCTACTGCTAGAGGGGACTTTGGTGGAGAACTATTAGGTGCAGTATGATGAGATCTATTCTTTGGAGAAGTAGCAAGTCCAAGGATTGGTCCTGAAAAGAACTGTCATCCACCTAGATCATTCACGTCCATGTTTTTCATAAACAAAAGTCCTAGTCTAGCCAAACTGTACCGATCATGAGGGACACCACACCTTGTAGACCTTCACACAACAACTCATGTTAGAGTCTAAGTTGTAAAGCTCATAGAGCATCACCACATCCATATTTTATTCAAGGAGCAATTCACATCAAGTTCGCCAAAATGTGGGGAAGTCAATAATGCACCTACCAAGAGGCTAGTTAAAACCTCAAGGGACACATGATTTCCTTACACCACCTTACATTGCTAGATAGGATTTCTAGGGAGATTGGACACGAGATGAAGGAAACCACTCGGCTACTTGAATGCTATTGATTTTTATTGTTTAAATGTCTAAGAGTAGATGTCTTAAATATAATTAAATTGATTAGATGTAAATAATGTAAATAGACAAATTGATTAAGATGTTTTGATTACGAAAAGTGAAAGGACTAATTGGAAGGATTAAACTCTAAGATCCATAAGCTCACTATCTCAAACAAAATCATGGTCTGAGGACTACAATGTGACTTATGGACACCAGCGTGCCACGCTGGCATCTCATATAGAGAGAGTATGGACAAGTTGCAATAAAGTAAAAAGATAAATACCATAAAGCTAAGATAAGAAAGTAAAATGAAATGAGAACAATAGAATGTGAATAAGTGAAATGAAACTAGTATAAGAAGTAAAATGGAATAAATACTATGAAATAACATATTTAAATGTGAAATTACTATATTATGTGTTTTATGATTAATAAGATAAAAGAGAGAAGATGAGAGAGATAAAACATGGTTCGACAATTGATGATGTGATCCAACTAGAGCTTTCGAACCCATGAATCTAAGATAAACCCTTGCACACATGAAAAGAGGAAAAATGGCTATGGTTGTAAAGAGGCTTGCCTTAGTCAAACCCCTTCTTTGGTGTTTCTATCTCCACAGACAACTGTTAGACATGATAAATTTGGTAATAGATAATTGAGTAAAGAAGATCAACGATGATAATACGAAATAGAAATATGCTAAGAGAGATAATATGTTTGATAAGACATAAGAAGGATATGTGAGAGATTCTCCTATGAGAATAGAGAATCCAAACATGCTTGACAAAACCAAATACAAGATTTGGACGAGTTGATAATGGAGAACCTGCAACAAAAATGGTGTTTGAAGAGCCAAGAGAGTTTATGGAGAAAAATGGTGTTGTGAATGAGCTTGCAAGAAGATTGTATGAATGACCAAGAAGTTTTGAATCATAGCCAAGAAGGAAAATGAGGGAAAACGAAGGGTATATGATAGACCCAGATAGAATCCATGCAGGAAAGCCATCATTCTAGGTGTTACAATTATAGGTTGGTAGGTTTGTAATGCTCCAATGACAACCTGCACATCTATAGATTCACGGACAAGAGCGCGATGTATGGACATCTCCACAACACACACTTGTCCAAAAAATGCCAAGGCATTATTGTGGGAATCTTGAGTCAGATGATGAGTGGGCTAATGACAAGGATGGCAAGGGTGATGAGATTTTGCATCTTAGGCTAAAGTGGATAAATGCATAAATGACACTTTACACAGGGTCGTAAAATTCACACCATTAAAGAACTAAACTTCTAAGATGCTTCATTTGCATCTCTATTCTTCTAATAGACCAAGTATTACATGTATTACTTCCCCTTAGTCCTCTTATCACCTATGGAGTTAATTACCTTTTCTATTTGTTCAATTCTCTTTTTAGGTAACTAATGTATCAATTCTTGTGTATCTTGTAAATATTGAGGGTGTATCTTGTGCACTTGTCTCTCCTTATGAAAATAATACATTTTAGAAACATTGAAATGGGGGACATCCCTTCTATTTCATATGCATTGGATAAAAAAATTTAACACCTTGCATGGGCCTATTTTATTCTCCTTTAATTTATTGTATGTTCCTTGTACATGAACCTCTCTTTTTTTCAAATGTTCCAAACCAAGTCCCCATAACTCTTTCTCTCTTCTATGCATATCAACATGATCCTTATACTTCAGGACATTTTTCAAAAGTATCCTTTACCTCCTTGTGTAGCTCATGAATTTATATGTTAAAATATTCTCCCATGAAATTTTTTCTATTAAAATTCACTCTATCCCTCAACTCATAAACACTCCTATTGGGATATATCCCTTTGATGTGGTTTGTCCCCCACCAAAATTTCTTCATTAGATTTTCAATTTTTTATTCACAACCTTTGTATTCCCATGGGGTTGATAGGATAAGTTAAAAATTAACTTAATGCCCATCCTCTTTCATAATGTACGCCAAGATGGCCAAAACAATTGGTGTCCTTACTTGAGACAATATCTTAGGCAACCCATGAAGTCTAACTTCTTGTAAAATAATCCATCTTATGGTGTCACTACGTTTCTAGCATGGTATGAAATGAACCATCTTTAAAAATGTATCTATTACAATAAAAATTGAACCATTTCCTTGTTATGTCTAAGGCAATCGTAAAACCAAAATCCTTGTTTAGGTGCTCCAATGGCTACTGTACTATAGGACATGGCTGATATAACCATGTGTTTTGTCTTTATTTCTTGGCATGTTGGAAAATTTACAACCTTGTACCAACATTTTCACATTTACACTTATTCTAGGTCAAAGATACTATTCATTCAATTGCACCAAGATCTTATATATTCCAAAACATAAACTAAACCTTCAATATATTTTTCTCCTATAAGGTTCTCACTCATTGAACCCTTGAGTATAAATATTTTATGCCCTTTTAACAATAATCCATCTTGAATGAAATACTCAAATCATGGTGTTTGGCCCTTTTCTACTAGACTTTTAATAGTTGTCCCTACTTCCTTAAAATCAATATTATCCAGACATAACTCTTCCATTGCATCAATTCCAACAACTTTTACTCTTAAATCATTCATAAAAAAGTACCTGTTAATAAGTACATCAACTACCATGTCAGACTTACCAATTCTATCATTTAATACAAAAGAGTAACTCTACAAGGGTTCCATACATTTCATATGTATTTGGTTCAAATTGCCTCAGTTGTTGATAAATTGCAAGGTATGGTGGTATATGTACAATACAATTTCCTTAGGTAGAAAAATAGTGTATCTACTTCTTCAAGGCTTGTATATTAGCATATATTTCTTGGTCTTAGATTGAGTACTTCATATTTTATTTGATTAATTTTGTACCAAAGTGGGAAACAAGTCTTCCTCATTGATTTAATACTCATCTAAGTACACATCCACTGGCATCATTTTCAACCTAGAATACCTTGCCACAATTTGGAAATACCAATGCCAATTTTTCTATCACCTTCTTCAACAAATAAAATCTCTTTTATATTGCATTTTTCCACTAAGAATCTTTTATACCCCCTTTCATGGTCTCTATGATAGGTGTGAAAATGCCACTAAAATTCATTTTGAACTTCTTATAGAAGCTCCCCAATCCATGGAAATATTTGGCATCAAACATGTTCTTAGGTGCAATACTATTATTGCCCTAATATTATTTAAGTCCATATTTAATCCTTATTTAGAAACACAAAACCTAGATACACTAGTTCTCTCTCAATGAAACCACACTTATTTAAGCTTACAAGTAATTTTTCCTCTAAGAATATTTTATACCCCCTTTCATGGTCTCTATGATAGGTGCGCATATGCCACTAAAATTCATTTTGAACTTCTTATAGAAGCTCCCCAATCCATGGAAATATTTGGTGTCAAACATGCTCTTAGGTGCAATACTATTATTGCCCTAATATTATTTAAGTCCATATTTAATCCTTATTTAGAAACACAAAACCTAGATACACTAGTTCTCTCTCAATGAAACTACACTTATTTAAGCTTACAAGTAATTTTTCCTCTCAAACTTGTGTGAGAATTGTTCATCTTTTTATTTACTAAAAAAATAGATATCATCCAAATAGACAATTACGAATTTCCGAAGGAAAGGTTTTAATAACCCATTCATCAATATCATGAATGTGTTGGGTGGATTTATTAGCACACATGACATCACTAGCCACTCATAATCCATCCTTGGTCTTAAATGTTATCTTCCATTAATCACCTTCTCTAATCCTAACTTAATGATATTCATTCTTCAAGTTAATCTTAGTGAAATACTTTTCTCCACTAAAATATTCCATCAACTCATCAATCCAAGATACTAAAAATATATACTTAGAAGTGACCTTTTTTAAAACCCTTGAATGAGTACACATTCTTCATTCTCCATATTTTTTAGGTGCCATTATGGCTTGTACTATGCATGGACTAGGACTCTCTCTAATTAGTCTTTCATCTAATAACTCTTGCACTTTCATGTTTACCTCTTCATTTTCCATGGTTTTCATTCTATATGGTGCCTTACTTGGTAGGATGGTATCTAGTATTAAGTCCATGAAATGTATTATACTTCTCATTGGAGGTAATACATTAATTTTTTTATCAAAATCCTTGTGAATTCATCCAAAATTTATTGGACCTACATGGGAACTTCTTCAACTTCATCAGTTGTCCTAAACTCTATAGGTTTAGGTAAGAAAGAAAAAAACATATGTTTCCCTTTCTTGTGCCCTTCAAAAACTTATTTTCATTAACTAAACAAAATATGTTGGTTGAATTCCCCTCATTGTCTTTATCCTTCAAGGAATTTAAAACATGCTCGTTCATATTTTTTTATGATCTTATAAAAATTAATGTATCAATTGTGAATAGATTTCCTATCATTTTCCAAGGATTTTATAACAAAATGTGGCTTGCATCCATTAGCATAATATCATATAATATTTTATCTTTATAGTCCTCAATATGAAAACTAACTAGGCACTAATCACTTACCAATAAATGGTGTCCTTTTTACAACCAATAATCCTTGTAGGGAGTTGGATTTTTTATCCTTTTCGACTCTAGTTTCTTTACCATCTCTTTTGACACTAGATTATTAGTGTTTCCACTATCCAAAATATCTTTGTAACATTTCCCACAAGACTCACATTTGGTTCAAAAATAAAATTTCTTGGTTTTTTTTCTTCTTGCACCTTCTCCAATTTTACAAGAACTCTTCTCAACATTCCATATTTAGGTTTTCCACATTTTGATGAAGCTAAACTTCCCTCCTTAGCTTGTACATTGTGAATCCTTGTTTATTTCCCCTTTTCACTTCCTTTTTATGCTTGAGGACATTCAAATGCCCCATGTCCAACTTGTCCATACTAGAAATGTGCTCCACTAAATCCTCTTCCTCTTCCAAAATTTCATCTACCTCTAGAGTAGTCACTCCTTTCTCTACCTCCTTGGGTATTGGTATAAAAAGTACTTTCTTCTCCTTTCTTATCATGGTAACCACATACAATACTATATTATTCTTTACCTCTTGAGGATCTACCTCTTCCCTTAAATCTATTTTTCCTATAGAGATCTTTTCTTCTACCTGCAATATAAATCAATAAGCTTCTTCTACACTAGTAATTCTTACAATGCTGATATCATATTGAAAATAGTAATGTAAGCCATTAGAATCCTTGGAGGCCCTCTTACACTCATCTTCAATGTGTCCAACACTAATGTTCTATTTGTAAAACTCTTTTGCATACTCTTGTACTCTCTTCACCTTCTATTTGAAGTTCTACAAATTTCAAACATGTTGATTTGATGGTTTTTTTATAAGAACTTTTATTTCACTTTTTTGACCATTCTCTCCCAAATTTTGATTTTATATTTTCCTTTCCTTTGTCTTTCAGTACAAAGTTCCACCAAAAATATGCATATTTCAATCTTATAGTTGCAAGTTTCACTCTCTTAGGGTCATCGATGGATTCCAACTCAAAATACTTTTCCATCTCTAAAATTCAATCTATAAATTCCTTTCAATTAAAGTTACTGAAAGGAAGTTAAGGTAAAAAAAAATTTCCTACACTGATCTTGAGAGAAGGGTTGTGTGAAAATTTACAAATCTTTAAAAGAATTATAGAAACTTAACATAAATAGCATGCATACTAAAAAAATGTTATTTATGTGGGTACAACCCTTATAGGAGAAAAACCCCAAACTCTAAAAGTTGCCCAATATGTGGTTACAACCCTTATAGGAAAAACATTCCTACACTAATCTTGAGAGAAGGGTTGTGTGAAAATTTACAAATATTTAAAACAATTTAGAAACTTAACAGAAATGAAGATAAATAGCATGCATACTAAAAAAATAGTTATTTATGTGGGTACAACCCTTATAGGAGAAAAACCCCACACTTTAAAAGTTGCCCAATATATATCAAAAATATATTACAATATACTTGTAGAGAAATCTTCTCTCAAGAATATCACCAACATATATCCAAAGATAACTCAACAACTATCAGAATCTCAAAATACATCACAATATTCAACCATAATACAATGCCCTCATAAAATAGGGCTTCCTTCTAGAGAAATAAAAGCACACATAATATTTATTATTAGATCATTGATCTAATGATAAACATTCGAGATTTACAATGATAAATTATATATAAAATATGTGTTGCCTCTTGTTAAGATTCCTATTATAATGTGATTGATATTTAATTTTTATTTTAAACCAAACTATGAACTTGATATTATATATATTATACTGAATATTGAAATCTGCACTTGGAAGAACACTACTGTTTATTTTTGTGTTTTCCAAATGCATATTTCTTTCATTATAAATATCCAAATGATGAGGACATGTCTCAGGGAGAGACATGCCTCTACAACTATAGTGACATGCCCTTTTGTATTTCGCAGGAGACACCGCTTTATACTTGGCGGCAATGATAACACCGAAGTTATTTTCTATGTTTAATAACATGTTAGGATACATAATACATATCATAACACCCAAGTGTTACAGTACATATTACATATCATAACACTTCTGTGTTACGGTACATAACATGTATCATAACACTTTATGTTTTACAATACCATAATACATGCCGCACAATAGATATCGTGATCTCCAAATTAATATTTGATCATCGGTCGATAACTCAATTAATAAATTAAGAATTGTTATCATATATACATATTATACATATATAGATACATAGATATATATATATATGTATGTATGTATGTATGTATGTATGTATGTATGTATGTATGTTAATATATTACATATATGTATGTATGTATGTATGTATGTATGTATGTATGTATGTATATATATATACATATATGTATGTATGTAATATATATATATACATATATATATATATGTATATGTATATATTGTATATATACATATATATATATATATATACATATATATATATACATAATATATATAAATATATATATATATATATGTATATATATATATATACATATATATACATATACATATATATATATATATGTATATGTATATATATATATATATATATATGTATGTATGTATGTATACATATATATATATACATATATATATGTATATATGTATATATGTATCTATATATACATATATACATACATATATATACATACATACATACATATATATATATGTGTGTGTGTGTAGATATATATGTATATATATATATATATATGTATGTATATATATATATATGTATGTATATATATATATGTATGTATATATATATATGTATGTATATATATATATATATGTATATATATACATATTATATATATATACATAATGTATATATATATATATATGTATATATATACATATATATACATATATATATACATACATTATATATATATATACACACACACCTATATATATATATATATATATGTATGTATGTATAATATACATATATATATGTATGTATAATATATATACACACACCTATATATATATATGTATGTATGTATATATACATACATACATACATACATACACACACACACATAATATATATATATATAATGGAAGCACTTCCATTTAGGACTGGTTTAGCCCTCCGAGTAAGTGGTTTGGGGGTTATGTCAAATGCCTTGAATGGGTCTTTGACTAGGATCTAGATTTTTCTCCCTCTTCTGCTTCTCTCTCCATATTTTTTCAACCTGTTTCTGGTACCTGGTCCTAAGAAACTGAGATTCTTGACCTCAGGGTCAAGGTCAACCTTGACCCTGACCTAGGTCAGAGTTGACCTTGAACCTAACCTAGGTCAGAGTCAACCTTGACCCTAACCCTAGGTCCAAATTTCAAGTTTTGGAGGTTTCAGGATGGAAGCACTTCCATTTAGGACTGGTTTAGCCCTCCGAGTAAGTGGTTTGGCGTTATGCCAAATGCCTTGAATGTGTCTTTGACTGGGATCTAGCTTTTTCCACCTATTCTACTTCTCTCTCCATCTTTTTCCAGCTTATTTCTAGCACCTGGTCCTGAGAAACTGAGATTCTTGACCTCAGGGTCAAGGTCGATCTTCTGGGTCAAGGTCGACCTTGACCCTGACCTCGGTCAGAGTTGACCTCAACCCTGATCCTGGGTCCAAATTTTTGGAGGTTTCTAGATGTCGAGCTTCTGAAAGTTTATTTTCTCGCTTCCAAGTCGGTTGTTTCGAATTTCAGAATGGTAAACTCTTAAATTATATTTAATCTAGGTCCATTTCTAGGGGTTAAGGTTTAAATGGGAATTTAATTCTCCTATGTCAGCCTCTCTAGAAGTTTGTGCCCTAGACTAGTATAAAAGGAAGCCTTCCTCTCTCATTTCAATCCATCTCAATCTCAAGTAAGCTCTCCATCTCTCACATCCACAATCAAGAAATCAAGAAAGCAAGCAAGAAGGAGAAGGAAAACATTCAAGCATTCATTCATCCTCAAGCATTCAAGCATTCAAGATCCAATTCATCAAGGAGATTCATTGATAGCCATTGAAGGATTCAATCTCTTTAGAGCCCTCTTGTTGAAGATTTCTCCATCCATTTCCATTCAAGCTTCTTCCTATTCCAAGGTCCATTCAATATTGGTGTTAAAGATCTAATGCAATTGATTTGAGACATCCTACACATAATTCTACATTAATTTGGAGCATCCATACTTGTGGATTCAAGAATTTGAATCCTCCACAAGGATTTCAACATAAGCAAGGTGAATAGTTCCATTTACTTTGTTTATTTGCTGCAATTTCAATTACATTTCAAGGTTGATTCCAAACTGGGGTTTGACAAAGGAAAACCCCTCATCTAGACAACAAAACCCTTTTTCTTGCAGGTACATGTGTGGGATAGTGAATTGTAGTTCAGATCTGAGTACCCTTTTCAATGAACTTCCAGGATCCGCAAACAAAATTTCCGTCGAAACAATGCAGGTCAAGGTCAAGTTTTTGGGGTAAGATTGTGCCCTTGGGTAAGATCTTACCCCTATTTTGGGTCAAGGTCAACTTGTCTTAGAGAGACAGAAGGTTTCTAGGTTTTCTCTATTTCTGTGTTTCCAGGCCATATCCAATTACAGAATTTCCTGAAACTGAACACAGACACCAGAAAATAGTATTTTCTAGATTTGTCATATTTTGAGGTTAGTACTTATCTTCAATTCAATTAAGATTTATGTATTTCCTTCCCATAATAGAATATAGGTTTTTCTCCTTTCTTCATATTCTTTATCGATTGATTCATTTGTGCATTAACCATTTCCTTTCGGTTGATCAATTTGGATCTTTCCTTTGGGAATTTGAGGTTAAGAAGAAGATCCTACTTTTCCCACACACCATATCACATCATATTTTCATATCTTACATCTTGGTGAACACTATTCTATATCCTATATATTACATTTTGGTGAACCCGCGATAGACAACTCTTTCTTTTATGGTGTTAGATCTTGCATAAAAAACCATTGATTTATTCATGCTTTGTGTTTTCCTAGTTTAGTTTATTTTGCATTTGCATTGGTATATGAGCATTACAATCTCTAGTCCTACTTATAATATTACAGTTAGACGAAGTCGTAGACTTATGGGTACCTTCGATCCTAAGTCTTCCTCTCATTTTCTTAGGATTCTGAATGATAATTTGATTATTCATGATTCTAATCCTACTATGGAGCGTAACTCTTCTCACTCATCTCATGATGAGGATGATGCTTTAAGAGTTCCTCCTGAACAAGTCCAAAAACTTTCAACTGAACTTGATAAAATGGGAAATTGTCTTACTCAAGAGAACCATAATCAAGATTGTATTCAAGCTATAGATGCTCTTAAGAAAGTCCTTCATGATAGTGATCAAGGTGTTAATCTCTTGTGTGGTATTACTCATCTTGTGGATTTAAATGTTAAACCTGTAGATCAAGAAGCTCAAGATTTAGGATTCACTCCTCCTGTGGAACCTTCTTCTATTCCTTTACCTAGCATTCCTACTTATACTCCTCCTTTGGTGACTACATCGGTTCCCTCTCTTCCTATGAGTGTTCCTCCTATGTCACTTCCTACTTCAAAGCCTTCTTATCATAATGTTCCTTTTACTTATTCCAATCCTCTTCCAATTGTGGTCCCAAGTGTTCCTCCAGTTGTGTCTTCTGTTCCTACCACTTCATACACTTTACCTAGTGTTTCTAATGTGTCTATGCCTCATATTTCATCTAATGATTCAACAATCATCAGTTTGGCTCAAACTGTGTCCTCTTTACAACAACTTGTGTCTTTAACTCAATCCAAGTTTACCATTCCTACATGTGACATGGGAAGTCCTTTATCCCTAGACATCATTCGTGCTCTTTTTCCTCAACAAGTCGATATGCCTCATCTTGAGAATTACAATGGTAAGGGAGACCCTGTTACTCATGTTAAAACATTTCAAATCCTTTATAGTGACTATGCTCATGACCATAGGATTTTAGCTAAGTTGTTTGCTAGAACTTTTCATGATAAGGCCTTGCAATGGTATTGTTCCTTGCCTCCTTATTCTATTGATTCTTTTCCAAAACTTGCCAATGCCTTTATTCAACAATTTCAAAATAACATTGGTCCGCAAGTGTCCTTAACTGATTTGATGCATTGTAAACAAAATACTATAGAAAAATTGATTGAATTTATTGGTAGATTTAAGCATTTGTATCCTCAGATTTCTTATCATGTTCCTGATATTGATATTCAGTGTATGTTTATTTCAAATTTATAAAAGGATATTAGAGATAAGATTCTGCTTACTAAATTTACCTCTTTTCAACAACTTTGTGCAGCACTTCATCATTATCAATTACAAGTGAGTCAATTTGTGAGAAACACTCCAATGGCTCCTATTCTAGTTGATAAGTGTGATGCTGCTCCTAATCCAAACAAGTTTCAAACACCTAACAACTATGTCAAGATAAATAAATAAGTGAATGCAATTGCTGATCAAGTTGTTGTTACATCCAATAATGCTACTTTTGCATCCACTGCTTTTCGTCTGAATCGTACATTTACTCCTCTTTCTGAATCTTTGCATTCCATTATGAATAAATTTTTGACTACTAATATGATTACTTTACCTTCTATTCAACCTCTTTTACCTGCTATGGTGGCATCTAAATCCTTTGATTCCAAAGCTTTTTGTCAATACCATTGTCAGAATGACCATGATATTGAGAAGTGTTATTATTTAAAGCATAATATTCAAGACCTAATTGCTTCTAATGCCTTATCTATTGATAATTTTGATGGTAGTGGGAACAAATCTATCTCTCCTCCTAATCAAATTCTCCAAATTTATACGAATCCTCTGCCTACACATGATACTAATACCATTGTTCAGCCATTTTCTATGGATATTCTTTATGATTCAAAGATGGATGATCTTAATCACATTGTTAACCATGTAGAGCATGTTGTTTTATCTCAATTTGTATCTCCACCCCAGCCTCAATCTCAAACTCAACTTCAAGTTCCACCTCAACCTAAGCCTAAACCAAAATCTCAACCTAAACCTCAAAAACAACCTAAGAATAAAAGACCTCATGAACTCTCGATTACCTTTGATGATTCTGAGACTATTAAAGCTCCTGATGGTCCCCTCTACATTTATGCTAGGATTTCTCAGATACCTACGCATGGTTTTCTTGTTGATCCTACATCCTTAGTCAATGTTATTACTGAAGAAAATATTTTTATGAAAACTTACAACGAGATTCTTATGATACATCAAATGTGTGGATTCAAACTTGTGATGGTTTTCTTTATCCATCATTTGGTTCTATTAACTTGCCTGTTGAACTTTGTGGTAAAGTTGTGAACACTACCTTTGTTGTTGATCCTACTTATTAGTTTCACATTAAGCTTGGTTTGCCTTGGTTGAATGCCATGCATGTTGTCGCTTCTCCTATACATAAGTGTCTTAAATTCATTCATGATGAAGAAGTGAAGATGATCAGTCATAGTTTTTATCAACCTTCTAGGCCCAGGGATTGCGCTACACTTGACTTCTTTTGGCCTTCATTACCTAACTCATGTCCTTCTCGACCTAATAACCTATTTCACTCATATCAAGCCTATAAGCATCACAATATTCTTGAGTTAAGTATGCCTCAGATGGATCTTACCCATGGTCTTTTTCCTACACCTTCCATACCTCCTTTATCCATGACTTTTAACTCTGTTAATCAAGCTCCTAGTGTTTCTTTTCAGCCTATCGAAAACTCTACTGATCCTCCTATAGAACCTATAAAGGAACCGGTTTTTGTCCCTCCTAGTTCTCAACATATTTCAAACAAGACAAAATGTAATCGATCTGCTAATGAACGTCGTAAGAATCATTGGGCTCAAGCTAAGGCCCGTGCCTCTGTTATTCAAAGTTTTTTACCTTCTTTTGACCAACCTATGCATGATGTGTTAGAATAAGTTCATACTAATAATGATGTTAAGATGCATGATTATGATGATTCTATTCGTATCTTAGATCCTATTTTGATTAATATGGATGAAGAAGATACTATTGATGATACTAATGATGTTAATGATGAATATGAAACTATTGACATTGACATTGATTTACCAAATATGTTTTCATCATAACTGACAATTACACCTAGTATCGAACATTACAATTCTCAAGAGGATCCTTGTTTGGAACTGGCTATCATTCCTACTGTGTTGGATATAGTTCCTCTCGCAAGTTTCCCACCTTCCCAAAATGATATAGAGCAAGATGGGGAGAGTAGGCAGTGTGCTTGATTGGCTTGTCCTTCATGGTAGTTTTTTGTGTGTTTGCTTGTTGTACTGTGCTTCTCCCGTAATGTGTTTGCTAAATGTTTGTTAGATTATTTTATATGACCCTTGTTACTTTTTTGGTGCAAGGTGATAAAGGAATCGAACCTATTGTACAATTCCTCTATATGTATCTTTACTCTTCTATATGTTGTTTTCATGTTATGTTGTGCATGTGTTATTGTTCGTAAATGTTTCCTTGTGTAGTCCGCTTGGATTTGTGACTTGGTAGCATTAAATCTTTTTGGTCTCCATGTCTTGGTATGAAAAGACTCTTCTTTGTAACTCTTATGTGTTCTTTCCTCCATTGTGATTGTAGTTCTACTTTCTTTGGGGAATGATGTCAATTCATTTGCAATAATATCATATATATATTATCTTATGATCATACTGAGCCCACGATAGGTAGATCCCTTATGTGTTCTATGTATGTTTATGTGGTATTTCCCTTGATTTGTCTTCACTTGGGGGCATCTCATAGTGGAAACGTAATCAGTGGAGTTGTTTATGTTTTCATTCAAGCCATTGCTCATGTTAAAGTGTTTTTAATGACTTTAACATGGGGGCATACGCTCTGCTCACCTGTTGCACACACACACTTTCAATACATATATTTTTCAAGGCAATTTTTCTCCTTTTATGGATTAGTAACTAATCCTTAAAGCATGGATTTTCATCTTATAGGATCTCTTGATCCCTCAAATTTCAAATTTTGATCCCTTAAGGTCAGAGGTGTCCTTAAGACTAGATCTCTTTTGTTTTTGGATTTTCTCTTTTGGAATAGAATATTCCAAAGGGTGAATCCTTGATGGGTTGACTAGTGAGTAGCCATAGTCACTAGGTGGTTCAATTCCATCTTTCCAATTGTGTTATTTCCTTATGTGGTTCACAATGGGACATAAGTTCTCATTGGGTGAGATAATCACACCCACTCTTTCACTTTTCTAGAGATGTCTCTCTTATTGTAATCTTGGAGTTGATGAAGACTTGAGTCCCTGGGGGCTTGAGGATTTCTTTGTCCCTTTGATTTCAATAAGATTATCTTTTTCATTATGATCTACTTTACCAAGAGTTTGCATCGATTCCATACTCTTGCTAAAGTGGGGGCTAAATATATCATCAAAAAATGGAAGCACTTCCATTTAGGACTGGTTTAGAACTCTGAGTAAGTGGTCTAGGGTCATGGCAAATGCCTTGAATGGGTCTTTGACTGGGATCTAGCTTTTTCCCCCTGTTCTACTTCTCTCTCCATCTTTTTCTAGCCTATTTCTAGCACTTGGTCCTGAGAAACTAAGATTCTTGACCTTAGGTTCAAGGTCGACCTTCTGGGCCACAGTCAATCTCAATCTTGACCCTGGGTCCAAATTTCAATTTTTGGAGGTTTCGGGATGTCGGGCTTCAGAAAGTTTATTTTCCCGCTTTCGGGTCAGCTATTTCAAATTTCAGAATGGTAAACTCTTAAATTATATTTAATCTAGGTCCATTTCTAGGGGTTAAGGTTTAAATGGGAATTTAATTATCCTATGTCAGCCTCTCTAGAAGTTTTTGTCCTAGACTAGTATAAAAGGAAGCCTTCCTCTCTCATTTCAATCCATCTCGATCTCAAGTAAGCTCTCCATCTTTCACATCCACAATCAAGAAATCAAGAAACAAAGAAAGAAGGAGATGGAAATCATTCAAGCATTCATTCATCCTCAAGCGTTCAAGATCCAATTCATCAAGGAGATCCATTGATAGCCATTGAAGGATTCAATCTCTTTGGAGCCCTCTTGTTGAAGATTTCTCCATCCATTTCCATTCAAGCTTCTTCATATTACAAGGTCCATTCAAGATTGGTGTTGAAGATCTAATGAAATTGATTTGAGATGTCCTACACATAATTCTACATTCATTTGGAGCATCCATACTTTTGGATTCAAGGATTCAAATCCTCCACAAGGATTTCAACATAAGAAAGGTGAATAGTTCCATTTACTTTGTTTATTTGTTACAATTTCAATTACATTTCAAGGTTGATTCCAAACTAGGGTTTGACCAAGGAAAACCCCTCATCCAAATAACAAAACCCTTTTTCTTGCAGGTACAAGTGTGGGACAATGAATTGCAGTTCAGATCTGAGTACCATTTTCGGCGAACTTCTAGGATCCGCAAATAGAATTTTCGTCGGAACAATGCAGGTCAAGGTCAACTTTTTTGGGGTAAGATTGTGCCCCAGGGTAAGACATTACCCCTATTTTGGGTCAAGGTCGACCTTTCTCAAAAAGATAGAAGGTTTCTAGGTTTTCTATGTTTCCAAGCCAGATTCAGTTGCAGAATTTCCTGAAACTGAACACAGACACCATAAAAATAGTATTTTCCAAATTTGTCATATTTTGAGGTTAGTACTTATCTTCAATTCAATTAAGATTTATGTATTTTCTTCTCATAACGGAATATAGGTTTTTCTCCTTTCTTCATATTCTTTATCGATTGATTCATTTGTGCATTAACCATTTCCTTTTGGTTGATCAATTTTGATCTTTCCTTTGGGAATTTGAAGTTAAGAAGAAGATCCTACTTTTCCCACACACCATATCACATCATATTTTCATATCTTACATCTTGGTGAACACTATATATATATATATATATATATATATATATATATATATATATATATATATATATATATATATATATATATATATATATATATATATATATATATATATATATATATATATATATATATATATATATATATATATATATATATATATAACTTAATTATATATAACAAATGCACATAATCATTTTTCAGAGATGAATCTTAATTGATTAATTTATTGACCAACACTATAACATTAACACTCCCTCTTAGCTAGGGAAGATGTTTTATGAAAAGATTCATACACAATATGAATAAGGTATTACCTCAAAGTAATATTATAAATGATATTATCTCATAATATTGGATTAATGGCCTACTAATATCAACTCAATGATATTCACCAAGTACTCAAAGTAATGGCCTTCTAACATCAAGTTTTATGATGTTCACCAATTACTCATAAGGTTCATGAAGATATTATCTTATAATATCAAGAGTAATGGCCTACTAATATCGAGTCCATGATATTCACCAAGTACTCAGAGTAATGGCTTTCTAACATCAAGTCTCAAGATGTTCACCAAGTACTCATATCTCTTAATGAAAGTAAATGTACACCTTTCATAGAGATATTATTACCATGATCTTCTTAGATATCAATATGATATCCATCATGATAAAGACAAGTTATTGTAAGATCGTCACCTCTCAATAACTGTCACATATACAAATGCAATCATTAAGAAGTCGTCACTTCTTGATGATGCATACAAATCTCACACACACACACACACACAATATATATATATATATATATATATATATATATATATATATATATATATATATATATATATATATATATATATATATATATATATATATATATATATATATATATATATATATATATATATTCATGAAATAACACTAATGATAAAAAAGAAATATTTTATTAGTACAATGATCAAAGATACTGAGACTCATTCTCAGAAATTACAATCATACCAAGTTTACCTCTGAAGTATTCTACCTTATTCTTCACAAGAGGTTTGGTGAGAATATCTATTGACTATTCATCTGTACTAACATATTTTAACTCCACCACATTCTTTTCTACCATGTCTCTAATGTATTGATAAGGTATCTCAATATTTTTGGACCTATTATGAAACACTGGATTCAAGGATAGTTTAATGCAGCTCTGATTGTCACAATGAGTAATGGTTAGCTTTAGTGATTGTCCAAACAATCCAACTAGAATTTTTCTCAACCAAACTACTTCTCATGCTCCCATAGATGTTGTTATATATTTTACTTCAGTGGAACTATGAGCTACTGAAGATTGCTTTCTGCTGAACCAAGAGCTCATAGTTGAGCCTAAACTAAAGTAACATCCAGCAGTGCTTTTCCGATCTACGATGTTTCCAGCTCAGTCTGAATCAGTGTAACCATGCAAGTTCAGGTCCACATCTTTATATCTCAGCGCATATCTAATTGTGCCTCAAAGATATCTGAGGATGTGCTTAGCTGCTACTAGATGTATTTTCTTTGGTTCACTCATGAACTGGCTAAGTGCATTCACTGCATAGAAAATATCAAGCCTAGTGTTTACTAAGTACATCAACGACCCAATTATCTGTTTGTATAGGGTAGGGTCTGCACACTCCGAGTCATTAGCTACTTCCTTGAGTTTGAGGAGGTTTGTCTCTATTGGAGTATACATAGGCTTTCAGTCCATCATTTTGAATCTCTTAAGGATGTCCATCATGTACTTTCTTTGATTTAGAAATATGTTTTTCTTATGTTGCCACACTTCCAATCTGAGAAAGTAATGAAGAATTCTCAAGTCTTTCATATCAAATTTAGATGATAGGTCTTGTTTGCATTTGCTGATGAGGTTCTCTTCTCCTGTGATCAATAAATCATCAATATAAAGAATCAAAATCAACATGCCTCCATCTATTATTTTGAAATAGAGATTTGGGTCTGCATCATTTTTTGAAAAGTTGAGTTTTGATAGGTACCGGTTGATCCTTTCATACCAAGATCTAGGATCTTGGTTGAGACCATATAATGCTTTCTTTTGTTTGTAGACATGTGATTGTTTATTGTGAATTATGAATCCTTCAGGTTTCTCTAAATATACTTCCTCTTCAATGACCCCATTGAGGAAAGTAGTCTTTACATCCATCTGATTTATTTTCCATCCTTTAGATGATGCAATGGAAATTACAGTTCGGATAGAGGTATATCTGGCGATTGGAGAAAAAAATTTCTTCATAGTCAATGCCTTCTTTGTGAGAGAAGCCTCTAGAAACAAACCTTTCTTTGCATTTTTCTATACTTCCATCTGCTGCATGTTTGATTTTGAATAACCACTTGGAAGAAATCACTCATTTATTTTTGGGCCTGGGCACAATATCCCAGACATCATTCTTAATGATAGAATTATATTCTTATGTCATGACATCCTTCCAAGTAAGATGTTGAAGAGCTTCCTCAACATTAGAAGGTTCTAATTTTATTAATTCACTCATTATTGCAACATAGCTAGAAAATCTATTTGGTCTTTTGCTTTCCCTAGATGTACCAGAAGGAGCTGCATATTTCCCTGCTTCCTCAATCATCTTTCTAGCTCATAAGGGTCTTTTCTTGTTTTTTTATTTCTTCAGTAGTATCCATGTGATTACTAAAATTGTTTTCCTCGGTGATATCTTGTATCTCCCTCTCAATATTAGGAGAGAGATCTTCTTGACTATTGTCATTCATTTTAGTTTCATCTTTGGATCTTTTCAATGCAATATCTTCCTCGAAGATCACATCCCTTCTTAGCTCAATATTTCTTTGTCCTAGAATGTAAATTCTATATGCTTTGGATGTTTCACTATATCCAACTAGAATGCCTTTCTTCCCAGAGGGTTCTAACTTGGTTCTTTTCTCTTTAGGAATATGAATATAGACAAGACATCCAAATATCCTAAGATGACTGATTTTAGGTTTAGTTCCAGTGAATACTTCTTCAAGAGTCTTATTTTCTAAATGAGAATGATTGAGGACATCTATTTTGAATATATAAAACAGTATTAGAATCTTCTTCCCAAAGATGAGTTTCTAGATTTTGATCATGCATCGTAGCTATGGCACATTCAACAATAGTTATGTTCTTCCTTTTTACAACTCTATTTTTGTTGAGGGTTGTAAGGAACATAGTACTCCCTCTTAATCCCAGTAGTTTTACAAACATTCTGAAAGGTTTCTAAAATGTATTCCTTCCCATTTTCAGTTCTCAATGTTTTAATACTCTTTCCAAATACATTTTCTACTAGAGCTTTAAATTCTTAAAATTTAAGAGAATTTCTTCAGACTCTTTACACTTAAGAAAGTATATCCATGTTTTCTTACAGTAGTCATATACAAAGATGATGTAATACAAGAATCCTCCAATGGAAGGAACATACATTGGTCCACACAAATCAGAGTAAATAAGTTCTAATACTTCTTTAGATTTTATTTCTCTATTATGAAATGTGCTTTTGATATTCTTCCCTAATGCACAACCTTTGCAAGTCCCTACATGTTCAATTATGAGTTTTGGCAGACTAGTGACCATTTTCTCTAACCTAGGTAAACTACAAATGTGATAATGCCCTAGTCTTCTATGCCAAATTTCATTCTCATTTGATGATTCATGAATTAGGGCTTGAGAAGAAGTAGATAGTTTATAAAGACACCCATGTCTTATACCAATAGTATGAGCATTTTTAATTGTAGAGTTCTTGGGCCAAGCTAATACTTTTCCTTCCATAAATGTGATCTTGTAGCCCTTTCCTTTAAGAGACGAGACAAAAACTAGGTTTCTTTTGATTCCAGGTACATATAGAATTCCCGTGAGTTGGAGTGATACACCAGATTTGAGGTGAATTGTATAGGACCCAATTCCTTTAACTAGATAGTTAGTATTATCTCCAATAGTTATTTCATCATCAGTAGTTTCCTCAAGGGTTTCTAAGTGATCTCTTAATCATGTAATGTGTTTGGAGGCCTTACTATCTATCACCCAGGTGTTTTTGTAGTTTGTAACTTGACTAGATGAGGCACAATAAAATACAATTTTATCTGAGTTTGTATCCATAGTTTTAACCTCAACGAAGGAGGCTTGATGTTTTGTTCTATCAGGGCACTTCATCGCAAGATGACCATATTTTTCACATCTAAAGCATTGAACTTTAGATAGGTCTCTTGTTTTCTTAGATGAGTATTTATCGTTAGTGTTTTTACCTCTTTTCCTTTTATTAAACTTCTTTCTTAAGACTGAGTTTGAGTGTGAAGGATTTGAATTTCCTCTTTTGGGGCATTCTTGCTAATCCCTCGGGATATCAACTTGGACTCTTCTTGAATACAATCTATTTTCAATCTTTCAAATTTAGGAAGTTTATGTCAAGCACGGATGCCTTGAATGAATTTTTCCCAAGAGATAGGTAGTCTGTTTAGGGAAATCATTGACAATTCCTTACTATCATAGTCATGACCAATTGCAGAGAGTTGATTTCACAAATCAGTTATTCTCATAAAATATGAAGCAATAGTCTCTCCTTGGTTCATCTTCATTTGACTGAGTTGATTTTTGAGATTAAGGACTCTACTAGAATTGTTTATCTCAAACATTTCTTCAAGGGCTTTGAACATGGTATATGTTGAATCTAGTCTGATAATTATAGGTACTAGATAATCCTTCACTCCATCTACTAGCAATTTCATTACTTTTGTGTTATTCTTTTCCCATTGAATCTTTTCATCTATCTCACTTTGTTTAGTTTCCTTTTCTTTCACCACTGTGATTAGTTCATTCTCTTTTAATGTTAGTAACATTCAAAATTTCCAAGCTATGAAATTTGAGGTGCCTTCAAGTCTATCCTCAAGTCTAACTCTATTCACCATTTTGAAAGGTCTAATTTATCTCAAGATATTTATATAATTTTGGTATATTACTATATCAATATAAGAATCTAATCTGGATCTTATTCCAAACGTGGCTCTGATACCATGTTAAGATTCCTATTATAATGTGATTGATATTTAATTTTTATTTTAAATCAAACTGTGAACTTGATATTATATATATTATACTGAATATTTAAATATGCACTTGGAAGAACACTACTATTTATTTCTGTGTTTTCCAAATGCAGATTTCTTTCATTATAAATGTCCAAATGATGAGGATATGTCTCATGGAGAGACATGCCTCTACAACTGTAGAGACATGTCTCTACATGAGACATGCCCTTTCATATTTTGTAGGAGACATCACTTGATAATTGGCGGCAATGATAACACCAAAGTTGTTTGCTATGTTAATAACATGTTACGATACGCAATACGCATCGTAACACCCAAGTGTTACGATACATGTTATGTATCATAAAACTTTATGTGTTACAATACCATAATACATGCCACATGATAGATATTGTGATCTCCCAATGAATATTTGATCATTGGTCGATAACTCAATTAATATATTAAGAATTGTTATCATTAATATATATATATATATATATATATATATATATATATATATATATATATATATATATATATATATATATATATATATATATATATATATATATATATATATATATATATATATATATATATATATATATATATATATACATACATATATATATAACTTAATTATATATAAAAAATGCACTTAATCATTTTTCAGAGATGAATCTTAATTGATTAATTTACTAATCGAAGCTGTAACACTAACACCTCTGAACCCTCACAAAGGGGTACCCCCTACAACTCCTCACACTCATTTATCAACAGAAACCTTTGATTATTTCCCACTCCTTGATGTTCAGGCCTAAATTCAAACTGCTTAAAAGTAAGTTTGTGGGAGTGGGAATTTAAGGCTTGTAGTAGCTTGCTTTGGAATTAGCACCTTGAAATGCTAGGTAGAGGTATAAAATAAATATTCCCTCCCTCATTTTGACATCCAATTTCAGTCTTGCATCCTCAATTTCTCAAGCATTCAATGCATTTTGTCCCGCCATATTCTTCAAATCTAGCATTGTGGCAAGCTTCAACATCCTTCATGCAAGCCTGTGTCCATGATTTTCCATTTTAGGTTTTTTGGAGTCATTTTATTGCATCAACACTTGTAATCATATTCAAAGAGTATTTGCATCAACAAGGTATAAGACATCTCATTTCTCAAATCTAGCCTCTGCTACATATCAATGCACTTTTCAATTACATTTCAATTTATTTAAATTTCATGGTTAATTCCATAGTCAAGGTTTGACCTAGGAAAACATCTTTCTACAAAACATTTTCCTTCTTTTTTATGTGCAAGAACAAATGGCAAACACAAAAAAATATTACAAGTTGAGAATTCAAAGATCTACAATTTGCAAGTCATTTCGTCAAAAAGTGTAGGGTGCAAGTACCCCAACCAACTTGCTCCCTCCACTTTTTCACAAAATTTAGATCATAGGTCAATTACAGTACTTCTTGGATCTTCTTTCATAATTCGTCTATCAATTTGTTGTTCGTCTATACATGCTAAAAGTCATCTTTTCTCCTTATTTTTTCCTAGCTTTTTCATTGATCTTCCATAATTGCATAGTCATCTTCCACTCCCCCATGAAGGATTACTGAATTTACCTTGTTCCCAAGAGTCCTTGACCCAAGTAGATCATTTTCCTTCCAAGGTAATTAAAGTGGAAAAAGGCATAAGCTTCCTAGGTTTTCCATACAAGCTAGTGAGTCCTATTTACCCACATTACATTTTGGTAAACTCGTCGTCTTTCATGCTTTTTTTAATTTTCATTTTAAGACATGATCTATATTCTCTTAGTTTAATCATATTTATAATCATTTTTAAAATTTATGATTTATACCCTTGCACAACATATACTTTGAGGTTGTGTTTGCCCACATTATATTTCAGTGAACCCGATATCATCTACATCTTACTTAATTCTTATATGGATGTCTAGATCTGATTTGGATGCATTTAATTAAGTTATATTTATATCAAATCATTATTACATTTTATCCATCTAGAGATCTAGGTTCACCACATTATATTTTGGTGAGCCCAACTCTTAAATACTTCTGATTTTCAGATATAATTTGGGTGCATTTCATTTTCATGATGGAATTCACTAAATCAGATTGGTTTTCTATTTCACATGTGATTACATTTCTTCTTAGTTACATTTTTCAAAATCATGTGTAGATGATGGATTCTTTCACTTCATATTACTTGCATTCATTTGTGTCACTCTTAATTATGACATCATTAGACTTTCACGTATCTTTCCTACTTTCCAATCATTTATCAAAGCTTTTATCTGAATTGCTTTTTGTTATTGTTGGTTGTCGTTGCACCAAAAGATCATCCTTTTAATGCCTGATACAACCACCATACTTATAGAAGACACAAGAGATGGTTAAGCCATGTCACAAACCACCACTACACAACACAACACAAGGAGACCAAGGGCACACACCTTGCAAAAATCCTCCCCCAATGCAAGCATGAGGTTTGAACCCATGAACAAGACTCTGATACCAACTTTTGGTTGTCGTTGCACCAAAATATTGACCTTTTAATGCTCAATACAATCACTAGACTTATAGAAGACACGAGAGGAGGCTAAGCCATGTCATTAACCACTATTGTGTTGCACAATATAAGGATACCAAGGGCACACACCTTACAACAATTATATCATGGCATTCTTAAGAAAACTCATGGAATGTGTAGATCTCATAAGAGAGTTTGTAGAAAATGATAATCCTCAAGATGACATTGAAATGAGCAACATTTGTATCTATCATAGACTACCTTTTGTTAATGAGGATAGGATCAATACTCCTTTTAATGATCTCCCCAATAGAGATGCAACATTGAAGAGTAATAATATATTCTCCCCTCACAAAGATACCTTGATGCAAGTGGCTAAGAATGTTAGTTTAAGAACCTCTCTAAATCCTCTTTATTCTACTAGATCTTATCTTCACCATCAAAGTATCTTAAATCAAGAGGATGCTATGCACTTTATTCATGATCTATCTCCTAACATAACATTAAGAAAAGATGAATACCTGGATGATCCTTCTTCTTCCCAACCTAATAAAGTGGATGTAAATAATGATGATAGGATTTTGAATCCCCTTATAGAGATCCATCCTCCTAATACCCATCCCTACAAAGAACCTTTTCATAAACCTCGAGATGGAATCCTTCCACTGTGTATATTAAAAACATATTGTAAGATAGATTATGACATTATCTCTAAATAAGGTTATAGTGTACAATGTCTTGGAATATCAGAACAAGGAATAAAAGTCCCTATAGATCCTTCTACAGAACACATTAGAGATGGTTTAGGATTTGTAATTCAATTAAATATTTTTCATGAAAGACCTACCACAACTTATGTTCCTTCTACTTCACCAACTTCCTTACCAATACTTTTACCACAAGAAACACACATTCCCTCGCCTATTTAAGATTGTTTGGCCTTAGCTAAAATAATTTAATGAAAACTTAAATATGACAAAAACATTAAACTTATTTATCAACATTCTTCAAAAGTTTACAAATCAAAGAATTAAAAAAAAGGATAATAGTGTGCATTATCTTCTTCATTTTAGTTATATTCATTCTTTGGCTCATTGTGTTCAATTTTGACAATTTGTAAAAGATTTCTTGGATAGATGCCTTATTAATATTACAACTGGTATTATTTTTCTTCATGCTAAAATTGTGGTGCATTAACACTCCCTTCACCTATTATGTTGTTCCACACAATGTAGCCTTATCATCTTACCTCATTAGGGGCTCTTTATTTTGCATAGTATTATACGTTTATGTACAATCTTGTTTTGTGAGAAACATAATAGATCATTTCCCTTGTCTTTACACTTGGGGGGGGAGGTTTCTCTCTTCAATTTCATATCTTTTCTAAGGATCCACTTCCCCTTGGTTGAGTGATATTCGTTTATCATCTAATGTCATTTATTGCATGGAATTTTTTGTTTTTCTTAGAGATTCTTTGTTTACAAGAGGTGTGTATCCTTGATCAAAATCTCTTCTTTTCTTGAAAGTCTATGTCTATCCTAAACAAATCCCTCACTTGGCAACCCAAAGTGTGTTATCCTTCATCAAGAATCCCTTTACTTAGCAATGGGGAGAGTGTGAATTTTCATTCTCCTTTCCCTCTTTTGGTCAATGATGTTATTTTCCCTCAAGATGTCCTCTTGTAGGTAGATATATGTGGGCAAAGATCTCTTCCTGGTCTCCATTTGCATCCCTCAAAAGGATCCATTTACACTAATTGCAAGATATCTCTTTACAACTATCTCTCCATTGAGTTAAAAGGGTTATGCCTCTTTGGCTAAGGTTGCATGTACATTATTTCTTGAAAGGATATATCATTGGTGTTAAAGGTGTGTATCCTTGTTCTTCTTTTCCTTAAGATGCTATCATAGTTCTATGACGCCACCCTAAGGGTGGGGGCATGTATGTGGCCTCCTTGTTTCAATCAAGGCAAGATCTCCTTATGAACATCGTATTTTGTTTGGTTATCCTTATTCAATGTTGTGGGACTTCCTTATAAACAACGTGTTTTGTTTGGTAATCCCCTTTTCAAATTTCGTTTACACTCTAAGATGACTAGCATAACACAACTTTCTATACTATTTGACTCTCCTTAGTGGGTTTCCTTAGATATAATGCTTTCCTTGGTTATCCTTTTACATCGGCGTTTTAGCGGATTTCCCCAAATACAATACTTTTCTTAGTTATCCTTTTGTGCCATATTTTTGTAGGGAATTTTATCAGATACAATGATTTCCTTGGTTATTCTATTGCACCATTTTTTTTAGCAGTCTTCCTTGGATATAAGGCTTTCCTTAGATGTCCTTGGGATTGGTTGACTATCATAACACAACTTGATAGACTATTTTACCTTTTCTTTGCATCGATATACATTCAATATGGGTTGACTAGCATAACACAACTTTTTTATAATATTTTTTACTCAGTTTCCTCTTTTATATCATAGATCACGCAACATAACACAACTTTTTATCTAGTGGAATTTGTGCTCTTTCATGGATCACCTAGAATAACATAACTTGCTTCTCTCTCTCTCTCTCTCTCTCTCTCTCTCTCTCTCTCTCTCTCTCTCTCTCTCTCTCTCTCTCAAGCAGTTAGAGATCTATAGTCTACATAATATTTTCTTTCTTTTATATGTGTAGGAACGGGTGTTAGATGCATGGAAAAAGTTACAGGTCAAGCAATTAGAGATCTATAGTCTACAAATTTTTTTATCAGAAAATGTAAGGAGCAAGTCACTTCAACTAACTCACTCCTAGGACCAAATTTCCCTAACCAACTCACTCCCCCCCCCCCCCCCCCCACTTTTGTCAAAAATTAGGATTGCAAGTTAGGTATAGTTTGTACTTCCCAAACCTTCTGCTAGAATTTTTCTATCGATTTTCTATTTACTTGTACATGTTGAAAGACATATTTGCTCCTTATTTTGACCTAGCTTCTGCATTCATATTCCATAATTGCATAGTCGTCGTCCACTCCCCCATGAAGGATTATTGAATTCACCTTGCGCCCGGGTGACTCCACAATAGTGGGTTACACTTTTTTAGATATACTGATTTTTGCCGAAATAACACATTTTTAATAAAATATGATGATTTAATCCTTGAGAGGTTCTATTTGAAGGAATTAATTACAAATGGTTAGCTCAAAGCCTCTTAGATAAAAAAAACATTGATATAAGATCTATACTCCTCATTCCTACCTACAAAGGAATCTCCTTCACACCTATAAAAATGTTGACAAAAAATCACTTTGACTTTATCTTTTAGCATATCAAATGAATCCATTTAACAAACCTATCTATGTAGTAAGGTACTACTGAGAAAAATCTTTCCAATGATTATAATGTTAATATATATTAATTTTATTATGAGTTTGTATTTTTAGTTTTACTAAACATAGATATTTCACCATATGTCTACCTCTATGTTTGATGCTTATGGAAAAATAGTAAATGAGAGAAAAAAAAAATTTAAAAATATCAATGCCCTAGGTATTGAAGTTATCTTTCTATAAAAAAATAAAAATGAAATTGGACAAATACACGACAAGTTATAAGCCATGTAGTCAAGGTATGTCAAAATTACAGTTTAGTCAACTTCAAATGTTAATAAAATATGCAATAATCATGATAATGTCGTAAAACCAATTGCATGCCCTACATATGGATGTTACAAAACTAAATTTGAAAGAAGCACATTGATATA
This sequence comes from Chamaecyparis obtusa, assembly GCA_027943335.1. Lineage (NCBI taxonomy): Eukaryota > Viridiplantae > Streptophyta > Pinopsida > Cupressales > Cupressaceae > Chamaecyparis > Chamaecyparis obtusa. The sequence continues at coordinate 597,594 of BSBK01007382.1, forward strand.
TATTTTAGAAAAAGAGTTATGCTCTATGAAAATAATATAACTCTTTAAAAATGATGTTTGCAACAACATACCAATTTTTGTGGGAGAAATAAAAAACCATTCAAATCAATTCGAAGATTAAAATAAAAATATATATTTAGAATCTAGATAGAAAATACTTAAAGACTCTAATTTACTTCATCTTCTAATTTCAAATGGTTTAACAACAATATGCATTCGAATCTAAAAGTTTTTTTCAAAATGTAGAGTTCAGTGTCCGTTCAGGTAAAAAAGTGTAACCCACTATTGTGGGTTCACCCACCCAAGAATACTTAAGTCAGGTGGATTAATTTTTTTTAAGTTAATTAAAGTGGAAATAAGCCCAAGATTATTTCCTATTATTTTTATGTAATGTGTCTTATTTTTAGTTAAAATTCTCTATATTTAGAGCTAGTATTGTATAAAATTATTAAAAAAAAATTATCATCAAAAGGTCCTTATCTACTAATGAAGTTGAATGGTTTTAAATGAATCCACCAAGGATCATGTCTTGTTTGGTGCACAAATCTAAACTACCCAGATTGTGCCCTTCAAAATTATGATAGAGCCCATAGCCATCAATCATTAACCTTAGCTAAAACAATCTCAACTTAAACTTATGCTTCTAATTCAAATTGTAAAGATAATTTTAATTTAACATATATAACTTTCATCCAAAAAAAATATTAGCTTTTTTCGATTTTAAACTATACATTTGGTTTACTATATTTGTATATAACCATTTATACATCACTTCATAATTTTATTATAAATGAATATAGATAGTATTCTGATTTTTATAAAATTCATTATAAAAATACATATTTAATTTAAAATGTTTTCAACGATATAATATAATTGTTTTTAATTTTTAAATATTTTGAACACGATTATCTTGAATTTTTAAATATGAATTTAAAGATTTAGTATGAATTATAATATTAAATTATTTTTTGTTTAAAAAAATCTAGGATTTTCCTTTTTTCCTAATTTTACATTTATTTTATATAGAGAGAGAATAAACCTGTTGTTGTTTATTTGAGTTTAGATTTTTTAGCTTTCTATAAAGATAAAATGTTAAGTATTTATGATTTTGATTTCTTCTTTGAATTGTAATATATATATTGACAAAAAATCATAACTGGGAACCACATTGGAAGTTAATGTCGAGAAAACATAACTTAAGAAACAACTACCACTTAACAAACAATGACCAAAAAATTATTTAAGAACAACATAATTATGATGTGAAAACTCATTATATAGTCAACAATCATTTTGATAGAATCAAGTTCCAACCACTGTAACTTCACAAAAGTGATGTCTTTTATTTCAAATAGCTTTTAACAATGTTAAAATTCAAAATGTAATAATTTTGTTAACTAGTTTAACTTTAATTTCCGGCTAAACTTCTTATAGAAGGTACCAAAGATTTTTTTTTTTAAAAAACAAATCAAATTTTTTTCAAGATAATACAGTGATTTTTTTGCAATTTTTTTTTATAGTTTTCGATTACAAAATATGCAAATGATGAAATTTGCAAAAATTTATATAAAAAAAGTTATATAAAGAAAATGTTTTTCTTGGCTGAATAGCCACTACCTATAACCTGTCGGCTAATAAACTAGTTTTGGTCTAATGTCAAAGTCCACTTCATAAGGTTTGAATTTTAAAAAGATTGCAATCAAATGCATTCATAAGCATTAATATCAATCAATGCTTTACTTTTATGTTGTTTTATTCGTGTTCATATGGACTGCAGTTTGTAGCCGCTCATTATAAAGGTATGAAAAGTTTCAAGATCTATCAATCAAAAGACTTTTTGAAAGAGAACTATTAAAGGTTTTTTTTTTTTTTTTTTTCTTTGATATATAGAGTGGATATTTGAAGTGTTTAATTGGTTATTAGTTAGTAGCTTCTAATCAATTAATTTTGTTGGATTTTTTATATAATATTATTTTGTATTGTAAAATTTATTTTTTCTATTTATTCTTAGTAATAATCATTATAAGTCATATATGTATGTATGTATAAAGAATTGTTTTGAGTAAGAGATAAAAGAAATATATATTATAAAAAATGAATAAAAAGTAAAGATGATAACAAGTACATAGTCATGGGTGCTTAATCTTATTGTTAACATAAATTTGAGCAAATTTTTAGAGGAACCTTAGTATGGTCTATGATAGTTTGATATTCTTGGGTGTCAAGATAAATAACATAGTAGAGTTGGAAATATTGCTTCATTGGAGTTGATCAATTCAAAGAATTAGAAAAACTTAACAGTTATAGGAGGTTCAAAGATGGCAAATAATATGATCAATAGGGGTAGCAATTTGACTTCATTGCTAAATAGATATGTAGAAGAATATTATATTTAGAAGCATAAAAAATTAATTTATTATTCTTAAAAGGATTAAAAATAATTTATTAGATTTATACATTGTGAGCACCATCTAAAATTAGTAGAAAATTATCTTACAAATATACAGATTGAACATGAATCATTAACAACAATCTATAGTCTACTACTTAAATCTTGGCTTGAAGTAGAATCACAATTTATGTTATAAAACACTATGAGCAAGTAGGAGAAGCTCAAATCAAATGGTCAATGCATAGCTCTTCTAGTGGTAATAGGTCATATTAGGGACCACCACATATATTATTCTTAATGTTTTCATTAAAGATGAAGTGTATTAAATTATACTAATTAGGTGGTGTAATATTTCATATAAAAGGCAACCACATATCTTCATCAAGAGATGGATTAATAATGTCTTCATTAGGAGTGAAGTATGTGAAAGTGCGTTATTTAGGTGGTATACTATTTCATAATAGAGGTAGTTATACTAGACTGGTAGGTTTTTGGGTGATATTTGTTGGATAGAGCATAGTGGTAGCAAATTTTAATTGTTGAAAACTCATTAATTTGAAAAAGAATGTTTTATTAAGAAGTGATATATGTTCTAATGGTAGGGAATTTTTGATAAAGGTTTTTGAAGGATTGTTCTTGGTTTATTTGTTTCTAAAAATTGCATTCTTTTTATTAGTTAAATGGTGAGCAAGTACAATATGGGCAAGGGGAAGCAATATAAGACTTATAGAACTATCTCATACAAGAAATTAAAGTTTTTTTTTCCTTTAAGTCTAAAATTGTTTTAAATAATTTATTTTAATGCCCTATATTAACATCCATATTTTTTGTGAAATTGGGAAACCACTTCATCCTTTTTCTTCCTTGTTGTCTTGATTACATTGGGTTGTCATAGTTGACATTTAATTAGAGACCTCCTTTAATTGATCCCTTGGTCAAATTTAGGCATGTCATGGTCATGTGCTCAAATTATCCAAAACTTTATAAAATTAAATATTATGAGGGTGTTTGTATCAACTTGGACTTAAGGAGTATTTAAAATTTTTTCTATGGGAGTTCTTCCTCCAACCCATAGTTCCCTCAGCTCGCATGTTTCCTTTTATATATTTGTATCACCCAGGCTTTAAACTCTCATATTAGGATTCATATTGATCATGTTCGAGTTTTTTTTTTTTGTATTGTTAAAAAAATTATAGTATTTATCTTAATTGTTGAAAAATAATAATAATAAACAATTATATAAATTCAAGTTATGTGCTCTAGGAAATTATTACTCATTAAAAATATTATAAATTATAAGAAAAAAAATATTAGCAGATGTTTAAGAAGATGAATTATTTTTTAAATTAAAAAAAATTAAAATGTATATAATAACTTTCAAATTATCTTCTTGTTATAAAGAATAAACATTTGAATAAAAATATTTTGATTCTCTTCTTTCATTCTATTATGTATATAATATTATTAGTACTTCTCAACTGTTTAGATCAATTAGAATTTTTTAGATTTTGTATTTTGTAATAAATTTCATGTTTTCTAAAGTTAGATGCAATATTTTTAACTTTATCATGTATAAAAATTATTTTTCTATTATTTGATTGGTTAAATGAGTTTGGGTCTTATACACGAGATTTTCAGATTTGTACCCATAATGCATTATTTTCGCCACTTATTTCTATAGAAAATATCAATCAATTTATTTTAGCTCATCTAGTTTATCGGGTTTGATGATAGTTTCTTATTTTTATATACAAAATATATGTAATAATATTCATAATTATAATTTTTTAAAAATAGGAATAATAATAACAGTATTTGCATTTTTTGCAAATTCAAAATAAAATGATACTTTAAACTTGGTAGAAAAATAAATCTTTTTATTTGTATTCCTCCTTTAAATGAATTAATGAAAAATTATTACATTTTCCTTTCACTTCATGTAAACTATTAAAAGTAATGATATACATATTGATAAATCAAAGACGAAATCCATCACAAAACTAACAAAAATGGTTACTTGATTTTTATATTATATATAATTAAAAATTATATATTATATCTTATAACAATGACTAAGAATACCAAAAACATAAAATATAAGTTTGAAATTGTTAGATAATAATAGTCAATTAGCTTATATTTGTAAATTGCTAAAATGTTTTATATTTTTATTATTTTCTTTGGTCAAAAGTACATCTTCTATTTTTACTATTATTTTATTAATTTTGTGTGGGTGTACTAAATACTTTTCTTAGTATATATGTCATGCCCCGCAAGGGAGCCAGGGAAGAGAACAAAGATTCTCTTAACAAAAGAAAACCTAAGTAAAAATTTATGAAAAATTTTGAACTTTAAAAAGAATTATGTAATCAAAACTTAAACTTAGATTCCTTCCAAGGTTCCCTTTTCATTTTAAATGCATGATTCATTCAAATCCATTAAGTAAACTAACAACAAGATTTAATTCTCAAAGCAAACTGCATCATATCTTTAAGAAATACAAAATATTTTCATTTCAGCTTTCCATTTAAAAATCATCTATGAACAATGTAACTTATAAAATTTATCCAACTCATTTGATACATTAAAATATACTACATTTGGTTTTTCAATAGCTTCACTTAAACAACAATAATGAAAGCATGTTACATAATTTGGAATGTTACAAAATCCTTTTCCTTTCCAACATACATCTTAAACATAAAGTTCACATTTCTCTTTTCCCTTCTTCCTAAGTCTACCCATTCCAATTACATCATTTTGAAATACATTACTGATTACATTGCATTCAACTCCTCATAAGAGGTAACAAGATTATGCATCATGAAATATAATCACAAGGCCTTCATTCTTCAAATCTGGTACATAAGCAAGCATGTATCTGCAAAAGATACCTCAATAAAAATGTTTACCACCCAACCACGTGGATACCTATAAGGCCCACTCCCCCGTGCTAGGAGATAAACACCAAGGTCCACAAAGAAGGAATAGCTAGGCCAAACCTAGAGTTGGGTAATCTTTCCCAAAATAGCAAATGAAAAGAGAGTCAAAGTATAGATCTTTCCCAAAAGGTTCTAAGGCTTGGGTAGAAACTCTAAGCAACAACCTAAGTGAGTGTCATCGCATAGCCCTCACCCCTTGGGTTGTCCTGGTACTAGCCACTCTGGGCCCCGGCCCCCAAGTAGGCACATGCGGGATCGAATGTCTTTCGTACAGACAAGTGCCATTCGATCGTACCTACGCATAGGTACCTTCTCCCACTCCCATCCATAGCTTTTACTAGCACTAATGGCATGGGCGAGGCACATTTAATCTTTTTAATGTTTTAACCCATTCCCATCAGTTTAATTAAATTTTCACTTGTTAAATAACTCTTTAGTCGGTTATCCTAGTTCTAGCCACTTTAGGGCCCCGGCCTCGCACTGAGAGCCACTCACTAGGTGTCGTTAAGTTTTCTACCCTCAACCCATACATCACAATTACATCATACACATAGTAAAAGCATATTGCAAACACATTTGAAAACTGCTGCAAGGAATTGGAAATAATAGGATAGTTATATATGTTTAGAGAAATTGAGTACGTTTAAGAATGTTTAAAATGTCTTGACTCTAAACCCTAAACTACTCCTTGCAGACATTCTATCTCAATAAAGGCATCTAAATGCACTGAAAATAATCTCCACTAAACAAGGAATGAACAATCTTCAGGTTTATACAAAATTTCTTTCTAAACCTTAAACCTGGCTAATCCTGAAAATTGACTAAGTCTGATTTAATTAAAAATCTAAAATTTAAAAGTTACAACTTAACTCCTAGGAACCTGAAACCTATTCCAATGGATTCAAAGGGTACCTAATCCCTTTATACAAGTATAACTTAAAGTATAAGAAATTTAAACTTATACTTAAATGTTATAATTGTATAAAGTCTGAATCCTATTTTCCTCGGTTAGCACACTACCGACCTAGCTCGGTTAACACACTACCGACCTAGCTCGGTTGACACATTACCGACCTCACTCGGTTGACACATTACCGACCTAACTCGGTTCACACATTACCGACCTAACTCGGTTCACACATTACCGACCTAACTTGGTTCACACATTACCGACCTAACTCGGTTAACACATTACCGACCTAACTTGGTTCACACATTACCGACCTTACTCGGTTAACACACTGAGCCGACTGGAACTGCAGAGAATGACTGTCAACTTTGTCTTGCGGGTAAAACTGGGTGTTATGGAGACTAAGGTTGCCTAATATGAGCACGACCCATTTGAGATATCCCAGTTTCCCTTCAGAAATGGCCCATCAATCCTCCCTACCTATCTAACAAATATATTCTAGATCTGGGAAAAGAAAGGGTGGCACATAGATGGACATGAAACAGTAAGGTTGCAACAAAAGTTCTAAACTCTGGAAGCGTTCATAATACATCCAGTGACAGTAAAATACACTACCCTACCAGATCAAAACCACTTCTACCCTTCCAGGGAGGTTTCACCACAGTGAACATACAAACATTCGTAAAATAATTTTCCACAAACACATTTCAAATACATAGAAAATAAAACATATATATATAGTTTTTGATTCTAAACAAAAAGGTAAACAATCATAATCTCATCGAGTAATAGATCATTCATATACACAAGATAATAATACTACAATAATGCATATATATATATTTTGCAACCATAGCACAATATACAGAAACTTTTCCAGAAATCTAGATTTTACATTCATTCTACAAAATAAATCTACTTCTCAGGATGGATTCCAACCTGGAGTCCTGCGAAGACCAGTTGGAGAAGAAGGAAGATCAAACCCTCTCCAATGTTTCCAACACTCCTTTGAATCCCTTTGCTCGCAATCCTCCAGCCTCTACCCGTAACAATCCAAATGCCAAACTCACAGGATAAATTTTCTACAACAATAATAATAATAATCCTCTTCTCCCAACTCCTTTTACACAGGAAATCTTTCCTGTAAATAGGATGGAGGAGGAGGTTGCACAGGTAATCCAACCGGTGCAACCATCTCAACTATCCATCCGTTAATGAGATGGTTTTGAAAACTCATTCCCGTAAAAGAATAAATAAACTATAATCTGAGTCCCCAAATTTAATGATATTAAAATAAATATTATGATCTTAAAACAATTTATTAAATTATTCAACTATGGTAATAGGATAATCCTATTTACCATACCGCTAATTGATCTAATTATTTATTAATATAATAAATAACTACATGGCACTAATTATATATATAAATATATGTATGCATATGCATATGTGTGCACCCATATGCCTATGTGTACATATATTATTATTATTACAAATATTATTACAAGCATAATATTATTATTATAAAACATATTATTATTTTTTTATTGCTATAGACTCTTTGTCGTTATTAGTATTATAAAATAATACCATAAATAAGGTACAATATTATTAATGTTAAACATTAGAATAACATTATTATAAACTATATTGTTTATTCATACCTTAATCCCCATTCTAAAATATATATGCATATATTAAGTAGCCACTAACAATAGGTTAGAATTTTACCACTATTATTATTTAAAACCTCTTATTATTAATATTTCCTTAGACATTAAAATACCATAAAATTAATCCTTATCATGGGTATTAAAACCACATGATTTAATTGCACTCAAAATCACTCCTAATGAGATACGCTACTAAATCATACCCTCAAATGAACAATAATCTACATCCATGATCTACTAACAGAATTGAACATATCACGAAGGCAAGAACTAGCTACAAGATCCACAATTCCATCAATTACAAAACCTCATAAGACATTCACACAAGGGACTGACTCGACACTTCCCACCTAAGGATAAAAGGATCAAAGGTGAAGTTTCTTCCTGTGGACCTGGTGATACCTCCGTAACAACAACAATGATCGAGGATTTTGAGGGATCGCTCAGACCTGTGAAGCCAGGTGGAGACGACACCCGGTACCTGCAATCCTGCATCACCAAGAAGAGATACATATATATATACATATGGAGATACAAATCAGATATATGCAAGCAGATGACCAGGATCGATACATCGTGTGGACCTCACCTAAGTGAGTAACTACGACTTCGTCCTGGAGTCATGAAAAACACATCAGACACATCCATGAAACATAAAACATCATGATAGTGGTTAGATTCAAATAATTGGGTTAGATCCATATAAAAATAGATAATTTTCTAATCTCATAAACATGTAATTACTAACCATAAATGAGCATATTCATCATGTCATCATCCACAAAACATAAATGTAAATGTATAGTCTTGACCATAATAATAATAAAATGTCCAAATCAGAAAAGTCTAAGTATCACCATAGGAGAGGTATTACAATATAATTTTGATTGATTGAGCACTTTCATGAATTCTATTTTATAATTGACCATAAAAATAAAATTTAAAATTTATTTTTTACATTGATTCACTTAGAGATTATCCATTCTTCTCTTTAGTCAAAGTTTACATATATGAAATTGATCTACTTTATTTTCAAGTCATTAAACCCAAAATTTTGAATTCCCAATTTCACATAGGGTCCAAGTCAACCACTTTCCAACAAATCATTATGTATAATTCTTATAATTTTTTTAATAAAATTATGTATTTAACTTAATTATAAAAATACATCACTCCTAGATCATTGAATCATACAAGGAATCTCCAACCCATTCATCTTTATGATAATCCCATTACATCTATCTATTAAAAAAAACACTCGTGAATTATGATTTGCATTTTAAATCAGCTCTTTTTTTAAAACATGGCAAAATCCCCACTCTTGCACTAGGTCTCTTTGACATCTATTGCATTACATTCCATTCATCAGGTTATAAGTCCCTATTAAGTAGTCTTATTATAACCACATCATGGTCAATTGCATTATTACTTGTTGTCTTGCAATTATTTTCAAAATTGCCAAATCAATGGACGATGCATGATCAAAGAGGATGACCCTCACTTAGCAATCTTTCAAATGTGTTCATTAATGTATTGTTGATTATTTATTATAGATACAAAATCAAAATTCACAAGTCTATAGATATTTTTGTATGCACAAAATTGAGCCAAACATTTTTATAATAAATTTCCTACATGATATCATGTTTCTAATAGAATCTACGCAAAAGTTTAAATAATAAATCCAAAATCAACATTTGTTACAATTAATTCAGCATCCAAGCTAGAGCTAAATAGTCTTTTTTATTAGTTAATTTTAGTGCATTTTTTTATTGCTAAAAGAGGGATGAACCCACGTAATTGTATTAATTTGCATAAAATTTACAAAATTATATATGTTTATCCCCATTGCTATTCATTGTTCACCATGTACTACTATCCAATATAAAAAAAATATCCACAATTATTTTTTGACCCATACCCTTATAGAAACAAAAACACTGACTCTATAAATCGAATGACATGTTTGTTGTCCTAAACTGGAAAAATATACAAAATAAAAAGATCTTACTTGTCATCTATTTTTTTCTAAATTTAAGCAAATTTTCTAACTCTATCATCCTTATTGAAATAAAAGAGGGGGTTAAAATTTATTCAAGCATGAAGAAGTATAGAGCATGGGCATCAAACAACCCTATCAAGGTCCACTAAGTAATCTAGAAATTGAGATAGATTAAGGGTAATTGACCCTTATCCACAATATTCAAGTTTTGCATTTGATCAAAAGCCCATTTGGCCAGACAATCCGCTACCCTATTCCACTCTCTAGGAATATGAGTGAAAGAAAAAAAATCCAAAGAAGCACACAAATTAAGAATCCAATTGACAATCAAAACTAACTACCTTCTAACATCTTCATAATGTTGTCGAGTCAACGGATGAACCACCACCTGCAAATCTGGTTCACAAATGAGTCTGCTCCATCAAAGAGCACAAGCCCACTCTACAACATACAAAATAGCAATAGCCTCCATCAAATTGTTGGTATGATGACCTTTAGAAATAGAAAAAATAAATCGAACAATCTCTGAGCTATCTCTACCAACTCCACCAATACCAACGGGACTTGGGTTTCCCCAAGAAGACATGTCTGTGTTGATTTTTAGAATGCCCCCGCGGAGGAGGACTCCACCTCCCCACCTTGTTTCTTCTGAATAGGGTGTCTACATCTATTTCTAATCGGATGGCGTTGAGGCGGAGGAAGATGGAGATGGTTATAGCAAATAACATCAACACGGTCCATAGCCTCCGTCAAGTCACATTTTTTCGAAACATTTTCTCCCAAAGAATGGAGAATTTTGCACCACAAGTGTTGGGCCCCCAATAGCACATCATGAAAGATCTGATGATTCCTCTCTAACCAGATATGCCAAATAATAAAAGAAGGGCAGCGAGTCCAAGAAACTTGAAGAATTTTTTTTTTACTAGAGCCTTACCCCATCGAACATAAAACTCAACCAAAGAAGAGACATGCCAACAAGCTTGATTCCACACATCCCACCAAAAATGCCAAATATGTCTAGTAAAGGAGCATTGGAAAAAGAGATGAGAGACACATTCTTCACTATTACGACACAAAACACACATCGAGGGGCCTTGAAAACCATGCTTACATAAATTATCCCAAGTAAGACATCGGTTGTAGATCACCAACCACATGAAAAAATTGCACTTGAACCATGAAAACATGTACCAAACTTTCTTCTACCAAGGAACCTGAATGTCCCCAAAAGTATGTCGCAACAACTCAACATAGCTTGCAGAAACGTAAAATTTCCTAGACAAATAATTGCTTTTCCAAGCCAAAACATCATTCCCTACAATACATCTCGAGACTGCAAAATTTGAGCAAGATCCTGCCTATCTTCCTTAGATCCTCCTGGGCACCATTCAGAAGGCTGTTTCCAACGAAGACAAACAACCAACCCACAATTATGGGAAAAGTTATAATGATCAATAGTGTCCCAACCAACAATCGTAAAGGAGTCACAAAGGGTTTGAAGTTGAGGATGAGTAGAAAGAATTGGAGGATGACCATCCCAACAATCTAGCCAAAAAAGAGCTTGAGATCATGTATGATAGATCCAAAAGAGACCATTATTTACCAACTATGCCCCTAGTTTCAAAGTATTCCAAATCATACAAGCTCTTCCCACCAAAAGAAATCAGGGGACATCAAACATATTAACCTATGGAAGATGTTTATGGGTGAGAATACAGGCCCAAAGCTGATTTTGGCTAGTACACTAGGATCAATATAACTTAGCAGCAAGAACTTGGCCATTTAAAACAACAGATTGTAAGCCAAGGCACCCACATTCTTAGGTCTACACACAGTTTCCCACTCAAAAATGCTCCATTTAGCAATCGATAAATTACCACTCCAAAGAAATTAACGAGAGAGGGCATCAAATTCCCAAAGAAAATACATGGGGGGAGCTTGAACAAAACACTAGTATATAGGAAGGGCTTAAATGACTGACTTTAAAAGAGTTAACTGAGCAACAATAGATAACCAACAGTGAGTCCAGTGAGTAACCTTATGACGTATTTTTTCAAGAAAAATCTGCCAAGATGGCCTGGGACATGTCTACCAACAATAAGAGGAATACCCAAATAAACAAGGGGAAGAGACACAATTTGAAACCACAAAAAGCCAACAATATGCTTCTAAATGGTCTGAGGAGTATTAAAGAAGAAAATGAAGGATTTATGCTCATTGACTTTCTGACTTGAGCTTGCAAGGTAAATGTCCAAGGCTTGCCTAAAAGATTCAGCTTCCTGAAGACAAGCCAATCCCATAAGAGAAGTGTCACCCACAAATTGGAGACATGAGAATTATGGCAAGCCATTGCCCCATTGCCACCCACAAATTAAGCCCTGAGAAGCTTGAGACTTAAGGAAATGCACAAGACCCCCAACCATAATAATAAACAAGTAAAGGGAAAGAGGGTCCCCCTAGTGAAGGCCTCTGGAACCACCAAAAGGCTCAAAGGGTTCTCTATTCGCAACAACTAAAAAAGATGAAGAAGTAACACAACTCATAGTCCAACTCACCCAATCTAGACTAAAACCAAAAGCTAAGAGAATTTTCTAAAGAAAACTCCATTTGACTCTGATGTAAGCCTTGGCCATGTCTAATTTAATGAACATATATCTCTCCTTTGAAGTTTCAATAGAGTGAATAACCTTAGAAGCCACCACCACCCCATTCAAAATCTATTTACTAGCCACAAAACCCCCTTGTTCCTCATAGATCACTAGAGGAAGACACATTTTGAGCTTCTCTATAATCAATTTAGTGATAATCTTGTACACCACATTACAAAGAGCAATAGGTCGAAAAAATATAAGTTTTTAAGCATCTTCCTTTTGAGGAATGAGGACCAAGAAAGTAGAATTCAAGGCCCAAAGCATCTGCTTATTACGAAGAGATTCCTTAACAACCTCCAATAAATCCAAATTAATAATGTCCCAAAAGTCCTGATAAAATTCAATCGGGAAGTCATCTGGGCCTGGAGCTTTACCTTTGTTCATCCCGAAAACAACTTCTTCTAACCCAGGTAGCAGAATTGGGCGAATGAGAGAATCATTCATCGTATTGGTGACCGAAGAGGGAATGCAAGAAAGGATCAAATTCTCCTCCACAACAGTAGGAGGGGAGTCTTCAGAAAAAATGGAAGAATAAAATTGGTGAGCCTCGCAAGTTATAGCTGCCAGAGAAGAGATTTGAAGCTCTTCAAAGGTAACAAGAGAGGAAATGCACCCCTTATTATGATGAGCCTGAACAGAATGATGAACGAAGGCAATATTCATATCCCCTTCTTTCTGCCAATCAATTTGAGCCTTCTACTTCCAATAAATCTCATCCTGAAGTTCTCATTCCTCCACATCACACATGGCCTGGGATTCAGCTTTTCAAGAGCATTTGAGAATCCAGAATCTGATGAGTAATCATTGCAAGATGATCAAGAGCATTCATCTTCCTGGACTAAAGGTTATCGAAACATGATGTACTCCATCTCTTAAGTTGATACTTGACATATAGTAATTTCTTAACAAAGAAAAACATAGTTGTGCCATAAGAAGGGGCACCCTCTCTCCACCACTTAGCCACTAAGTGATGCTAATAGTCATCCTTGGAAAACTTGAATTTATTTACTTGTTCCCTCCTCACTAGTGTCACTTCCCTCTTTATTTTCTTTTCTCTCTTATAGGTACTCCTTTAGATGCTTCCACCCAACTTGTGCTTTAGCTTGTCATCGTTCTTTGTCGTTGTCCACTTTCTAGAGAAAAAAAGGGCAAAGTTGAGATGTAAATTGTACTATGTGCAACCAATCTCCTCCCTGTACACAAAATCCTTCCTTTGAGGTGGTTATGGATATGCAAGCTTCAAGACAATAACACTAGGGGAGAGGGACCAATAGTCGTGAGGGCTAACTTCATCAACATGTAGCCGTTGCATGGAATATTGTAAGACCTTCATTTTTTTTTAGAAATGTAAAATGGACACTTAACTACCTATAACTAAGGTTTGAAGGTGTGGCTCATCACGCAACTCGTTAAAATAACACGCCTAGTTAAACATGTACAAAAATTGATTTTTTAAAGATTCGACCAAAACTTAATCTAAAAATCTCTAGTATTTGAATTTAAAAATATCATTTGTTATTAGTTGGTGATTGTATTTCTATACAAAATATGACATATATGCAACTTAAATGGACCATATACCTATTAGTAATCATAAATATTTGTTATATCTAACTTTTAAATCCAACACAAAAGGACCAATGCTTCAACACAAAAAAATTATTTGTTGTTATAAAAATAACACATTATTATATAAAATACAACCTATACCGAACACAAAGGGACCAATAGTTGAACAGTAAAACTTTTTGACAATCTCACACATTTTATGGGAAAATACAAGGCATTTTGGTTGTGTTCACCTTTTATATTTGTGATAAAACCAATTATTAATATGAAATATTCTAATGCATAGACATTGCTACCCCAATAGTTGTACACATGAGAATAGTATTTGTGCACTAAGATAACAATACTTGTTTAAGTGGGCATCTTATTTTATTAAGTGGGCATATTATTTTTTAATTGACACACATATGATAGATAAGTATGATATATTATTTGAGACAAAAAGTTATCTATTTCACATGTTTATATTATTTTAATATAACATTTATAGGTTCTCATGTGTTCAAGTATTGGTCCATTTTTTATCAACATTTAGAATTTTTTTGATTTACATTTGGATTATTTAATCACAATATATAGTAAAAATGTGGTGTAAGACTGGATAATATATTCACTAATGACGTCACGACTATTGAACCCCTCACAACTATTGGTACCTCTCCCCTACTGCCCCTTTACACATTCTTCCATGACCCACCTTAGATCATTTTTTACTTCCGAACTCCAAGCACCATGCCAGTAGCATGGACACAGTGTCCACATTTGTCCTATATTTGTGCTTTGTGGCAAAGAAATCATCACCCAAAACCATTTTCATGATTTGCATGAACATGGAGTCTCCAATACTAATGATATTCGACAAGTTTTCCTCTGTTATCTTTCCCAGGAAAGCAAAATTAGCTTCCATCTCCTTTAACTCTACAAATCCTCTATTTCTCGGCTATGTGTTTTCGTTGCCTCTCCAAATGCAAATGTATTCATTTCTTCACTATTCAATCTCTTAAAAATCACACACTATCCTTCAGCTTATGTGAGGTATTAATTTTGTCAGTTCCCGTACCGAACTATCCTCATTCTCCCAACCTCAAAAAACTTCCCACACTGCCTCGCCATTATTACCTTTTGATTGCACTGCCCAGTTCAAAAATGTGTTTGTCACCTTACTCCCATTTCTATAAATATGAGAAAATTTGAATTTCTCAAATGTTTCTAAGTTATTTTTTATTATTTTGATAATTTTTTTGAGCTTCCATATTTGTGATTCTTCGTTTGTTGTTGTGTTGGTTATGGTTTGAAGTCACCTTCAAGATTGAAGCTTGATGTCTATTAATTTGATTGTCAAATTGACTACAAGTAAGGTCGTTCGAACTTCAACTTCATTACTGGTTTCTTCCTCAAGTTTTTTTTTTTTCACCAATGGCTAGAATATTGCCTACACTATCTCTTGTTATAAATTCTGCCAAGATTTCCTTTTGATACTCATTAAAAAAAATTAATCCATCCTTCTTCATGGGTTGTCCATTCTATATTCTTGTCCCTTTTAAAGGATGGATTAACTCAAGAATTCCCACTAATGAGATTTAGTACATAAATTTAATCATAATTTTTAAAAAATACAATTAATTTCAACTCAATAATTGTAATATAATTTTTAAAGAATATTCTATTATAACATTTCAATTACAAGAGCTTAAAATTAAATCAAATTGCAAGAAAATAATTTTCTAATTCTCTTTTGTAGATGATAGTATGATGTTCATACAAAATCTTGCAAAGGAAGTGACTAAAGTTTTGGATATACTAAAACTTTTATGCACTATTTTAGGGTCTAAGCTAGCCATGACTGAATTCATAATGAACCAACCAAACCCTTGACCCCCTTGGATTCCTAGTGAATGGCTTGAGGTGAAGCATGGTATCATCACTAGATACCTTGGCATCCCCTCTGGTATTGGAGTCTCACTTAAAGAGATGTGGACTTGGTTCATGCATAAAATGAAAAACAAACTTCTGAATTGAGCCAATAAGTTCCTCTCCATAGTTGGTAAAATCCAAGTCGCAAACAAGATCTTGTTAGCCAATCATGTCTACATCTCTTCGTGTTGGCTTCCCTCTAAAACATGTTACACTCAGTTGACTTAGCTTATCAAAAGATTCCTTTGGGCTAAATGGGGAAACACCAAACGTTTTCCAATAACTTCCTAGACACACTGCATCCAACCAAGAAATAAAGGAGGGTTGAGAATTATTGACCCCTACACGCAAGGCATTTGTCTGTCTACAAAATGGAGTGTGAGAGCTTTGGATGGAGAGGCTCCTTGGAAACATCTTGTTTGACACCATATTCAAACAACTCCTGTTGGTCAATCATGGAATTTGGTTAGTCAGAAAGATAAAATCCTTTTGGTTTCTTATTTTAAAACCCATGGCTCAACTCCATTTAAGTCCATTTGGAGAGCTTGACAATTTACATCAAGAAAATTAATTTGGTATGATCAAACCCTAAGTCATGGTTTGTGTTTCACTTCCTCTTCCATTTGATGGAATGGGTTGGTCAAGGAAAACAATAGTCCTCTGGTTGTACTATAAAAAATCTCATGAGTAGACACCTTTTTAAAAAAAGATATTTGTGTTAGTGATTTATGGGACCCTCTAAGGTTTGATTGGGAATCATGGCACCAAATCAAGTCACGGTTCAAACTATCCTTAGTTTGCACAAAAACCCAATCCAAAAAAGTCAACAACTTGTTAGACCCGAGTTGTGGTGCATTATGTCCACTCTGTGTCATGATAATTTCTAGAAGGATTGGTAATGGCCTAGCAATCATAATTTTTGAAATTTCCTACTCAAATCTATGTATAAACAACTCCTTCCTTTCATCCCCCTTTCCCACCGACTCAATATCAAGTGGCATTACAATCTCAAAAGATCATCATGGAATAACTTAAGCTCACTCATCTAGAAGTCTAAAGCTGATGCCCAAGCTCAGTTGCTAGTGTGAAAAATTATCCATCTCAAATTCCTAATGGTGACTAGTTCGCATTTATTACCCCTTCTCCATCATGCCCCTTCTGCTCTAAAAAAGAGACTATTAAGCATGCCTTTTGGTTCTACCCTCATGCCCGACAACTCTAGAAGTTCCTCTTCTGCACCTTCCTTGCATTATTTCCTCAAGCTTGATCCTAGAAAATTGTCATGCTTGGTCTTTTCTCGACCCCTAACATTATTATGCAATCTTTCAAACACATTATCCTTAAGCATATTTGGAGAATTGGATGTATGGTTGCCTTTTCACACACCTTCCACTCTCTTCAAGTAGAGTACTTGATAATCACTTTAGATTTATCTCATTTTCTCCTTACTCTTAAAGTTGCTCTCCAAACCAATGTTGGGCTTAAAAGATCACTTGATGACCTTCAAACTCAGCTCAATGTGTTTGAAGCAAAGTATAAAGTGCAAGACATACAGATTGGCAATAGACGATCTTGGAACATAGCGCTGCATAGAAGAGTTATTTGTTCTTTAAGAGGAAGAGTTAGATGGAAGGTAGGTTGTCTTGTTTCTCCTGGGGATAAATTTGTATACATGCTACTGGAAAGTAATGTACAGAGAAGAGAGAAGACACAATGGGGACAACTTGCAACATTTGGTTTCTATAATCAGCTTTCTATGTTATGGTTGATCCAGATTGGGATGCAAACACCTTGAAGGATATACCCAACACCTTGGAGGATCTTTGGAAACAATTTGGTTCATAATTTAGTGTATTAATTTGCACAGTTCCATATCGTGTGGAGCCAAAAAGATGTTAATCTTAACATCGTTGTTATTTGATTTCATGTACTATTTGTAAATTTTCTTTCTTGTTAATAAAATTGCTTCTTTCTATTTTTTTTATTTTTATTTTTTAAAAAATCTAACTAATTTAATTATGAAGTTATCAATTGAGAATGCATTGCAACACTACAATATCATCTATTATTCTCCAATATGAAAAATCCTAAAACCAACTGATCGAACTTAACCATATAAACAATTCTAAACTAATTATTATTCATAAATAATTTATGCAAAAACTATTTATATATTAAGATACTTTGTCAATAATATTTTTCTTTTAAATTATTATAACTCTAATGATAGAATAGATAGAACTTTAAATTTAAAAAATAAAAATGTCAAATTAATATCAAAACCTCTCATTATGCCTCTTTCATGACTGCTTTAATAAATATATCTAAAAACATTTGTACTAAAAACTATTAGTAGATTCAAAGATATATTGAGATACATTAAAAATAATTAAACATAATCAAACATGCATGACAAACTATGATAAGAATTGGAGTCTAAATTGGATGACTTTTCAAATAAAACATTTGTGATGGTTATTTATTCTAATTTTATAAATATTAAAATATTTTATTTTTTTTAATACATATAAATTAAATATGTATAAAATAATTCTATAAGAGTTGTAACCCCATGTTCCCATGCGACTGCTTAAGTCTATTTTCTGCTTAAAAATAAGCTATGCAAGTGTCCCCATGTAATATTTTAATAACTGGTAAAGGAAAATTTGGAATCTTCTCTTATTTTGGAGCAGTTGCTGCTTATAAAAAATAAATAAGCTGTCAAAAAAAGGAGGGGCTCAAAATAAGCAGCAACTGCATATTAAAAAAATGACAAGTGGCTGCATAAAAAAAAAATTTCTTTTTTTTCATTTACTTTCATTATTTTCCCTCCATTTTACATTTAACTTCATTTTTTCCTTCCCAAATTTACCTCTATTTTTAAGCTGCTTAAATATAAACAGGAAAAATAGTAATCATGGAGCCACCCGCTCCACAAAATGCTCTTTAAAATATATTGAGCAGTGGCTGCTAGCCAAAATAAGCTAAGAAACCCCATGGGGACCTGTCCTAATAGTCTATTTAAAATTAATCTTTTCATATATAATATATTTTCTTTAAAATTTTATTTTTTTAAATAAAAAAGATTAGTTGTGTAAGACTATCAAATCTCCAAATAATATCTCATTTCTTATTAAAAATATTTTACAATAAAAACAAATATATAAAAAAAAATTTAACATATATTGTACAAAGACTTTTGGGTCATCTTGATCCAAGTATGTCCTCTATAAGAATTTGTATCATGGGTAGTCTTTATCTCTCTTAGGTTCTTCCCAGAGAACTTATAGCTCTTTTTTCTTATATACATTATATTCGAGTATGGATATAGATTTTTCTTTCTGGTTCTTTCTCTATTAAGCTCTTGAACTAGTTATTTAAATAATATATGTACAAGGACTTGCCACTTTTACCCAAAAAAAACTAAAAAGATGAACATATGTTAAAAAAATAATAAAATAATTCTTAAATAAAAGAAAAATAGTTTTAATTTAAAATAAAATCAAATAACTAATTAAGTAAAAATATAGTTAATAAAATCTAAATAATCTGTGAGCAAATTTTTTGATGAATAGTCCCATTAAATAAATATAAACGTTACATAATCAGAAAGGTCGGGATACAAGATCACCCCACGACACAAGAAACATATAAGAAAGATCCCCGTACGGTTGCCAGAGTTCCTCCTCACTCTTTCTGCTCATGAACACATTTTGAACAGATATACTTACGTAGTTTGAATGGAAGAAATCATCTCGTCGTATAGCTTTCTCGCCTTTCATTTTATAGCCACGGAAACGATTTGTATTTTTGTACTTATTTTACAGCACAGATACCCCACCTCCGCGAAGTTCCAAGCATATTGCAGCTGAATTATTCACATTCATTGTCAAGAATTCGGAATAAGAACGATTTCAAAAAGATCACGAAAAGAAATGAACGGTTTCAAACCTTCTAAGAGTGGGTACAACACAAATGATTTTCCGCAGCCAAAAAGGACATAAATTAACGTTAACGCCCAGTCCCCCAATGAAACAGAGATGAAGATAACTGCATTAGAATTCCTACAAATGCAATTAATTGTCTTAATTGACTCAAAGATCTAGAATCCACTGTGAATCATTTAAGTATTTGAACACCAACCAACTTCTGTAATGTAATGTAGTACATGCAGAGGCAGCTTGGGCAAAAATGTATCATAAAAATAGCACCCAGGAAGCATTTTTATGTATTATTATTTGCCTTTTGTTAGTGGGTTCACTTCAGGTGGCTGAAGAAGCACCAGCAGATGCACGGGTAGAGTCCTTCCCTGGCTACATTGGAAACCTGCCTTACAATATATATGCCGGGTGTGTATCCCATCCTTATACAGTTTTCAGTAAATATTCAATGTGTATATGCATATATCAACATAGTTACATGAAAAGTTCAAGTACGTATTCAGTGTATATATGGATAGTTCAGAGTGTGTATATATATATATATGTGTGTGGGGGACAGTCCCAAGTACATATTCAATGGATATATATTCAGTTCAAAGCATATATAGGTAGCACCAAGTATATGTTGATGGTTCAGGTAGTATGTTCAAATTCAATGGATACATATTCAGTTCAAAGCATATATAGGTAGCACCAAGTATATGTTGATGGTTCAGGTAGTATGTTCAATGCATCTACAGATAATCCTGTGAATATTCAATGTATAGAGACAGTTTAAAGTGTATATCCAATGTGTGTATGAACAATTCAGGAAATACATTTAATTTATGTATGGAAAGCTCAAGGTATATATGGATATTTTCCAATTATATTCAATTTATGGATAGTTACGAAGATATATTTAGTGTACATATGCATAGTTCAGAACATATTCAGTGTTTATATAGTGTTAGTAGAGAACATAACCTCGATATCTAAATGGACAGTGGAAAATGTGTGGTCAATGTATTTATGTTTTGTGTTAAAACTGTACCCTTTAATATTTATAAATCAAAGCCACTCTAGATGATGGAGTGCGGTGAGTAGTGTGTTAACTACACACATTTTCTTTGATGAGAATTTGTTTTACCTTCTCAAGAAGATCTATGACATGAACTTGAAGAGTAAACACCTTAATGTGAATAGTGTAGGTAATAACTTCTTAGATGCAATTTCCAAAGCTAATGTGGATCCACTCCCTTACACCACTCACACTTCCCATCTCTTCAGGCTGCAACCTTTATGGTTATTGCTTGCAAAACAATTTGGTATCGTCAGGATTATAAACTTTCTACATATATTGATCGATTATATTATTTTTCACCAGCCTTCTAAGAGAAAGTAGTCCCCAAAGCATATATTCTTATGCATCAGCTAAAGCATCCCTGAAATCACTATCAACTAGGACAGGCCCAAAAAGGTTAAAAACAGTATTATAAGCATCCCAAAAAGATGTGATTTCTCATACTGACAAAAGACATAATTATACCTAAAGACTAAAGCTAAACCCTCAGTAACCATTACCTTAGTTGTAAGGTTTTTCATTCGGGATGTCCTTGAATTAAATTGCATACTTTGATTTGGACTGGGCCTAAATGAAACTGCATGCAAGTTTCAAGCAAATTTGACAGAATAGGAACCCCATGGTCGTGGCTTATGAGCCTAAAGTGAAAAAAGTTTGATGGTGTATTCAGAGTTACGTAAGGTGAGGGTTGCAATTCAATCATTATGATTGAACACAACCTAACTAAGTTCTTAGCCATTCTAAAATTATCCTGTCAATGGAGCTTCAGGCCAAGGGGCAAACATGTTTTAGGAGTGCCCACAGAAATTGAAATAATTATATTCACCACTCAAAGATGAAAATCCAACAGATCAAATTTATTAAATCTTATGTGGATTTCACATATCCTTTGACATAATGTCAAGGCATCTTTTTGTCTAGAGATGCAAGATTTTGTTATTATCAGATTTGGCATTTTCTCGTCGTCAAATTATTGGACAGAATCCTTGGATGGATTTGCAAAAGAGTTGGGAAAAGTGAAAACTGCTGATATAAATTGCAATACTATAGGAGCAAAGCTTAGATTAACATTTCAAGGCTCATTAGCCAAATCTTAATCAAAACCATCAGATTAAGATTTCAACTGATCCATACATCCTACATAATAAATTGCAATACTATAGGAGCAAAGCTTAGATTAACATTTCAAGGCTAATTAGCCAATTGCTCATATGAGATCATTCTGGCAATAAAGATCATAGAGATAGCAGTCAATATAGCATTCAACATTTGATACAACTTTTCCTCACCTTTGGATCATATCAAAATACACAAACCAACTCAATTGTTTTCTGGTACAAAGTTTATCTTTGAGTTATGCTATATTTCTTTTCTGATTCCCACTTGAACTAGCTCTAATTTCCTTGATTTTGTGTTTATTTTTGGGCATGCAATAGGAACTCCTCATTTTTTACTCTCTTCATTTCAACTCACTATATTGTAATCACATTTTCATTTCACTCAATATACCAACAGATCTGAGCACATCATCTAGGGAGCTTTCTGTTGTAATCAAGACAAGTAAATACGGTCAACTTCGATTTTCATAGTAATTATCTTAGGTACAAGGTCGAAAAGTGCATCCTAGAAAGAAAGGGGTAAGATGGAGGCTAATTACTAAATAGATAAACACACGGACAGAAAGCAATCCAGTTACAAATCATTAGCAATTTAGCATTGAATGGTATTTATTCAATATTAGAAAACTTGTTTTTTATGTCCAGCAGTTAGAATCATGCAAGATACAATTGGAAAAACCGAAAATCAAGAAACCTCCTTTAAATTGATTAGTCTTGTGTCAAGCACTAATTTGGCATATGCAAACTAAATACATAAATCCATACTTGCCAAAAGAATCAAATCCTGACCTTGCATGTAAGCATACCTTGAAAACAGGACAATCTCTTACAGAGTTTTTTAAATTTTTAAATATGTTGTATAAGTTACAGTGGATTTTCTTAAAGTTTTGCTATGTGGTTGACGAGATAAAAGAACTAAAAAATATACCAATAGACTTATAATTTTCTATTTTTAACAGAAAATTTACAATTTTTTTATTGTAGTAGAAATTTTTCTTATCAAATCTCAAAGAGGTAATAATATGAAGAGAGACAATAGTAAGGCTTAAGACATGTACCTGAGTTGATTTTTTCAATTGATTAAAAATATAGTCATCTCTAAAATAATGACTTTCTCCTCTGAGTCTCTTATCTACAATCTCTAGGTAATTATGGTTTAAAACAAGTTTTTATACTATGATGATGATTATCAAAAATCAATATAATTTTTTTGATTCAGGGTAAAAACTTACCATTACTACTAGTATTGGTTCAAGTTCGGGTTTGAGGGTTTGGTTTGCAAGATTGATCAAAAACAATTTTGAGGTTGGATTCATTCATATAAAATCAGAAATATATACATATTTGCAGCAGTAATTCAGTTCAAAATACCACACATAACATCATATATTATAATTAAAAAATAACAATGTCAAGCATCAATAATCATTCATCATTGATCAAGCGTCATTATATGGGTCTTAAAAATGTCATCACCATCCATATTATACAATGTAGGTATTGGTAAATTAGAAGAAACACAAACAGTGCAGCTGACACTAGCACCAGCAAATACTTAGTTGGATATATCATATGATTGAAACATGATAACAAGCATTGTACACGAACTATATCATGCCACCAAATGAAAAATTCATCTTGCAGACAAAAATGAAAACAAGGAAGCATCAAGCAACAACACTATTTGAAAGACTGCTCAATTTGATGACAATATTGTAGATGAGGACTTGTAGGCAAATGTAAGATCTCCTAAGGATTCTTGCCCAATTCTTCCAAATCCTTTATATAGTTGCAGCAGTAAATATTTCTTTTAAATATGCACAGCCTGAAAGTAAACTCGTTCTTAGAGGCATATACCTTCAGTGAATACATTGGCAAATCATCACCTGTTATTTGACAAGGCATGATAGCATTTTTATCAATTAAAAAGGGTCACGCATAGAAAGTGGAATCTTCATACAGTCATATCCAGTGAAAGAAAGAAAACAGACCCAATCTCTCTCACTTTCCAAAAATTTCTACCAAAATCCAAACTAATTAAAACAACACTAAAAAGTTATTAAAATTGCATTGAAAATATAAATTTGGCTGTTGGAGCTTCATATTCCACTGAATTTGTGCCTCTATCATGTGCAAGGGATAGTCCTTGACAATTGGGTAGTTACAGCATGCATATATTATATATTTCCTTAGGATAGCTGCATTTACAAAACGGACCATAGATTTGATGGATGATAAGAATAAAGATTACACTCTAACTATTGTTTGGAAAGGGACAGCCGGACAGGCTTCTTTACAAGGATAATTTCTGAATTTTTTTCGCTTTCTTGGCATAGATCCAAGCGACAATCAGGCTTCCCAGTGTAGTAAGTAGATATCCCACCATACAGAGCAAACTTGCAGAGGGATACATTTTCTTTTCCAAATTTTTAAACATTTCTGGAAAATCAATCAAGAAATGCATTGGGTCATCACCAAGAATACCACTCTTGTGAATTGGGTGCCAATTGAAATAAATATATGGTTCCTTATGGAAAAACAGGGAGATATCCCTTCAGGGAATGTGGCAACAAAAACGAGACACCAGATTTCATGAGAACTAAAGGTATTGCTCTTACAGTGGGCTTTGCATGACCAGGCTGATCAGCAAGTGAACAACCACGTCTTCCATGAACTGCAATTGTCGAATTAGTGAGCCCACATGCATAATAACAGTTACAAAGAACACTCGCAAAAATTTCAATGCTACATATTTTGATTCGTGTGAAACTTTCTTCAGTTACAAAGAAAGTTCAGTATAGATTGATTGGCCTTTGGGCCAAATAAATATTTTTTTAACCTATGCTGTCTCCAAGTACCTGTCTCCATCTCCCATACAAGTACGAATTCTTGTTTCCATCTCCCATACAAGTATGAGTTCTTGTCTCCTACTAACTATGGATAAATCATAATTGACTAAATTCAGATAGCAGACCTTTGCTACATTGAAGAACTTGTTTGCAGTTAAGGAAACCAAATGATGACACAAAGTTAGTCGGGGAATCAGGGATGCTTCCATTAGTTGGTTCTGAATAAATAACTGTCGTTGTTTCAGTAGAAAACTTCGTTAATATAGAATCTGCAAGTTTCAACAGTAACCCCAAACGGTTCAAGTTTCTAATAATGGAAGTTGTTGGAGATATCCTGATTATTTGGTATGCATTGTATTTAAACTTAAAGAGTATATGCATTTCAGTGAATTTATATATGGATTAGTTATATATGATAAGAGAAGATTTTTTTTATGTAAATAATATCAAAAAGAAGTTCTAATTGAATTCATACACCAAAGATTGATCTTGCCTTCTTCAGAATCAGAGTGACAAATTGATATGTAAAAGAGAGATGAAATATATTATTCTTTAATAGTTATAGTTTATTGAATTATCATTTTATTTCTGTTGGTTGTATTTCAGGTCCCATTAAACTATTTGATGATCTCCAGACATCAATATAATATCTTCTTTATATTGTACAGGTATATAACAATCAGTGAGACTCATGGTAGAGCTCTCTCTTACTATTTTGTTGAATCTGAAAGAAATCCAACCAAAGACCCGGTTCTTTTGTGGCTTACCGGTGGTCCTGGTTGCTCAAGTTTCACTGGATTTGCCTATGAGATTGGTTAGTTAATTGGAATCTTGAATTACCATTCTTTTTTTTTCTTTACTAATGCTCCACAATTTCCATTTTTGAAAAATGGTTTTACGTTTTCCAATAAAAATTCATATCAACACTAGGCAAGCTGGGAAATAGGCATGCAGTTGAAGAACATTTCTTTAAATCAGCCAATATTATTTATAAGGTTCCACTCTTGCCCCATGTTTCTAAGGATTGAGAATATGAATCAGGAAAACTATAGTTAATATCGAGTGCCTTGAATCTTTCTTTTTCATCTTAGATTATATAAGAGGTAACAGTGCCTAGTAACACAGCAGTCCTTGTATAAAATACTACTTTCAAACTCATCTATTGAATATATTATATGTGATTCTCACATTTTCCTAATAAACAGGTTGTTTACTTATGTCCCCGGTGTATTCATACTGAAAACTTAAAGTAACACCCGTGGTTTCCTTATTCTTTATCAAAAGTTAAAATGGTTTCTATAGTCTTTTTTCTTCTGTTTTTATATCGACTTTGATTGCAATTGTCTTTCACTTATTGCAGGCCCAATGTATTTTGATCTCAATTACACTGGGGGTTTGCCCAAACTTATTGACAATCCACACTCTTGGACTAAGGTCTGATCCATTATTCCTGTTTCTGTTAGAAAGCCTTTAATGACAAACTACCACTAAAATTCCATAGCACATTTTATCTGTTATATTGTTTACTCAGGCCAAGAAAGCCTATTAGACTGTAATGTAACCCTAAATAGTTCTCTGCAGATTGGGTCTTTTAACTTGGATCTCTATAATCTGTTTTCATGTATTGTTAACTCTTTCAATTGTAAACACTTCCTGTAGTGCAGAGTAGATTCCTAATTTTCTTATTTGCCATTGAATGTCACATATCACAGTAGTTTTGCTTCCATGTAACATATCGTTGAAATTGTTTTTCACTCTTAGGTGTGCAACATTATTTTTCTTGATTCTCCAGCTGGGACTGGGTTTTCCTATTCCAATACAACTAAAGACTACATTTTTGGAGAATTTAAGATTGTCTCAGATGCGTACATTTTTCTTACTAAGGTATTCAGCTCTATCTTATGAGAAAAATAATTTTGAAGAATTTCAAGATTAATCAACTTCAAGAATTTCGCCAAGCTAAGCATAGCTTTTTATGTGCAATACAGTGGTTTGAGGCATACCCTGAGTTTCTATCTAATCCACTATACATTGGAGGAGATTCTTATTCGGGCATTATTGTACCAATGTTGACACAGAAAATAGCAGATGGTATTACATGGACTGTGCACTTTGTATTATTTTCTTTAGATTTTTTTCTTTTTCCTTTCAAAGTGATCTGAGGTTTTTTTTGGTGCTACTAATATAAGAAGTTGGCTATGCATTCTACTTCAATCTTTCTCTGGTGCATGGAATGCGAATTATTATCTATGAAACACTATGTTTTACAGTTTTAGTGTTCCGGACCTGAAATCTAGAATA
This sequence comes from Chamaecyparis obtusa, assembly GCA_027943335.1. Taxonomy (NCBI): domain Eukaryota; kingdom Viridiplantae; phylum Streptophyta; class Pinopsida; order Cupressales; family Cupressaceae; genus Chamaecyparis; species Chamaecyparis obtusa. Next base: position 624,925 of record BSBK01007382.1, read on the forward strand.
AGTTTTAAGCAATCAATTTTTTTTGTTTCATATCGACACTGGGGAAAGCATTTTAGATCTAAATATGAGGTACATATATTTATTTATGTATTTTTATTTTTTATTTAAGATCGCATAGCTAGGGTTCCTATTGGGGCCTCACTCTTGAAATTGTGAGGGTTTGTTCACATCCCATATAATTTCTTGTGGTGATACTGCTTAACAAAGGCTCTAGTACAGGGGGGTTCTATCGCAATTACAATTTAATCTACTAGCTGCTTCTCTTGTGAGACTACTGCTCTCCAACTCCTCTTCTTATCCTTGTGCGATGTTCTTCCTACAATACTCCAACATACTCGTCCAGCTTGAATGCTTTTTTCGCTAGGATGTCCTCTAAGTTGAACACTTTCATCTTCTAACCTCCAAATTCCTCCTACAAGGCATCTACTCTCCAACGTTTATTCCTCTAGATTGAAAGCTTATCATCTAGTGTGTTTGTCTAGCTTGAGAAGTTTCATCTTCTTAACTCTAATCTTCTCCCCACTAGCATATTGTCATGTCCCCTTTTCCCATAAGATTATTGGATATTCCTTAAACCTATTTTCAATTGCATGTAGTCTTGGGAAAATAAATTAGGGAAATGACTTTGTAATAATTTGTTGTGTCCTATTGTATCTATCTCCAAATTATAGAGCCCTTTAGATATTATGTAATCAAGCTTTATTCCTTTTAAGTGTTGTTCGCCAAAGTTGCGTGCATAGGGCTCCTCGAAGAGAAAAAGAAGCTTGAATCTGTATTTTTGAGGAAAAGTGAGTGCTCAATTACCTCTTTAAACCTAAGTCAAAGTTTAGCAACATTATCCAATTTTTATAATATTATTCCTGACACCCTATTTGTTTGTCATTGGAGATTGGAGGATGAAAACCCCTTGATCCTCATTCTGACTAGTTGATGAAAACCCCTAATCCAGTGTTAAGAAATTCCTTTTAAGGATTGCATCTGAGCTTCATTGATATGTTGTCCATATGGCTCCTATTAGCACCTATTTTTCTGAGTTAGGAAGCTCTCTCTTAGTGCCCAGGGATTATAATTTGATGGTGGCTTTTGTAGCACTGCCTCCTTGCTTCAAACTTTTGTACTTCTCAGAATAATATCATTACTATTGTTCTAACAACCAAATTGACTTAAGTGTGATTTTCCACTATAATAAGAGGAACAAATAGTTATTGCAAATTCTTGTACATTTGCAAGGATTTACACTTTATTTTTGCATATTATGTTAAGCTTATTATTATTAGGATAAGCCTGATTTAAAATAAGATCTAATCGTTGGTATCTGATGGAGTTAAATCAAAATGAAATATTGAACATTCTTAATTGGGGATATTATAGGGGTATCAGAGCCTTGATCCTACCAGCCTATGGATCAAGTGTTTACATAATTTGGGTGAAACAAGATGACAGATGGAAGGATATGTGATTTGATAGAGGAAGAAAAAGCTCAGGCCATGTTTGATGTGATGATCAATTTTGACGCAGGATAGACAGTGGCCCAAGTACTCAAAGGCATGATGGAATTGTTGGTGCAATCTGTGCAAGGTCAAAAAGCTTCTAAAACTCTAAAATCATACATTAGAAGGAGAAGTGTATCATGGGTTAATCAAGTGATTGGTTCTTTTCCAAATCCCTTCCAACTGAAACTAAGTTGATCGATGGCTTTTCAGTCAAGCATGTTGAATACAAATCCCTAGAGCAAGAAATTTAGCATGATCCATCATTTTTTGCATTCTACAACATCAAAATTTGAAATGGTCCACAAGCTAAGAAGAAACCAGTTTGAAATCAGGCAAACAAGGAATTGAAACAGCATTTGGGCAAGTTTCCATACCTATATTTGATGGGACACAAAAGTGTTTAGTTCATGGTTGGATCCAAAAAATCAACACCTACCTATCTCTAAATCCAATGTCTGAAGAAAAAGCCATCAAGTTTTCCTCCCTCCATCCAAAATGGTAGCCCATGAATGGTTGTATCATGGCACAGTGACACAACATAGCAATATCATCACTACTTTTGAATAGTTCAGCGAAAGGTTGATTGAAAGATTTGATCGGGTTGGTCTAGAAATTAACTTTTGAGAATTGGCATAGCTAAAAGACTACAGATCAATGAAACTTCATAGGTGACAATCTAATAAAAAAGATTGTGGTTATTTTGCAGAAGGATTAGCAGAGCCGATGAAGGGATTGGTTAAGGCATTCCAGAGCCTTCCACTCTTGAAGAGGCAATCAAAAGGGCCCTTGCTTTGGGATCTTCCTTACCTTATATTAAATCTTATGCTAATGCTCCGCCTATAAACTAGAAGTTCCAAAAGGGAGAATCAAGCACACAAAAGATTCCAACACCATTAAAAAGAAATGAAGGCAACAGAAATAAACTTAAGGGAAAACAACTATATTTCCATTGCAAAGAACCCTAGGAGTGAGGATACAAGTGCCTAGAAAAGGTCAAGTGCATTGTATTGAAGTTAGGTCAAATGAGGAAACACAAGAACTTGAGGCTAAGAAAGCAAATGAAGAATTGGATGAAGAAAAAGAAGACCTAAGTGTAGGAACTCTTGTGGGTCTCTATGGAACTCACAAAATACAATCCATTCAATATTTTTGGTGTGCTAGGAAGCCCAAGGATCACCATCTTAATCAACAATTGAGTGACCCACAATTTTATAAATGAGGAACTAGTGGTTAGAAGAGGCTTACTAGCTAAGATTTTCAAAGGATTCAATGGGATTGTGGCTGATAGCTTTACCATTCCGTGTACACAAAGGATTTGATAGCTGAAAATGACACTTGGAAATCGTTGATATGCAAGGATTTATGTGTTTGTATTTGCAGATTCTGGCATGGTGCTAGGATTATGGCGGTTAGTCATTAAGAAAATTCTCATAGAGATACCAATCGATGGAATTGAAAGAGGGAAAGGAAGTAGTGTAAGGCACACAGATATGCTAAGCGGGGGTGGGGGTGAACCGATATATTCCAAATTCAACTTCAAACATGCAATGTTAAAAACATTACCGCATCTCAAACTATCATTAAGACAACTATGCAAGAGATAAGCACAACCAAAAATCAACACATGAGAACACCAGATTTAAATAGAAACCAAGAAGGAAAAACCCATGATGAGAATAGTTGCTTCAATCTACTGGGCAAATCTAGCCTCACAAAGATAACAATGAACTTACAATATTTTGCATGCATCAATCCAGTATAGTAGGCAAAGAATAAAGTTAATTGATATAGTCAACAAAGTAATAAATAATTATGTTTTGTATTTGCAGTATTAGTCCTCAACAGTCATTAGCCTTAACCAACATTGGCCTAATATTTATATGTACTTGTTCCTCGTCTCTGATGATGGTGTACTTATTGCATATTTGGTAATTGGTAATAAAGAAATATCTTTTTGGAATGTTACAAATTATTTATATATCTATGTTTTGTATTGTGTACTTTCGTTTACTCTATGAATCTGTTAAAAATAGAAAACTCAAGTAAACATTTGGCATCATTGTCGATACAAACTTTGGCCAAACATAACTCACAGACCAAAAACATGGCATTCTAATGGGATAGCCCATTACAAACCAGTATAAGCCAACGAAGAGTGGATCACCTAACACAAGTCGATAAATCTCTAGGACATCTTGTTACGAGAATACATTTGGAGGGAAGAGCTCAGCAAGGAGATCCATCAAGGTGCTATCTTGGAAAACTTCATTGTCAATGAAAAGGTTGATCATCTATAGCAAAGATTGTCAAGATTGATCACACCTCACTTCATCATCATTCAAGAGCTCCAAAAAGAGATGGATTGAGAGTGATGAAACATATTGCAATGGTATGAGGAAAGGAACCAGTGGGAAGAGGAAGAACATGATACTAGTAGAAGATGTACCCCTAGGAATTGATGCCCATATGGCCAAACAAAGATAGTACATGAATCCCATGCAGTCAAGAAAGCGATAGAATGGTTGATGAGAAGATCTCTTTGACTGAGAGAACAAAGTGAAAGATGAAGGAGATTGAAAAGAATTGCCAAAGAATCTAGAAGCCCAAGCCCACAGAGAAGTAAGAGCTAGAGTGTCAATCAAAGTTGTTGCCAGGAAGGAAGACAAATATCAAGTGAAGAGCATACACAATAGAGGTAGAGCGAGTGGGAGCAAATCGCTAGACACTTACCACTCCTAGACGAAGTAGAACAAGACCTTGATGACTAGATAGACAATTTGTTTGTATAGTCAACATTGGACAAGCCGGATGAAGAAAGAAACCAAGAGTTAACTAAAATATTTGAGAATAATATAGGTTGTATCGAGAGGCTATTCGTCTCGAAGGAACCAAGAATTGGAGGAACAGAACTGAAAACCCCTAAATGAAGGGAGTGTGAGAACAAGTCTGATGATATCCAAAGTGCAAGGGATGTTGAAGGCAAACATATTGAGGAATTGTATGTGATCAAGAGTGCAAGGCAAGCACCAAAACATAGAGGTCAACATAGTCCACCCAAGTCCAATGCCAAAGGACAAAATCAGGCAAGAAGAATGGTGACTCTGCCAGCCAATTTGAATGTGGAGACACAGAAACTTCCAAAATTCATGGGGGATGGTTTGAAAACTTAATGAGGCACTGCAAGACATGCAAAACTATTTGGATAGTGTTAGCCGTAAAGTTTATTACGATGTCGGGTGTTAGTTATGTGATGTTTGCACCGACAAGTAGTTGATACTACCGGCTATTGGGAACGGGTGACGACATTTGGTTGCACCCCTTCAGGTTTTATATTAACATTGTACTTGCTCTTTGAGGAGATCATGATCATCATGGCTATTGTGAATGTACTAAGTTCTGAATGATTAATGAAAGCTTTGGTGTTCTCTGATCCATCTCTGTTATTTACATTTCTTGTATAATGTCTATGCATCAGTAAACTAGTCTACCCCAATGGGTAAACATTTGGCGCCGTCGCCTTTCGGATCTAGACGAAGGCAAATGGAGTATTGTCCATAAACGCGAACAGACGAGAATGGTAGGCACGAACTCTTTGAAGGGGAAGACCGCCTAACAGACGACTTCCGAGTTACATTCAGTACGGCCATTGAAACTTTTGTACGGAGAGAGGCGACACGTGCCACCATACCAAAAGACATTTTTTGGGACCGTGAGCCCAACTACTAACCATCTTCTGCATCAACTTTCCAGGCTTCTAGTGCAGGCGACACTCGCACAGCGACTCCACCAAGAAGAGATTGCTCAAGAGGAACGACGGCAGGAAGTCCTCCGGGAGTACCATGAACGGGAAAACAAAAACTTCAGGTGGAACGTGATGGGAAACGCCGTCGGGAGTAGTCACGCCTGAAGGTGACGGAAGGAAGGAAAGACACTGAAAAATAAGAATGACAAGATCATTACATTAAGATATTGTAATAAAACATGCATAAATAAAAATGTCCTTTTGTTTTTTCAAATTCTATGTTGATTATTGATGTGAGGAAAAGCATTTATGCCCAACCAGTTGAATAAGAATAAGAATTTAAAGGAACTCGAGGGAGAACAAGCTCTTCGAAAAGCAGTACTTGACAAACAGCAAGCTGAGCGAAGGGAGAGGTTCAAGAGACGTGCCAATAGACTACCAGAGGGGGTAAGTGAAGGCAACGGTCTAGAGGAAGCTAACCAGGAGGACGGCAGAAGTAACAACAAGGATCTATTAAAAGAAACAACGAGCTTGTTCGGGACCTTAACTTTAACACCAAGGATAGAAGCCTGAAGGAAGGCAGAAGAGGAAGCCAAACGGAGGGAGTACAATTGTACAGTTGCCGCAGAAAGTGTCGAAGTGATAGAAAGGCACGCGGATCACACCACTCCGAGTAGTTCGAGAACATCAGTTAACCGGGAAAACAATTCCGGAGGACCGACATCGGCAGGACCATCCCAACCTATCGTACAACCAATACAACAAACACTTCCGGTGACCCAACCGGCAACACAACAGGTGGTACATACCACTGTCCCACCCCCGAAGGTGAATATGGCAACTAACAAGGAGAAGTTACCCAAGTTCCATGGCGATGGAAAATAAGACCCTATTCGGCGTTGCCGCACATGCTAGACAATTTGGTCCGCGAATGGAGTCGCTGACCAGGCAGAATGGATGAAACAGTTTTCGGCAACCCTCCGAGGGGTAGCAATCGATTGGTACTCTGACTTAGACAAAAGCGGAGTGACCACCTGGGACTTATTTAAGAAGGAATTCGAAAAGGAGTTTAGGCTCTTGCAAAACGACAATGAAATCATCTCTAAAATATGGAACCAAGCAAGGGAAAAAGGAGACCATGCGGACTTACAGCCGCCGACTAAAAGAACTTGTGGGAAAGATGGAGAGTTAGCCAGCTGACGGCTTGAAGAAGAGATGGTTCGTCGAAGGGCTGAAATCAAACCTCCGAAGGAAGATGAAGATAGTTCCTCCCACCTTGTACGTCGATGCATATAACCGGGCGATGGACCTGGACAGTGAACAAAAGACGTCGAAGAAAAAGAAAAACCAATCCTCTTCGTCAGATGAGGAAAACACTTCAAGGGATGATAGCGGCAGTGACGAAGAAGCAAAGAAAAAAGTCACCGCACTACAAAAGGATATGGAAAGGATGGTTAAAGAATTCAAAACTATGAAGGGAAGCACTAGTCGGAATGAAGGAGACTTGTGGTGTACCGACTGCAAGGAAGCCAGCCACACGAAGGGTGCATGCCCAAAGAAAATGTTCTGCGACATTTGCCAAATGGCGGGCCATTCCACAAAGGAATGTTCATTCAACATGAAGACATGGGGCCACCAGCAAGTCATGTTCACGCAAGAACCATCAGCCTCAACAACACCCGAGAACACACAGAACACAGCATCATCCGGTGGCTACAGGAATAACCGTCGTGGAGGAAGGGGGAACGGCAATAACACCAACGGAGGCCAGAGCTGCATCCAGTACGATGCTAGCGGGAGGCCAATGATTCAATGCCAGACATGCAGCCAATGGGGGCATTTTGCGAGGGAGTGTCCGAAGGGGGAAAAGCCACAATTCCTTTGCAAATGGTGCAGGCCCGGAGACCACGACGACACAAAATGCCCAAAACCCGGCGTAAACTTCCTGAATATCGAAGGCAATGAAGGGGAGGTGTTGGCAATCACCCAAGAGCAAGAAAAGAAGGCCACCTACCCACATCCGGAGACTGAGAAGAAAAGAGTACACGAGGCCAAAGAAGACATCGAGAGAGGAATGATGGCCAAACGGAAAGAAACACACGACGCAACAGGAACGTCCCAAGGAGGTCATGCGGAACATAAAATACTAAGGCAAGTAATGCAGACAGAAATCCCAATACAATTGGGAGACATCCTTGCAGCCATGCCACAATTAAGAACGGCCCTACTTAACATGGTACCATCTCCTAACGTGCGGAAGGTGACCGAGACGAAAGCAAACCCCCTCGAGAAGGGAAATTCTATTGAGGACCCGATGCTATTGGCACTCAACATGGGATGGCATCCTGCAGTAGTGGAGATGAGAATTCTTGGCACAATACTTACCAACACTATCATCGACAAAGGATCGGGTGTCAATGTTCTACCCGAAGAGACATGGAGGAAACTCGGGCGACCGACACTGTGGCTGCCAACCTTCCAACTGGTAGGAGTGGACTAGCATGGGATCAAACCCATAGGTACATTAACGGCACAAAGGGTAATGATTGGCACCCAACTGTTTGTGATGGACTTCATAGTCATTCCAATGAAAAAAAAAGGATACGACGCTCTCCTTGGGAGAGGATGGATTGTGCAAGCAAAAGCTAAGCATGACTGGAAACGGAACGTAAATTCGATGGAGAGAGATGGCCAGAAATTTACAATCGATTTGAGAAATCAATTGGTTAGTGAAGACCTGGCATCCTTGTCAGGATCAGACACCGAAGAAGAGGTTGACGAAGGGAGACAAGAGCCGAACAAGGAAGGGGTACTGGAAATAGAGGGGTACTCCGACGATGACATGGACTCACTAAATGAGCTCTTCCATTGGCAAATGGAAGATTATGAATTGAGGCACTGCAACATGTTGCAGATAGATGAAGGAGAGGAAAAGCCTACCTTTCCGCCACAGTACAAAGAGTATAAAGAGGGAGAACTTCGAATTCGGGATACCCCCGCACACCAATTTGACAAAGAGAAACCGATCAAGTATGAAGAGCCTTCAGTGAAGACCATGAATTTGGGAGACGAGACCAACCCAAAGAATATTTATTTAGGGGATGACTGGAACCCCGTTCTGAAGGCCGCCACATTTAAATTCTTCATAGAATACAAAGATGTATTCGCCTGGACCTATAAAGACTTAAAGGGGGTACCGCCGGAACTGTGTCCACCAAATTCCACTTGTAGGAATTGTACCCATACGGAAACGTCCATACAAAATGAATAAAAATTATGCAGCCCGTGTCAATGAAGAAATCGAAAGGATGCTTGAGGCAGGCATCATATTTCAGGTACAGACAAGCAAGTGGGTGTCACCGATCGTGAGCTTGCTCAAAAAGGACACCAGCCAAATAAGAATATGTGTGGACTTCAGGTGTTTAAACGTAGTTACAATCAAAGATCCCTTTCCAATCCTTTTTACGGACAGCATTTTGGAGGAAGTGGCAGGACACAAGATTTACTTGTTCATGGATGGATTTTCGGGATACAACCAGATATCCATCGCAGAAGAAGATAAGTTGAAAACAACGTTCATAGTGGAAGACAGAGTGTATGGATACAACCAAATGCCCTTTGGACTTTGTAACGCTCCAGCGACATTCCAAAGAATTATCCTGCAAATTTTCGACAAGATGTCTGTAGGAAATTTCAAAGCCTTCCTTGATGATTGGTCTATTTTCAGTGCCCAAAACACGCACATGGTAGCCCTCGGAGAGTGTATGGAGAGATGCCGATGGGCCAGATTAGCACTCAACCCCAAAAAATGCAGATTTATGGTGCCCCAAGGGAAACTACTGGGACACGTAGTATGTAAAGCGGGATTAAAGACAGACCCGGACAAGGTACGGGTAATTTTGGAAATGGGGCCCCCAACAGACGTAACTGGGGTCAAGTCATTTTTGGGACACATTGGGTACTACAGGAGATTCATTAAAAATTTTGCCCAAGTGTTGTACCCACTAGACGGCCTGACTCGAAAGGGAGAACCCTACACATGGGCCACAAAATAGGAGAAGGCATTCGAGGAGCTGAAAGAAAGACTAGTAGCCACACCAATCCTGGCATACCCCAACTGGGACAAAGAGTTCCATGTGCATGTGGATGCATCCAATTTCGCAATTGGAGCCACATTGGCACAGACGGGTGACCACGGGTTAGATCACCCCATATACTTTGCAAGGAGGCTCCTCTCAAAGGCAGAGAAAAACTACAGCACGACGAAGAGAGAAGCGTTGGGGATGGTGTATGTTGTACATAAATTCCGGCATTACTTACTCGCTACCCCATTTACCTTCTTCGTGGATCATCAGGCCTTAATGTACCTAGTGAACAAACCACTTATTCAAGGCCAAGTAAGCAGATGGTTGCTTCTGTTGCAGGAGTTCACCTTTAACATCATAGTACAATCGGGAAAAAGTCACGTGTGTGCAGACCACCTATCGCGCATCAAATCTGGGGAGCCTCCCGAGGGGGTGAATGACGACTTCCTAGACGCCCATCTTTTTCGTATTGTTGTTCTTCCTCTGTGGTATGCAAGCGTTAGAGAATTCTTGTCCACAAGACAATTCCCGAAAGGAATGCCACTAGGAGAGAGAAGGAAACTTGTCCTCAAGAGTAAGACCTTCCAACTCATTAACGGGTTATTGTACAAAATGGGACCCGACCAGGTACTTCGAAGGTGTGTGATGGAAGAAGTATAGGGTGTTTTGAGGGAGGCCCATGAAGGTGCCGCCGGAGGGCATATGCGACCGGATACGACAGCGCGGAAGGTTTTACTTGTAGGGCTATGGTGGCCCATGTTGTATAATGACGCACGGGAATGGGTGATGAGTTGCGACACCTGTCAAAGAGCTGGGAAACCACTCAAGCGGGACTTTATGCCATTAAACCCATCCAACGCTCAAGAGTTGTTCGAGCAATGGGGACTAGATTTCGTCGGACCGCTAAAGGCAATCAAGAGACGCAATTGTCGATACATTGTGGTGGCAACTGAATACCTTACCAAATGGGTTGAAGCTAGAGCCCTGTCGGACAACTCTGCAGTAAGCATGGTGAAATTTATCTATGAACAGATAATCACACGGTACGGCATACCTATTCAGCTCACTAGCGATAGAGGAGGGCATTTCGTTAACCATGTAATACGGTTGCTCACCACGGAATTTAAAATTTTTCACACTCTCGAACCCCTACTACTCGAGGGCAAATGGGCAGGCCGAAGCTACCAACAAGATACTCGTGTCAGTAATTTACAAGTCGTGCGAAGTAGAAGGCAAAGACTGGGAAGAGTGACTTTCGTCGTTACTATGGGCATAACGTACGGCATACAAGGTCACCACGGGACACACTCCATTCTAGTAGATGTATGGACAAGAGGTCGTCGTCCCGGTGGAATTTATGGTGCCCAACCTCTGAATAGCACTCAACAACAAACTGGGCGACATGGAGAGCCTCCGGGAACATTTGCATGCCCTTAACAAACTCGACGAACGACAGATGTTGGCACAGTGGGCAACGGATGTGGCCCAACAGCATCGGAAGCATCGGCACGACAAGCACCTTCGACACACCCAATTCTCCCCAGGACAACTCGTACTGAAGTACAATGGGCGGAACGAGATCAAACCCAGCAAGTTTAAGGTGAAATGGTTAGGCCCATACCAAGTTCGAGAAGTCAATGCCAATGGGCCAATTAAGTTGTCCACGTTAGACGGGCAACCCATAGCCAACGTTGTCAACGACTCGAAGTTGAAGTCGTACTATGATCGTCAGGCCCACCACGCACCGTCAGGTGACCACTAGGCAAACAGTTAAAAAAAAAATTTAAAAATAATAAATAAATTAAAATTAAAATTAAAAATTAAAAAATTAAAATTAAAAAAAAAAGTTTCGTATGGTTGGCACCACCAAACGGTGAACCCACCCGATGGTGGGGCCACTAAGTGGTCCGTTGAACGGTGGAACTCCACGGTGGGTTAAAATGGTGAGCGAACACAGCCGCGCGACAAGTAGAGAGATAAGACTGGCGGATAAGAGATGCATAGCCCGCGTGAACGAGGGGAAATTAGCATACAATCTGCAACTGGTCTCCACTGAGAGATAAACATTCGCTAGCTCGACTACAGCGGATATGTTAAAGAGATAACGGCAGATAATGATCATGCTTGCCGTAAACAACACAGGTTCGACTTCAGCCTTGAGGAAGGAGAAAAAATGCTAAGAGGAGGGTGTTCGAAGGAAGGCAAGGATATCCGTGGGGGAGAAGGAAAGTGTGACGGCTAGGCCAACAACGACGCCGAAAGAAACATAGGCCTACCACAGGAAACCCCATTGTCCAAAGCACCAGCAGATTGGAAGAATCGTGTGGCATTTTGTGGATTTCGTACGGTAGTTGGATTTTTCGGTTACCAAAGTAGTTACAACAGCAAGAAACCGTTATGGAGTCTGCAAGGAAGAGGAGTCACTGGAAGTATCAAATGCAAGCAGGGTGTTCAGGTAGTACAGCTATGGACAAGAAGGCTACCATATTGCCTTCTGGAGTTAGAGTTACAGGGCACAAACGGGCAACTGGGAGCAGCACGAAAAAGCTCAAGTCTGCTTAGCAGGAGGAAAAAGAAGCCATCACCTACCAGACTATAGCATTTGAAGGCCTCAATGGACTTGAGTGCGGGAATGGTGAAAGGAAACTCCGGAGGACGACGAAGTGAAGAAATTCCTACAACAGGCTGGTGTCCATTGGGCTATTCAAATGCCCCTATTTCCTATGCACACCTTAGAACCCACTTTGAGGGTAATGATCCAGGGTTTCGATAAGTAGACGAGGAAGAGTGCTTTTGTGTATCGGAACCACCAGCTCACAGTCTCGTGTGGCGCTAAGGACTTCACACGTGTCTTTAGCATTCCAGGGCGCAATGGGCGGAAGGTGGAAACCAAAACGCAAAAAATGCCAGTAGAAAGGAAGAAATCTTGGATAAAGTGTGTATGTCGTCGTCTCACTCCAGTGGAGTTGGACTCTATGATAAAGGCGACGAAAGTGAGAGGCCTCTGGAAGGAGTTCATAGCAGAGGGTGCATGGCGTTGCATTCTAGACGTAATCAAGAGCAGGTTGACAAGCTCGAGTCGCGCCTCTGATATTGCCCTCCCACAGATTGTTTACATGCAGGAATTGATGAATGGCGTGGTATATGATTGGGCGTTGGTGTTGGCAGATAGAATGTTGGAGTTTATGACATTACAACATCGAACTTTTTACATGCCCCATTACGCCATCGGATTGTTTCTTGAGGCCACACTCAAGCAGATTCCCATAGCCAAGTTAGAACTCAAGCCACAAGGAAAGCTCACAGCAGGAGCCCCTCATGTGTTTCACTAGATCTATTTGGATACTGGAGGTACAACCAGTGGACAGAAGCGATGTCAGCAAATAGTTGTGGAGTCCGATCCCGACGATATTGATAGTGGCCGCGAAGCCACTATAGAGCCTTCTAACACAGACCCGGAGGAGGATAGTGATATGATCGAGGAGGCAGTTCACATGGAGGCAATGGAATCCACCTCGGCAGCCCCACTGGTCCAGTTTCCTGCACCGATGTTGTCTGCCTCAGCCCACTTGACTTCCACAAGGGTGGTGAGTCTGACAATTCCAGTAGTCGAGTTTCCACCTGAGGAAGAAGCCGAGGGTGATACTGAACCTCCGGCGAGGGTAGCAGTGTCAGTTGCAGTGGAGGAAGTACTCGAAGGCACCCAAGATATTTGCGAGGGTCAGGTTCGGATGGATGTGGTATGATCGGATGTCGTAGTGACAGTAGACGCGGCACTTTTGCAAGATTCCTCACCGACTGATCTACCTCCCTCGGCTGACCCTACCTAGGTTGGAGCCATGCATTCTTGGATTAGCTAACGGTTTCAATTGGTTCTTGCTCCACCACTCGCAGCAGTTCTTTCTCCTTGACGCGAGGGCCCTACAGAGATTATTGGTATAGACTCTGCGGATGTCACAATGGCAACGGATAGTCCCTCCTTATCTGAAGAGGATGGGGTTGTGGAGACAGTCGCTCTATTGGTAGTTCAACCAACAGCGGCAGTGGGCGGTGTGGCAAGGGAGGCACTTTGTGGATTTGAGTTGTCTCGCCCAGCAGCCCTCACCCGATCTAGGTCACTGGAGGGAGAAGACATGGAGGCCTATTTGGAAGACATGGTCACTCGAGGACGTCGGTTGGTGGTTGTGGCAGAGTCTCACACTGTGGCGACTGTGGTTCAAGATTTGAGGTGTCTCCTAGCCTTTGCACGAGTGGATTGTGGTGCAGCATTTGCTAAGTGTTTTGAGCAGGGGTTATGGCTTGCTGAAGAGACTGCAGAGATGTTGGTTGTATGGGTTGTTCCTACGCCATTAATTGAGAGTGAGGTAGCATCTCTTGTTCGAGAGCTGGAGCAAACAATTCGGGATGGGTACTATGCATTGAGGCGATCTAAGTATGTCTCATCGGACTGTGAGATTGCCTTGGTGATAGCACAGAGAGCTCGGGAGGAACTAGGCACCAAGCTTGAGGCAGTGGAGGGAGACTTACTCCAGCGTACCCAGGAGTTGTTGGTTGAACAGGCAGCACAGGTTGCTCTAGACGAGAGATTGGCTAGGGAGACTGTGGCTTGGGAGCAGCGGTTGGCAGTAGCAAAGGCAGAGAATGAGGCCAAGGAGAAGGAACTTTTGGAGTTGCTTTGATGATTAAGTCTGCCTTGGAGTTGCAGATGGTAGCTAAAGTGCACTTGCAGACCAGAACTACACAGGTGTATGAGCTTCAGGCTCAGTTGGGGTCATCCACTGCACCAGTTCCTCCAGCAGAACAGCACGCTTCCTCATCAGGGATGCTTCCTCTGCCCCACTCTTCTTCTCGGTCCTAGTTTTTGTCTATGGTAGTTCGTCATTCCTATTTTGTTGTTCTGTCCCGGACATTTTGTTGTCGTCTGGAGATGACTTTTCTTTAGGGGGGATGATGTTAGCTGTAAAGTTTATTACATTGTCGGGTGTTAGTTATGTGATGTATGCACCGACAGGTAGTTGATACTACCGGCGGTTGGGAACGGGTGATGACGTTTGGTTGCACCCCTTCAGGTTTTATATAAACATTGTACTTGCTCTTCGAGATCATGATCATTGTGGCTATTGTGAATGTACTAAGTTCTGAATGATTAATGAAAGCTTTGGTGTTCTCTGATCCATCTTTGTTATTTACATTTCCTGTATAATGTCTATGCATCAGTAAACTAGTCTAGCCCAGTGGGTAAACAGATAGCAAGCAGCTAGGAAGGTAATGAATATTGGTTGAGAATTTTCCTAGCAATGCCATGGGGTATAACCATCGATTGGTTCATAGAATTGGAGGAATAATCTCTAGCCTCCTTGGATGCATTTAAGAAAGTATTTGAGATAGATTTAAAATTACTGAGAGATGACAATGAGATTGTGGCAGAGATCTACAACACTAAGCAATGAAAAAATGAGAATGCATGAGCTTACAATAGGCTCGAGGAGTTGCTAGTAAAGTTGGAGAATCATCCGACCAATGGATTGAAGAAGCAAGGTGCATTAAGAAATTGATCCCCTCAGTATGCAAGAAGGTAAAAGCGGTCGGTCCTCTCGTCCTTGTATGTTGAAGCTTACAAATGGTCATCGAGAGTGAAAATAAGGCATCCTCTTGAGGGAAGAGAAAGATAGATAATGACGAGAGCATCAAAGGTAGGAGCAACAAAGAATCCAAAATAGTCCAAGGCCTACGACGAGACGTGATGCGAATGAAGGAAATGAAGGCCCAGAAAGAAAATTTAAAGGAAACAAAAGAACTATGATGAGCCAACTGTAAAGTAGAAGGTTGCACCAAAAATAAATGTCCAAAGAAATTATTCGGTGACATCTGTTAAGTAATGAGACATTCCATTAAGGAATGCCCATACAATTTAAAAACAAATAAGCAAATGCTCTTCACACAGGGGGAAAAATCAATCCCTCCTACCACTCTTAAACCACAAAATAACAACAATAATACATCTCCTAGTAGGTACTAAACAGAAGAGGAAAAGAAAAATTGGTACAATAACAGTGGGCCTAGAAGCCCAATCCAATCAATCCAATGCCGAAAATGTAGTGAATGGGGTCAGTTTGCCAGAGAATGCCAGAGTAACCAAAACAAAGGAGGAATGATGTGTAAATGGTGTGGATTAGAAGATTACAAAGACATCAATTGTCCGAAACAAAAGGCTATCAAGGAGGAATAGAGAAACAAGACAAGTAAATCCTAGTAGTTACCACAGTACAAGTGAAGAAGCCAACATACCCAGACCCTCATACAAGGGAAGAAAGACTTTGAGAGGTCAAAGCTAATAAGGAACAAATGATGGAGATAAGATAAGAGAAGATAAATTATTAATGTCCAACAAGAGACCACCAAAAGGGTCTAAGGGACTGAAAGTACACAAAGTGAACTGCCAACAGCAGGAGCACCAAACGGTGTCTGGGGAAAGAACAACAAGAAAGAAAAGAATAGAGGAGCCGGGAAGAGCGCCTAGAGGCTCTTTCCAAGCGAGAAGTAATCAAGCACCAAAGGATACAGTCCGAGACGAGGAGGAGCCCCGAGTCATCTTTGTGTAGCTCTGGAAGTGGAGTGTTGCTGCCGAGTGTGATCTCTACGACCTCTACAAGGTCTCACAAACATAGGATGACATAGGATTCTAGAAAGAAAGGAGAACCTCCAATGAAGCAACAAGTACTTCACTATGGTCAGAGTTGAAAAAGAACATAGGATGACAGATTATGCAGACAACCATACTCATCAAAGTAGCAAACCACCTATAGACAATGTCGCAACTAAGAGTGGCAATTACAAACATAGTCAACGACAATGAAACTTGGCAACAAGAAGGTCCACGACAAGTAGTAGAACTGCCACTAGAGGGTGAACAAGTAACTGATCCAATGTTGTTGATGGTGAACATCGAGAGGAAGC
Organism: Chamaecyparis obtusa; assembly: GCA_027943335.1. Lineage (NCBI taxonomy): Eukaryota > Viridiplantae > Streptophyta > Pinopsida > Cupressales > Cupressaceae > Chamaecyparis > Chamaecyparis obtusa. Next base: position 641,202 of record BSBK01007382.1, read on the forward strand.
CAGTTGTCATTCAAATGGAAATCATGGGGAAGAATCTATCAAACACCATCATAGATGGAGGCTTTGGAATAAATGTACTGCTAGATTATACTTGGAAGTGCCTCGGGAAATTAACTCTTTGGCCACCAACATTTCACTTAATAGGTGCTAATCAACCCCTATCCCTAGAATTATCCCCCCAAACCCTTCCCCTATAGACTTGAGGTCACAACGGCATCCCTCACCCAAGGACTGCCTACATCCCCGCTTCTAAATGGGATCAAAGTCACATGTAGTTCTCCTTACAAGGTTCCTCAAAGTACAATATGCACAAGTTCCCATAACCTAGGTTTCGTTAAGGGGTCCCTTCAATTAATAACACTTTCCCTTAAGGATATTGAGGTCTCGAATTAAATTCCACCTATTAATATTCATAATTCAGCATAAACATGTGACAACCCTTTTGGATTCACCTCATTGACATAAAGACTAGATTGATTACCCAACCACAATAAACTCTCACTATTTGCACATACATTGCAACCATTATCATATGAATCAACATATCTTTCAATATCCAACATCATGCAACTCGCAAGAAACCAAACGTCACAACAATATTGATTTAAGGTCTTTAGACTCAATGGATCAGTTCAATATGCTAATTTGACACCTTGCTATAACTACATTTTCTACACTACCTTTACATACAATGGTGCAACCCAATATTCTTAGTCCAATTCATTGACTAGATAATATTCACCCTTTCTACACATCAAAACTTTAATCAAGAACCCACTAAAGAAAACTAATACAATTATGTCATACTCATAATAATCATCAATTTAACATCACCATCTTAATTCCCAATCAACACATTACATATTATGTAGATTACAACATTTATTGCAAAAGAATGGTTAAGTATATCCAAGATTATTCAACCATACCTAAGATGCTGTAGTAGAAGTTATTGGCTCTTGAAATTTGTTGAACCACCTGCATAACTAATTCTCTCCTCTATAATTCCTATGCCCTTACTTCTACTCAATCAAGGAGAATGTTGTCAAGGTCATGAAGTTTAGTTTTCTACACCTCTATCCTTCCTTTCCTCACCCTTTTCTCGAATTTTTCCAATCTTCAAAATTCCCTAAAAATGCCTCTCCCCTAATCCTCACATTTCTAAGGTTTTTTAATGCCTATAAAACTGCTTGAAAATTTACATTTTATGGGGTCCTTGTTGCCTGACATTTTTTCCACTACCTGCAATATTTTTCCTTCAAAGGAAGGGGTGCCATGCCTTCTTTACAGCATTTACGACCTTGTTTTGATCCATACCCTCTTCAATGGAGGTTGTCACCTTAGTCAATGCTCTACTTCCATGCAAGATCACCTATCATTAATGTTGGACTGACTCTATCTTCCCTCCTGTTCATTTAGTTTCATTATTTTAATTCCATTACTATTTTAGCTATTCAGTATGTAGTCAAAGGGGCCTTGATGTGGGGATGTGACGAAGAGGAATAAATAGTTATTGTGAACTGTTGATCATTTGCAATGATTTAGAATTCATTTTCGCATATTTTGTTATGTTTATTATTACTTAGGACAAACCTAATATGAAATAAGATATAATCATTGGTACATCATTGAGTGAACTCAAATTGAAATATTGAAAATCCTTAATCAAGGATGGTATACATACTCCTCTAACTTGAACACTTCCTCTAGCATGCCCTCCAGCTTGAATGCTTCTCAAATTTGATATCCTCCCCTTACTTCCTCCTACATTCCTCCAATATTTAGGTTGTTATTTAATCATTAAACAAGAAAATTTATTTATATATTTGAAGTTCAGTAGATTCGGTACAAAATTCAATTACAATATCAAAGGAAAAAATTTGAGATTACTTAAAAGAATGATTTAGCAAGGAATAGCCTACATAAATTTACTTGCAAAAAAATCAGTTCAGTACAAAAATATGAAATTCTAGTTTGGGATGTCCGATCAATGTTGTATTTTAGAGAAATATATGATTCTAAATGGTCTATTAGTTGTGTATAACGTTCATTATGTTGCTAACATAACTTAATTCAGTAAGAGGGAAGTTGTTCCATTATTTGTAGGCTAATATTTCCATGCTTGCTATTTACCATGTATTTATTTTCCCTGTGATAGGTATCGAAGCCGGTGCAAAACCAGTCCTAAATATTAAGGTCACACTATTCAACTGAACTACTAGAGAAGGCCAAATTTCTTTTATTCTGTACCTCCAATTTTTTTTTTTGGCAATGAACCAACTCTTTTTCTTGCATTGCCAATTTTTTTAGGATTAAGTGGTCTCATAAATTGATATCTTGAATTGCTAGTTTTCAGGGCTATCTGGTTGGTAATGGGCGGACAGATGACAAATTTGATTCAGCACAAGTGCCCTTTGCACATGGAATGGCCCTCATATCAGATGAAACATACGAGGTTTCTATACATGAAATCAATTCAAAGCTTAAATTTTGTATCCAATTTATGCATTCTTCATGCACAAATGGTACTTACAAGGCAACTTCGTGATACAACACGAATACTAGTTTGAAATGGACCTTTTGGATAAATATAACTATAATGTCTCAAATATTTTAATCATTTATTATTCCACATACTTGATATGACATTTCTGATATGGCAGGCAACAAAGGAAGCTTGCAAAGGTAATTACTATTTGCCCACAAATTCTTCATGTCTATCCAAATTACTGCTAATATATCAGGTGAAATTTATAATCCCTACCTTACTTCTATGACTACTACATTTTTTGTAATCAAGTTTCATGGCCTCTTTCTAAGACTTGTTCTTATTTATTGTTTTGAAAAAGCAACTTTTTGTCCAACTCAATACTGCTAATATCCTCGACCCAAGTTGTTTCCCCATTACAATGAAGCAAGAAAAAGTTAGCGGTCAAAAAGAAACAACAAAGAGATATGAAAAATTGGATGTGCTTGATCAGCTTAATAATGAAGCAAGGAGCAGAATGTTTAGTCAAGTTTGGTCCACTAAGTTCACAACTGAAGATGGACATCTCAGAATTCCCCTTCAACTTGGTTATGAAGACAGGCCTTGCCCCTCTCTGGTAAATTGAATTCATCCTTTTTAACTCCAGAAAATTGGAGGTTTGAATAAAAAATGCAAATGGTTTAATGCATCGTTGGACACAAAACTTACGTTGTACATAACTTTGAGAATACATTTTATAACCTGAAACAAAGATAAGAATTTAATATTTATCTATTAGTGTTCAATAAATTGCTGCAGTCAATAATTTATGCAAGAAGCGCTAGAAGATCTAAGAAAACAACATCCTTGTCTGAACAAATTTTCAAGTTATTGTATAGTGCACTTTACACTCATCTGAAACATATTTTTTTTGAAATGTGGTGAGATTTGATCTCCAATTTTCTTTTGCACTTCTTGCATAGGGATACAATACAAGAAGAGTATAATCTTTATATACTCTTAATACCATCTTTGTAACCTTTAAACTATGACTTTTAGGTCTTCATGAAGATATTATTTAAAACAGTTTTTTGTTTGGACTGACACTCAAATTCGAATTTGGTGTTAAGATTTATCCACATTCCATACGATAGGAATTGTTTGTTCTAGATGTTTAATTACAACCAAATACTGTATGTATTATATTAAATTTTAATATTATGCTTCATATTGTGAAACAGGACAAATATCACCTTTCATATATCTGGGCAAAAAGTTCTTTTGTCAGAAAAGCAATTCATGTCCTACCGGTAGTCTCTGTAACTCATTCCCTGCCATTGCAGACGAATCTTGATTCTTGACAGTTCAACAGTTTAATTTCCTTATTTCCTCATTGTTAGAATTCTAGGATGCTAATCCACTTGTGAATTATTATTTAATATGTTGACTTATGATCTCAAAGTTACTACATTTTCCTATATCTATTTTGTACATAATCTAAGCATATTGGTTGCTGTCAATAAAATTTGAGAGTTTTTCACCAAATAGTACACATTTCTTTAAATTCACTTGTACTTTATTTAGTAGGATGATTCTGCCATTATCAAACTTTCACAACATGCATTATTATGATGGTGTACTTCTAGAATAACAGTCATCATTATTGTAACAATTGTTCAAAGCATAACATATGTGTCTCTACTTCCACAACAAACCTTCCCTGTGGATTATAGCACAAATACTTACAAAGCATAGTTCAAAAACTCGAACTCTAAAAAACTTGGCAAGCCTAGATTTTGACTTGGACTTGAGACTCGGGGAAAATTCAGTACATTAGAGAAATTTTAAAATAAATTTTAAACAATGTAAAATAAACCAGCGTAACACGGGGACGCGCACCCCCCCCAAAACCCCCAAGTACCGGGTGCGGGGACGTCCCCGGGACGGGTACTCCACGCACCCGAGCACCCCCACCGAGGCGGAGCGCAGTCGCACCCCAGCCGCACCCCAGCCGCACCGATCAGGTGCTTGGGGGGTGCAGGGGTGCTGGGGTGCACGGGCTGGGTGCTGCCCAGCCGTCCCTCGAGCGCACCCGGTGCGGGACGGGGTGCAGCCGGCTGCGGCAGCCCCAAAACATAAAAAAAAAGTTTTTTTAATTGTTTTTTTAATTTTAAAAAGGTTCTATTTTAACCCTAAAAGGGCATGGGTCCCACAAAAAGCCCTCTAAGCCTTCATAAAGATCATTTGTTTGATTTGGCATTCACATTTGACATCCACATTTTTTGCAACAGCTAAGAGGAAAGTGAGAGAAAGAGTTTGAAAGAGTTTGGAGACCGATTTTGCAAGTGATTGCAAGATCAAAAGGAGCAAGAGGAGTGAGGAGATTGCATTTTGCAAGTGATTCATCAAACACAAGGTAGGGTTTTACCGTTTTTTTCTTTTATTTTCAGATTTTCATTTTTGAATGCATTGTTTGAGTTTTAGACTTTTAGTTGTTAACTTTTATTAAGTAAATTTATTGTTTTAAAATTTAGATTCTTGTTGATAGGCTGAATATGTTGAATGTGCTTCAACGTTGATTCTTTGAATGCATCGTGTGTAAGCATTATGTTAAATTTTTAAGATTTTATTTGTTATAAAATATAAAGTTATAAGTTAGGCTGAAAATTTCAATTTCAATTTCCAAACTAGGCGTAAACGCCTAGTTTGGAAATTGAAATTGAAATTTAAATTTTCAGCCTAACTTATAAGTTTATAACTTTATAACAAATAAAATCTTAAAAATTTAACATAATGCTTTCACACGATGCATTCAAAGAATCAACGTTGAAGCACATTCAACATATTCAGCCTATCAACAAGAATCTAAAACAATAAATATTTAGTTAATTATTTTTTAAATTACTAATTAGGCTGTTATTTTAAATGCAGTGTCTAAATGGCCTCTAGTCAAAGTGGAGAAGAAATAGGAATAAATGAGGAAAGTGCTAGTATATCTAAGTATGAGCCTGATCATCAGGAAAGTGAGCATGGAGATGATCCAGAAGCTCAATCTGAACCACCTTATAGTGCACCAGGAGTACCTTCTATTGACTGCCCCTCAGAGATATTGACACAGTTTGCTAGGGGTCCTTTTGATCCAAAGTCCCCTCTAAAACAATTTGCAGTCAAAATTTCAATCCCTTCAACTACAAGTGGTGGCACTAGAAAATGGAAATGTAATTTATGTGGCACAAAATGGTTTGGCAGCATTACTAAGGTCAATTCACACCTTCTCTTTTGGAGTGGATTTGGTGTGAGTCCATGCAAATTCCTGGTAAATCTTGAAAATGTGAAGTATAGAATTGAAATAAACAAACTGTGGGGCATTCCTGATGATGGTGCAGTTGAAATGCCTAGATCTTTGGCTGCTAGGCAACAGGTTCAGGCTATTCAGCAGTTACAGGGGCAGCGAGATACTTCTACACGTATCTTGCATCAGAGAGCAGGGACTTTGTCAGATTCAGCTTCCATCCCTTCATCCATTCAGAGTTCAGCAGGGCAGAGCAACAAGGGGAAACGGAAGGCAGGAAGCTCTACTTCTAACCCCATTGCTGATTTATTTAACATGCACACGAAGGATCGGTTAGACGATGCCATTGGTATATTCTTATTTGCCAATGGCATCCCATTGCATGTTACTCGATCTCCTTATTATAGGGATATGATGTCCTTGGTGGCGAGAGATGGAGGACCTTCATATGTGCCACCAGGTGAGCACAAGTTGAGGACGACGGTCTTGGATAGGCAGTATAACAAGATCGGGGTTTTGATGGAGCAAATGAAGGCATGTTGGATGGAGTCAGGTTGCAGCATTATTATGGATGGGTGGACGGACATTAGACATCGTCCACTCATCAACATCATGGTCACATGCTCTGAGGGCCCATACTTTCTAAAGGCAGTTGATTGTTCAGGGCATCGTAAAGATGCTGATTTTCAGTTTCATGTCCTTAGGGATGCTATTGAGGAGGTTGGGCCACAAAATGTGGTCCAAGTAGTGACAGATGTAGCACATGTGTGCAAAGCTGCAGGGAGGCTTGTTGAGGCAGCCTATAGGCATATTTGGTGGACTCCATGTTGTGTGCATGCCATGAATAATGCACTCAAGGATATGGGAAAAATTGGTTGGATAAAACAAGTGGTTCATGATGCGAGAGAGGTGCAGATGTTTATCTGCAATCACCATACTTCACATGCATTGTTCAGGAGCTTCGCGAAGGAGTTCCTGAAACTAGTTGAGACTAGATACGCATCATATTACATTCTCTTGGAGAGAATGGTTGAGTTGCAAGAGCCACTGCAACTCATGGTTATGACACATGAATGGAATCGATGGGCTGAGTCCAAAACAGAGCAGGGGAAGAGAGTAAAGGAGACGGTGAAGAGTGATCAGTTTTGGATTGATGCCAAATACATAGTCTCCATCATTGCTCCAGTTTTCACGGTCATCAGATATGGTGATGAGGATGCACCTACCCTTGGAGAGATTTATGAGTGCATTGATTCCATGCTTGGCCAGATGAGGGATGTTGTGCGTGAGAGAGACCCCACTTTAGCATTCTCTACTGAGCACATTCAGCCTATCATTCACCGCAGGTGGGAGAAGCTGAACACTCCTTTGCACATGGCTGCCTATGCATTGAATCCTAAATGGTACATGTCTAGGCCTGGTAGAGTTACACCACTTCAGGATGATGAGGTGAAGGCCGGGTTCTTTCGGTGCATTGGTAAGATGTTTGATGTTGAGACTGCTAGTCAGATTCGCTCTGAGTGGACGGAATTTGCCACTCTTACAGGTAATTGTTAATTAATATTTATTATTTACTTTTAGAATTTTAGTTTTATAGTTTTGAGTTTTACTATCTTAGTATCTAGAGCTTGGTAACTTTACTTTTAGTTTTATCGTTTACATTATGATTATGTTACAATTGTCAACTTATTATGTTCCAGGATACTCAGATATTGCAAAGATGGACATTAAAACAATCGCACAAAAGCATCCGATATTGTGGTGGAAATGTCATGGAGCACAGAAGGCAAAGATTACCGCACTAGCCATCCGATTGCTTTCTCAGGTTTGTAGTTCCTCATCTTTAGAACCTATTCAAGTTTTTAAACTTAAGAGTTATTAATTTTAGTTTTAATTTTCTGATTTTAATATTTATAAATTTTTTTGCTATCTTAGGTTTCTAGTTCCTCAGCTGCAGAGAGGAATTGGTCTACTTATAGCTTCATCCACTCTATTAAGAGGAACAAACTTACCTCTAAAAGAGCAGAGAAGCTAGTTGTTGTACACAGTGCCTTGCGTATCGTAGATCGCAAGACACGCGGGTACAAAGAGAGCCCAGCAGCACGATGGGATGTAGAGCCAGAGGATCCAGCACAGATCGATGAGGACGAGGTCGCAGCAGAAGCCGACGTAGGGCTAGTTGGTGTTCCTTTGGTAGACCTTGACCACCAAGACTCCGAGTCCAGTAGTTCTAGTGATGAGGACTTTGGCTTGGGGCATGATTAGAGGCCTCCCATTCTTGCATTTTGACATGATATCAGAGATTTTGACATTTTGTACTCATTTTGATATTGATGATTGATCATGATTCATTATATCATATCATGCTACTCTGCTCATTGTAATCATGATCATCTTTATGATATATCATATATCATATATGACATATTTGATATTTTAATTTCATATTGCTATGTTTACTTTAGTCTTTAAATGATTATCATTATGTTACTATGTTGAAAACTTGAATGTTTAATAGTTCTAGCTCGTGTATTTCAATTTGGTATGTAACTTAGTTAGTAGTTCAATTTGGTATGTTAAATGAACATTTCAAGTTATATATGTATAGTATGCAGTCCCCCCCTCTCTCCCCCCCCCCCCCCCGGTACCCTCGCACCGTCCCCCCGCCGTCCCGAAATTGAGGCCCTTTTTTTTCCCGCACCCAAAACTCGTCCCGGCGTCCCCCCGTCCCGACGTACCCGCGTACCAGTGTTTCACTGAAATAAACTCAATCAATATTGCATGATAAGTATAAAAAATGAATTTAGAGAGAAAATGTCTATTTTGATTAGTGTAAGTAGAAATCAAGATTGATTTGGCAAGAAAAAATATTAATGGAATGCAATTACTTTTAGAAAATTTTGGGAAACAAATCAATGATGAAATGCTCATAAAAATGGGGGACAAGTTATTTTTGTCATTTCAATTCAATTAAAGAGAATAAATACTTCTTTCTATTTGGCACAGTGCAAAACAATTTTTTGTTTTTTATTTTTCAAACAAGAGAGTGGGTATGGAAGCAATTGTCCCCAGCAAGGTTGAGGGACAGTGCCCCTCATTGGGTCCATGGACAGTGCCACCAAGCCAAATTAATGCCTTCAAAATCATAGTGACATTCATGACACATGAAATCTTCATAATTTTATTGCTTGACCATTTGTTGATAAATTGATGCAATGTTGTCAAAAAGTTGGAGGTAGAATAGTGTAAATGAGAAAATGACAAAGAATCAAGGTATTTATCTATTTTGTACCCACCACCTATTTTTTTCCATTGGTAGGTGCATAGATACAAGATTCTGTGAGTCTGGCCTAGACTCGACAAGTCCAGGGCCGAGCTGGCTCTACCAAGTCTGCATAACCTGGGACTCAAACTCGGCAGAGTCTGAGCAGACTCGCTAAGCCAACTCTACCATGTCTGCATAGCCCAGGACTCGGTCTTGGCCAAGTCTGGGCAGACTCGCCGAGCCAGTTCTACTGAATTTGCATAGTCCAGGACTCTGACTCAACCGAGTCTGGGCAGATTCGTTGAGTTTGCCAAACTCATCGAGTCCCAAGCCTAGGACTCTGCCGCTGTGGCCAGGCTTGAAAAACAAAAAAAAAACATTTTCTTTATTGCTTTTACTTTTTCTTTTTATGACTTATGTGTCCATCCTAACCTTAAAAAGTCCATTTTATTGTTTGCAAACACAAAGAGAGGAAAAGAGGCATTTGAGCAAAAATATTGAGGCATTGAAGAGCAAACCAGCAGATCGATTGAAGCGGAGATAGTCACTATTGATTGTTTGTGCAAGTTAGTAGCTTGCATTCATACATTTAAGGAGTTAAAAGAAGGATTTGGAGGAGGCTTCTACAAATTTGAAGTGCATTTTTTCATTTTTGGAGCAAATTTGAAAAGGCAAGTTACTTTTTTTAACGACATCAAATTTCCACAATCCATTAGTAATGCAAAGTAAATTTCTGGATTCGATTGTGTATGTGTTTTTAGCATCAACGTTTCGGATCACACTATGTGATCCATCATCAGGATGAGAAAGTGCAAGGATACGTTTCGGATCACACTCTGTGATCCATCATCAGGATGAGAAAGTGCAAGGATATCCTTGCACTTTCTCATCCTGATGATGGATCACAAAGTGTGATCCGAAACGTTGATGCTAAAAACACATACACAATTGAATCCAGAAATTTACTTTGCATTACTTTTTTTTGTTTTACTTTCATGTTTCCATTTTATTGTACATTTGTTTTAGTTTTGGTTCATTCTATGTTGATGGGAAAATAAGAAACCCTAGTTTTTTTTTCATTATTTTATTTATTTGTAATTCAATTAGAATGTGTAGAATCTGTAGATGCTGATTTTTTCATTTATAATATTAATGTCTTAGCCTACTGGTAGTGGTAACCTAAACCCAGAGCCAGTTAAAAAGGATAGGCTTGAAAACATGCCATCCCCAAATCAAAAATAGGAGAAGTAATATGTGTTCATTGCAAAACAAAATATAGTGGGGGAGGTATCAGCCGGTTGAAGTATCACATCGCACAAATACAACACAATTAGAAAAAAAGAAAAAGGAGAAAAAAAGAGGCGTTTGAAGAGAAAAAAAGAATTTAGAAAAAAGCAAATGGAAGAAATGGCAAAATTTGTTGGATAGGCTTCTTCAAATCCTCAGCCCCCATTTCCTGCATCTGCAAGTAGTGGTAGTGTGAGTGAGCATTGAGCCTCAGATTCATAAAAATAAATTCACATTAGATTCACTTTTTATTCCACGCACGACTTCAAGTGCCCAACCATTGCTTGAAAGCATGGGTTGGAATAAGGAGAAGCATGATGTTGTAAAAATTGCAATTGGAGATTTTTGGTTCCACAACAACATTCCATTTCATGCAACGAGATATTCATTATTATTTGGATTTCTATGTCTTAATTTTTTTCTTTGAAGAGTGCCACATTGATTATCTTAATTTTTAAAGTTAAAAGTAAAACTTAATACTTATTCTATTTATCTAATTTGTTTTATTTAATCAGATTCGTGGGTTGAAACCCAAGTTTTTGAGCAATCTCCTTAGCAAGTACTCACTTGAAGCAAGTTTTTTGGAAAGTGATTCACTAGGTCCTTTTCACTTGTAACCTCCAATTAAGGAGTTACTTGCAATTTTTTTTAAACTGCACTCTAAAGTTTAAGCTATAGATGGTAAATTTCTATAGAATATGAGTGTGGAATACTTTAAAGAAGGCTATATTACTTCTTGTAGGGGCCACCAAGTTGAAAGAACTACATTAGAATCCAAAATATGTATTCAAATGATGCCATGAATCCAAGTGGGACCTTTGCAAATGCCTAGATAAAATGGACGTGATTGAATTATCTACCACAATATAAAGTATTGGTAATTTATTAGTTAAACTTAAATATGTTCTAACAAGTTTCTTGCTTAAGGATGGAAGGAAACAAGAGTACACATTTTGGTAGGGTTTCGATATTACTAGAAGATCTCTAATAACTTGTCTTACGAAACTTGAGTGGGATTTCCTTTATTAATTGCATTATAGTTGGGAATTGGGATTATGCAGGAATCCTTAGGATTATGAGGCTCCAATATAATACAAGATTATAGGGTGTAGAAAAAAGACAACTTCGTGACCCTAGCAAGATCAACATAGTGATTGGAATAACTTCTAATTGATCTAGGACACTTATAAACACCCTTGCCCCTTGTATGTATTCTTCCTAGCCCTCATGACCTACCCATATGAAATTAATTAAATTATTCCCTTTCCCCCTGATATTAAAGAAAAATATTGGATTACATTTTCGATACTTAAAAAAAGTTAAAAACCCAATATGTACATGATATGATATTTTTTTAGAATTGAATCCCTTGAGATTGTCCTTTATACAAGTAGTAGTAATGTAGAAGCATCCTTGGGTTCATGACAATCTTGCATCGACCAAAAAAATTTCTTTTCAATTTGTTCCTATTTTGACAGTTCTATGTTTTTTGTGGCGTTCCTTTGAGTTGGCTCGTTTGCTTTTGCGAACCTCATGGCATGTTCCAGACATCTTGTTTTACCTTTGTCTAGGTTCGCACTTCGATCTGTTACTTCGCAATGGAGATATCTTCGATTTTTGCTCGGGCCTATTTGTTCTTCATGTTTAACAGCTAAATTGGAGGTTTTTTATCATGCAAAGCAATTCTGTGATTTGCAAAGCTTCGTGGCACATTGGTCAATATTCCTGAGCTTGTGGCCGACCTACCTATGGGTGCGTGCTGGATTTCTTAGCATGTTGGCTAAGTTCCTTGTGATTTAGGACCTGGCCTACATTTGGTATTAAGTTTTCTTACCTGGGAAAATGTGATCTTTCTTGGCTGACATGTTTCTTGCGAAGGCTTTATATATTGATGTAATTGATCTTTAGGAAGAGAGTTCTTAGAGAGATAACCTCTTGAAGGTTCGATTTGAAGGATAGTTTGGAATTCAACCTGTGATCAGGCCTGTATGCCTAGAATGTAAGCTTTCATGTTGTTGGCCTATTGTATCTGATTTCATGAATTTGTAATAAAGCGAACATATGATCTTGCATTCTCTCAACTCCTTGTTGTTATTGTTGTTGTTTCCATTGTATGACTCTTGTTGCATGGTTAGACTGTCCTCATTGAGGATTCTCTTGCCGTGACTGCGTCAAGTGGTATCAGAGCTAAGTTTCATTCTTGTGATAGCTGAATTCCATTTCCTGAGATTGTGAAACCCTAGAAATCTTTGTTGTGGGTGACAAAGTGAGGATCTGAACCGCAATTGCAGAGGACTTACGCAAGATGGCTCGAAGAGGAAATGCTAGAAGTGGAGCAAGGAGAGATGCAAATCCAGCAGTATTGGATATGCTAAGGCAGATTGTAGCCAGATTAGAAGTTGTCGAAAGGGCCCAGAGAAGAGGTCGCCATGCAGATGATGTGAGTGATGAAGAAGAAGAAGAAAAAATAGAGGAAGAAGAGCAACCTGAGCTCGATTAGGGAGATGACAGATTTCTAAGAGCCCTAACTAGGGTAAATGCAAGACCACATTTCAATCCACCAGACTATGATAATAAGTTGGATTCAGATGAATTGCTTGATTGGATTACAGATATGGAGAAATCCTTTGATTTTGAAGGTACAAGTGAGGACAAGAGGTAAAATATGCCTATACAAAGGTAAGGTACCTGTTGATTACCAAGTGAATTTGTTTAGGAAGTTCCAGAACCTACAACAGAAAGAATCTAGTGTGAGGGAGTACACCAAGGAATTTTACAAGTTGGACATCAGATATGATCATACCGAGGATGATGTTGAGAGGGTTGCAAGGTATCTCAATGGATTGAGAGTGTCTATACAAGATGAGATCAGTTTGGTCAAGTTGCAGAGTGTGGAAGAGGCTTACCAATATGCCCTAAAGGCTAAGGAAAAATTGAACAAAAGGCATGAACAAAGACAAAGAGGAAGAGATGGAAGGTTTCAGAGAGGCGGATCTTTTGGAGGAGGAGGATCATATGCAAATCAGAACAAGGACAAGGTTGTAAGCAAAGAGGAGAGTTCACACCGAAGGGATGATAGGAAATTCCATAGGAACGGTAGACAAAATGGCTATAGGAGAGATGATAGAAGAATGTTTAGAGGAATCGATTTTAAGTGTGGTGGAGAAGGTCATAGAGCCTTTGAATGTACTCAAGGGAATTCAAACAAGAGGATAGAGAACAATGGCAGAAATGCTTTTGTTGAGGAGGAACCTAGTGAACCTTTGAACCAATCTGAAGATGGAGAAGCATTGATGGTAAGGAGAGCCCTATGTCAGAATGAGATGGATCAAGAACCCTTGCAAAGGAAAATTTTGTTCAAGACAAGATGCAAAATTGATCGAAAATGTTGCAAAGTGATCATTGACAGTGGTAGTTCAAATAACCTAGCTTCGGAGGAGTTGGTGCACAAGTTGAAGTTGCAGAGATTGAAGCATCCTAAGCCCTACCATATAGCATGGATTCAAGATGATCATAAGGTACTAGTAAGTGAACAATGTTCGGTAAAATTTAAGATTGGGTCTTATCATAATGAAGTTCTATGTGATATTATGCCTATGGATGTGTCATATCTTGTTGCATAGACCATGGCAGTATGATAGACAAGCATTGCATGATGGTAGGAAGAACATATATACTATTGTTGCTAATGGAATGAAACAAGTGTTGTTGCCTTTGGAAGAGATTCCTAAGAATGAGATTTGTACTAGTGTTAGAATTTGTTTGGTTGAAGAAAGGAAATTCTTAGATGGTTTGGGAAATGAGAGTATGTGTTATGCCTTGATCCCTAAGAAGTACGATTTAGGATCAGAAGAATGAAAACCTGAGGTTAAGAAGTTATTCACAAAGTATGAAGACATAATCTCAAATAATGTACCTGATGGATTGTCAGTAGAACACAGGTTTACTACTAAGAGCGGAGGGTGAATTAGTAGTAAATACAACTTAACATTTTCATCCAATTTACAACTTTATGTAGTTACTTCAGATTGCATTGTAAAACCTAAACATCAAATGAAGAATATAAGAGAAACACCATGAGCCCAAAAGTCAAAGCACAAGAATATGACGTGGAAACCCAACAGGGAAAAACCACGGTGAGAAATGCTGCTAGGATCTACTGTCCTAATCCAGCCTCACGAATCTGAGAACCAATTACAACTTTAAGGGCTCCAACCCTAAGGAGTCAACAAACCCCTCTCTTCTAAAGAGCATCAACTCTTCCACAACATAAGCACCAACTTATACAATCTGAGCCTTATCTCAACAACCTTATATGAGTATCAACTCTACAGCATTCAGGGCTCCAACCCACTCAACTTTTCAAGTTGTTAATATTTTTGATACAAAGAAATGATTGTCAAATTAAATACAAGTTTTCAATCTGAATTCATCCTTGGAACATACATATGTAATCTACAAATTGGAATGTTCAATGTATTCAACCAAAACTGAAATAGTTCCTGCAAACTGAATGTTATCAAGAATACATAACAAATTTATATTTCAGTTACAGCATAACATCTTTTCTCCTGCAAACTGAGAGTTGATCTGAAAATAACAATAAATACTCTTTCCTTGATTTTCAACCTGATTCAATGATTGTTGTAGTACAAGATCAATCTGAAACAACCTTACTGTCAATCACCTGTCACAACTTTATACTATATGCTAACAAGATAAAAGGCCAGACTCCAAACCAGTCTGTATGATTCCAAATCAATGTACTGTTTAAGATTTGCTTATGTTTAAAATATCTCAGTACAGAACCAAAGAATATTATGATCATTAATACACCTTTGTAGCAGATAGAGAAAAACATAACATTAATCACTGATATACCTTACTGCTCTTTATGCGTCTCAGTATATTTCTGTACTGTCTTTCCTTATTCCATGAATTTGAGCAATCAACTGTATTTGAACTTATTTTTCGAATATTGCTTTTCTTATTTTATCTCTTCCTCAAGTCACGTTCCGCTTGTATAATCTTCAATCTCTCTTTAAGAACATGTCTATAGAGTTTTTCAGACCAGGTTTCTATAACACTTCACACATTTTTCAAAGTGAATAATGCGACTTGTATAGACCTGTTATCTGTTCCAACCGGTTAACTGTTTCGCAACCTCTTCTAACCAACGATGAATTGACATAACCTCTGGCTCAGTTCTCATTCCAATTAAATATGAACAAACCATTCATTATCTTGTTGATGTCGTATCCTCCAAACTATCCTTCGGTCCAGTTGTTCGCTGCATGAGGATATTTTTGTATTTGTTTTATAGAGTGTCCGCAATCACATACAAGGTGTATAGAACTTTTGTTTGTATCCCCAACAACTATCGGGTTGACAATCAGACAAGAAGCTTACTCATAGAAAAGACAAAAACACTTCAACGCATTCTCGACCATTTAATTCGAAAGAACGATGTTTATCTGGCTACGAAGTGCCGTGACAGATCATTTGCATTCAACATGACCTCCCTGTGTGCTAGTTAGCCCAACATGTATGATAAGGATATAGACTTTCAGTATATACGCATGGTTGAAATATTAGGAAACCAAATCGCATTTGTCACCGCTGAAGCCCAATAAAACAATCAAATTTTTCTTTTATCAGGCTGTAGAAATTTTACTTTTTGAATCCACCTGATACATATCGGGTTGTCAAGCAAGCAAATGGCTTGCTACAGAAAAGACAAACTAGAATATTTCCAGGCATATGAAAAGAACGATGAACATCTGTATGGTTTTGGACAAACCATTTACGTTATAAATTCCAGACTGTGTATCTTCTATTAATGAGTTTCCTGCATTCTTTAGTCTCCGCCTTTACTGGTATGAAAGATATTATGTGCACACATTTTAATCACTGCCTGTATGCCAGTAACAATCATTCTTATGCGCAAAGTTTAATCACAAATTTTAATCACTGCCTTCATTAGTTTGTTGTGTGTATTTGTTCTCTGAAATGTGACAAGAAACTCTTGACATCAATGACACCTAACAATCTCCCCGTCATTGATGGAAAGACAAAATCTGATTTCCGATATCTACATCATGCCTGTGAACACAATGTCTCTGTAAATCTGAACCACAATGAGAAGACACAACATTTTCTCCCCCTTTGACATCAATGACATCGGGGAATAAAAGAAAAAACAATGAATACTCCCCCTAAGTTCATGCCCTAATGCAAGAACTTAGCATGTCAAAGCCACAACCCCAAACTGTTGACGAGGGGTTTCAAAAGCATCTGCTGACTGGTTCCATGTAGACACAATTTCTCATTGAATCTCATTATCTGTAACTTTTTCTCTCAGATCATACACATTATTTTCAGTTTGTTTACCATCAGCAATTACCTTCCCTGAATCAAGTTTTCTTATCTGACACCCTTGAGCATTAAAATTTACAAAGTAGCCATTGTCACATAACTGACTAACACTTAGTAAATTATATTTTAAAGTTTAAATCATTAACATACCACACTTTATCTACTTTTAGCATGCTATTAACACTCAAGGTACCTTTACCCCATATCTGTACTGAAGACTTATCCCCAAATCTCACAAGACCACCATTCCACTCTGTAAATGTGGAGAACTTGCTTTTATCACCTGTCATGTGGTTTGAACAACCATTGTCTACGATCCAAAGATTTTCCTTTGTAGTGTGCGAAGCTGTGACAACAAGGGATTTGTTTTCTTTCTTTCTCCAAACTTTTGTTTCCATCTTATTAGAGAACCTACTTCCTGAACCAACAAAACTCAACTGACAGTTTCTTGCAGTATGTCCAACATTTTGACATTTAAAGTAAATCAAGTTGAAATTTCTTAATGCATTAAAAGAATTTAGACTTACAAAATGAACCGTCTTCTAGGCATAACCCTACAATTTACTGCTTTGTGACCAAAATAGTTGCAAAATTTGCAATAAGCATAGAATGAGTTAAATCTTCTAGGAAACCACTTCTTAGTTCCAACGAAATTCTTTTTACCTTTTGCACTATTTGAACTTTCTGCCTTTTCAAACCCTAATCCTGTTTTGAGGCTAGTGTCTCGTTGTAGAGCCAACATATCATCTAGCATTTCTAAACTTTTTGTGAATTTCATTTCCTTATCAAGAATCATAGTTAATTTCTTGATTTCATTTCTCAAACCAACTATTTCACTTTCTAATTTAGAGCAATTTTCAGTTTTAAGTACAAGTTCAAAACTTACTACTTCTAACTTTCTTTTAGTTTCTTCAAGCTAAACTTTCAAATTTGTAATAATCTCAATTTTAGATTCAACACCTTGAGAAATCTACATTACCTTTTGAGACTGATGTCAATTCTTTCTTCAACCAACTGATTCCTTCCAGTGCACATACCAACTCTACTTCAAAATCAACTTCATCTTTTGAATCACTGCTTGAATTTCCATCACTTTGATCTATAGAACATGGTCCTAATGCCATAGACAAAATTTCACCATCGTCAGAAACAGAATCATTAGAACTATCTTCTTTAACACAAACTTTTATTTTTCTTTGTAAACCTATTTGATTTATGAACAAATTGTTTCTTTTTAAATCCTTCTTCTTCATCACTGTTAGCATAAGGACACTTGGCTGCAAAATCTCAGTTTTTCCCACAGTTATAACATTTTAAAGGTGTTTTTCCTCTATTTCTATCAAACCTCTTAAGCTTCTTTATCAAGTTTGTGAGTTGTTCTTCTAGGTCCTCTGATTCTGAGCTTTCATCCTTCTCCTTCTTAGTTGCCTTAAACGCAACTTCCCTTTATGTTTTTGCATCACCTGCCATTCTCATCTCATAAGTTGTTCAAATACTATGCAAATCATCCATTGTTATTTTAGTAAGATCCCTAGCTTCTTCTATAGCAGAAATTTGTGCATTATATCTGGAAGGTAAGGAACGTAAGACAATAGTTGGTTCTTTTACTTATTCTTCTAAGCCTTTAACAACTTCATCAACTCGTAAAAGATAATCAGCAATGCATTCATCTTCTTTCATTTTTAATTCCTCAAACCTGGCTTTGTATGTTTGTAGTTTTGCTTGTTTAACCTTATCATCCCCTTCATAGATATCCTTTAACTTATCCCAAATTTTCCTAGTTGTTTTACAATGCATGACCTTAGTAAATTCATTATTATCTAAACCACACAATAATGCATTTCTAGCTTTAGCATTGTTCTCATAATCTCTTTTATCTATAGGATCAGTTAAGGGAGCTTTGGATAAAGTGTAGTCATTTTCAACAGACATCCAAGCATCATAACCAATTGAGGCAATGTAAATTTCTATTCTAACACTGCAAAAAGCATAATTTGTCCCATCAAACAAAGGTGTCTTATTTGAAGATGCTCCTTCTAAATTGGCCATGTGTTCTAATCACATAATCTGCTTAGACTAATTAGGTCTTTTGACAAGCACTTGGCTCCGATACCAATTGTAGAACACAGGTTTACTACTAAGAGGGGGGGTGAATTAGTAGAAAATATAACTTAACCTTTTCATCCAATTTACAACTTTATGTAGCTACTTCAGATTGCATTGTAAAACGTAAACATCAAATGAAGAATATAAGAGAAACACCATGAGCCCAAAAGTAAAAGCACAAGAATATGACGTGGAAACCCAACAGGGAAAAACCACAGTGAAAAATGCTGCTAGGATCTACTGTCCTAATCCAGCCTCGTGAATCTGAGAACCAATTACAACTTTAAGGGCTCCAACCCTAACGAATCAACAAACCCCTCTCTTCTAAAGAGCATCAACTCTTCTACAACATAAGCACCAACTTATACAATCTGAGCATTATCTCAACAACCTTATATGAGTATCAACTCTACAGCATTCAGGGCTCCAACCCACTCAACTTTTCAAGTTGTTAATATTTTTGATACAAAGAAATGATTGTCAAATTAAATACAAGTTTTCAATCTGAATTCATCCTTGGAACATACATATGTAATCTACAAATTGGAATGTTCAATGTATTCAACCAAAACTGAAATAGTTCCTGCAAACTGAATGTTATCAAGAATACATAACAAATTTATATTTCAGTTACAGCATAACATCTTTTCTCCTGCAAACTGAGAGTTGATCTGAAAATAACAATAAATACTTTTTCCTTGATTTTCAACCTGATTCAATGATTGTTGTAGTACAAGATCAATCTGCAACAACCTTACTGTCAATCACCTGTCACAACTTTATACTATATGCTAACAAGATAAAAGGCCAGACTCCAAACCAGTCTGTATGATTCCAAATCAATGTACTGTTTAAGATTGCTTATGTTTAAAATATCTCAGTACAAAACCAAAGAAAATTATGATCATTAATACACCTTTGTAGCAGATAGAGAAAAACATAACATTAATCACTGATATACTTGACTGCTCTTTATGCGTCTCAGTATATTTTTGTACTGTCTTTCCTTATTCCATGAATTTGAGCAATCAACTGTATTTGAACTTATTATTCAAATATTGCTTTTCTTATTTTATCTCTTCCTCAAGTCACGTTCCGCTTGTATTATCTTCAATCTCTCTTTAAGAACATATCTATAGAATTTTTCAGTCCAAGTTTCTATAACACTTCACACATTTTTCAAAGTGAATAATGCGACTTATATAGACCTGTTATCTGTTTCAACCGGTTCACTGTTTCACAACCTCTTCTAACTAACGATGAACTGTTGTAACCTCTGACTCGATTCTCATTCCAATTAAATAAGAACAAACCATTCATTATCCTGTTGATGTCGTGTCCTCCAAACTATCCTTCAAACCAATTGTTTGCTGCATGAGGATATTTTTTTATTTGTTTTATAGAGTCTCCGCAATCACATACAAGGTTTATAAAATTTTTGTTTGTGTCCCCAACACCTATCGGGCTGACAATCAGGCAAGA
The DNA here is from genome assembly GCA_027943335.1 of Chamaecyparis obtusa. Classification (NCBI taxonomy): domain Eukaryota; kingdom Viridiplantae; phylum Streptophyta; class Pinopsida; order Cupressales; family Cupressaceae; genus Chamaecyparis; species Chamaecyparis obtusa. Next base: position 661,476 of record BSBK01007382.1, read on the forward strand.
AGCTTACTCATAGAAAAGACAAAAACACTTCAACGCATTCTCGCCCATTTAATTCGAAAGAACAATGTTCATCTGGATACAAAGTGTCATGACAAATCATCCACATTCAATGTAACCTCCCTGTGTGCAAGTTAGCCCGACATGTATGATAAGGATATAGACTTTCAGTATATACGCATGGTTGAGATATTAGGAAATGTAATGTTCCCGTTCCGTGACTTAACCAACAAACACTCCTTATTCCAGTTGTGCTGACAGAGCCCCAGATGTGGACCGTACAGTGACAAGCAGAGAACCGGAAGGCTGTACGGAGCAGCAGGAGGCCGTACGGTGGAGCCTTAAGCCGTATGTCGCTGCCCAGAGAGACCGTACGGTAGTGGTCTCAAGCCGTATGGTGTTTCAAGGAAGACCGTACGGTGAGTTGTGGTCGTCCGGTATGGCAGAAGTGAGGACCTTATGGTGGTTTTATATCTGGTCAGTGCACAACGGAGGCCGTACGGTGGGCAATGGAAGTCGTACGGCAATGATGGAGGCCATACGGTGTGGTAGAGGATCCATCTGAAACAGTAGCATCGAAGGATGGGAGGTCGTCCAATGATTAAAATGCTTGCCGAATGTTGTAGATGTTACCTTCGTCGATGATTAAATAATTATTGCAATCAATAGACAAAATGCACCACAAATATGTGCCAGAAGAATACCTTATTGATATTATTAATATGTGCCAGATGCGAATGATGCCAGAAGTAATTCAAACAATAATAGTGCCACAGAATACTGAATGTCAAGTACGAACGATGCCACCAATTGCATTAATGCCAAAGATGCAAATAGATTTCGTAGATGTATACAAAGATGGTGTTTCAAATTTGCCAGATCCGAAACAAACAAAACACAACAGATTTGGTGCACAATGAAATATTGGAGTGATATTTCCGACGGCAGACTAGGGTGGCTGTGAACCACCGAAACTGCAATAAACCAAATAGGGAGGATCTTTCACCTCCGAAATGGCAGCCAGCAGAATCCCAATAGGAATCCACAAATACAAATAAAATATCAAATCTCAACCTGAAAAATACTTCCTACATGCCGGTCATAAATACCCCTTCAAAGAAACTCCCGAGGGTTTACAAAAGAACGCCGACACGGCAAAACACCTAAGGACAATACTAATAAAATTGGGCCCCCTTTTATTTAATTAAGGTCCATTTATATTATTATTTAAATTTTGGGACCAGTAATTAATTAAAATTAATTTATTAAAAATGGGGACATTACAAGAAACCAAATCGCATTTGTCACCACTGAAGCCAAATAAAACAATCAATTTTTTCTTTTATTTAGTTGTAGAAATTTTACTTTTTGAATCCACCCGATACATATCGGTGTTAAGATATAGCTTCATTCGTATTATATATATATATAGCTTCATGATAGACTTTTGGTATTTAATACTCACTCGCTAAGAGGGAGTGTTAAGATATATATATATATATGTGAATCTTAACACTCCCTCTTAGTGAGTGAGTATTAAATACCAAAAGTCTATATATATATATATATATATATATATATATATATCTTAACACTCCCTCTTAGCGAGTGAGTATTAAATACCAAAAGTCTATCATGACATCCGCCACTTCGGGACACACAAGTTAATGTAGTCTCGTCATGAAAATAGACTTGAATATCATGATCTCCGCAGAGTCGGGACACACAATTAAGTAGTCTATCATGATATGGTTTCGTTATTACACATCCAGTAATAACAAAAGTCAAGATCTCCGCACAGTCGGGACACACAATTAAGTAGTCTATCTTGACACTTTGATTAACCATTTACAAGATCGTCACCTTGAAATGTTAACCCACACACAAATGATCATTTTCACACAATATTGCAATATAATTTTTTATATTTATTCATGAATAAAAAACTTTGGCTCATCCAAAGAGTGGAAACCAAGACTTCCACCTTAGAATTGTCTATCAGTCATGACAATTTAAAACCAACAACTCAATGTTGTCTAGCCATGATAAGGTTATTACACAACAAGTAATAACATAGTATTCAAGATACCTTCTTTTCACCTAATAAGGTTTTATGCCTCAACATATCAAGGTTATCTGAAGGTATACAATCTTCTTTCTAGCAAGACGCTTGGTAAGAGTATTGGTTGTTTGTTCTTTAGTGAGGATGTACCTCCACTGAATTACAATTGTTTGCACAATCTCATAGTCTTGGTGAATTCAAAGTATACACCATCTTGACATGTTATACTCCCTCTGAATTTGTATGACCAAGATCCTGGGGTGCCAACTTAATTTGATTTTCTAGCTTATTTTCCTGACATATAACCTTCTCACATGGTAATAACCATAATTGTCTGCTATAATTTCTTGATTACTAGAGAACCAACAAAACATGGTCTACTCCCTCTGAATCAAGATCCTTGAATGTCACTAATGTAGATCTTTTAACTTCTCCATCTGTCACGAACGCATACCCTGTTTATATACTCAATTCGATGTCACTGCAGGATGTCATTTCATACTTTCCTTCCTGAGAGAACCAATACGAATAATCTGAATAGTCATAAGGTTACATTGGCTAGCATAAGATGCATTTGATCTTTTCCAAGGCCACAATATTAACACTCCCTCTTGGACTTGAGAGAAGATAATAAAGACCTCTAGTATTCTATCCACGTGCATCTCATCGGTGATTCTATCCACAAGTTCCCACTATTATAATCTTAGATTTGTTTTACCTTCAATTGTGAACTCCCTCTTAATCAATATGATTGAGATTGTCACAAGTTAACTGAATTGTACATGCTCCCTCTGAAGCTCAAGCTCATCAACTTCTTGACCTCATGAAAATGTCAGACTTTCTCTGAATCTGAATTTCATATGCTTTCATCCTGAAAAATGTGTCAGAGATAGACTACGAATAATTCATAAGGCTAAACTATCTCAAGCATAAAAATGATAGAAGCATACAACATTTATTATTTAATCAATTACAAACTGCAAATTTAAATAAAACATGAATTACTTATCTTTTATAAAATTTCAAGTGTTTCCTTTCGTAAGGTGAGCCCATTAATACGATACTCGTACCCATCGTACTTGATATCAATGTATCTCGCAAGAATTGAGGATGTGTCAACTTCTCTTCATACTTAAGTTAATACATCCTGCCAAATTCTTTCATATCCTTGTAATGTTTTGTATATATCTCCTCACAAATGCATACACTTTCCTTCACCTATTTATATATGTACTTATAAGCTCGGTGAACAGATTGTATTCCCTTTGATCTGTTCTTCTTAGTTCTACTCATTCACTTTTCTTTGCAATTCCAAACGTTCTATAAATATATACTTCCTAGTATTCAGTGGTGTTCCTCCTGTAGAATAACACTAACGCTATCTGGCAAGTCTCCCTCGATCCATAAATCTTACTTGTGGACAAATAAGTTTATGGATTTGCAATGGATCATTGTTTTTTTTACATAATGAATGCAGTATAACCTGAGGTTAAGATGTGACTTGTCATTTTTGTCTGAATTTAAATTTAATATCTATGTGTACTCCCCTAATGTATATAAATCTTGTCTGAAGCTCAAGTTCTGAAATCCATATCCATATATATATATTGGATCATTGATGTAAACATTGACCTTAAATATAGTATAGGAATCTTGTATTATGCAATTCCAAAGAATGCCGCTATCTATTCCGTGTATATGCCAATGGTCTTATTTTGATGTGATACCCAAGTCTGCAGGTTATACGCCTTACCCAACTTGGTAATGACAAAGTTATCATGTTGGTCCTATTCAGATTTTCTATACTGAATTCTCTTTTTAATATCCTAAGAGTCAAAAGTTATCGTATGCCTTTGCTGAGTTTTAAAATCAAATCTGTGTGTATCCGCTATACAATCTTTTAGTTTTAGATATCTTATTGTTTATATGATACTTCTTGGGTGTTTTCTCTATCCGTATGAGATTAGTTCCACTATGGAATAGTGGATTACTCCCACTTATATGAAACCATTCATGCCCTGTCTCGATTTGCACCACGTGCTGGTTGTATCCTCTCTTATGTTGACTGGCCTGTATCGTGTCTAACTCCTGAACAGTCATATCCGAAATTAGATATACATAACCCGACATCGTGTAGATTCTCGTAATCATTCCATATTGGATGGTTACAAGCATTAATGTCTTTTTCTTTTCAAAAATATTATTCATTGCTGATGTAATCTCCCACTGCTCCAAAAGACGGTGAATGCCTATGCTTATTTACATTATCTTCTTCACCGTAGAAGACACTCACTAAATACAATACTTGGAAGCAACTAGATGTATGCGAGATTGGTTGCTTGAGATATGAAAAAAATAAAATAGTTGAGGAGAGATGTGCGCTCCTTCGGTCTTCAATGTTACAGCCACAAGCACTTTCGGTCACTGACTTCTATGATATGCATCTATTGTACCATGACCTTTATTGCAAATCTGGGATGAACAATAGTCTGAAAGGAACAATAGTCCACAAGTATTCCTTGCACCTGATATCAAGAGGTTGGCGGAACAATACATGAGTCACCATATGAATGTCGTCATTGTCTAGATAGTAGGCGACCAAACTGAAGGCTGCGCCTAATCAGAAATAATCACTCCCATTATAGAATGAGGTTGAACCAACATTGCGGCCAAGCTCCCTGACTTCTGTTGTATTTTGCATTCTTCAACCCTTTCCGTAAGCACCAAATTTAGCCTCAGTTTGGCGATCACTTCGTCTCAGACCTCCACGATTAATGTGTTATTGATTGACAATAATAACAAAATCCAAACTTATTCAGATGCCTTGTATCTCCTCCTATTCATCCATTCCCTTATTTCTCTATTTTAAGTCTCTTATAGGTTAGGCTCTAATACCATGTTATGTAATCTGGATCGTCCTATAGAGAATATATGTGAGTGCTGTAGTGAAATAGATTACCATTGTGATTGATCTTTTCACCAGCCATGGATATATATTTATATCTTTTGAATAGTCACGTCTTGAAGAGTCATGACCATATAATAATATAATATGACAATCATGGTAATAACCATAATTGTCTACTATAACCATAATTAACACTAATATATACCATATTATATAATATATAAATATAAATCACAATTCTTCATTAACAATAATATATATATATGTATGTATGTATACATATATATATATATATATATATATATATATATATATATATATATATATATCCATGGCTGGTGAAAAGATCAATCACAATGGTAATCTATTTCACTACAGCACTCACATATATTCTCTATAGGACGATCCAGATTACATAACAATCGGGCTGTCAAGCAAGCAAATAGCTTGCTACAAAAAAGACAAACTAGAATATTTCCAGGCATATGAAAAGAACGATGAACATCTGTATGGTTTTGGACAAACCATTTACGTTATAAATTCCAGACTGTGTATCTTCTATTAACAAGTCTCCTGCATTCTTTAGTCTCCGCCTTTATAGGTATGAAAGATATTATGTGCACACATTTTAATCACTTCATGTATGCCAGTAACAATCATTCTTATGCACAAAGTTTAATCACGAGTTTTAATCACTACCTTCATTAGTTTGTTGTGCGTATTTGTTCTCTGAAATGTGACAAGAAATTCTTGACATCAAAAACTCTTGACATCAATGACACCTAACATTGTCACTTGTAAGGAGCATCAGTCATTGCATGGATCTGATCCCAAGAGCTAGTTTGCCAAACAAAGTAGCACATCGGATGACACCTGCAGAGAATGAGGAGCTGAATAGACAAGTGCAAGATTCGTTGAAGAAGGATTTGATCAGAGAAAGTTTGAGTCCTTGTGCAGTACCTGCAGTATTAGCACCAAAGAAGAATGGAGAATGGAGAATGTGTACTAATTCGAGAGCCATAAACCAAATCACAGTGAAGTACAGGTTTCCTTTACCTAGGATGGATGACATAATGGATTGCTTGTGTGGAGCTAGATATTTTACCAAGATAGACTTGAAGAGTGGATATCATCAGATCAGAATCAGAGAAGGTGATGAATGGAAGACTACATTCAAGACAAATGATGGATTGTATGAATGGTTGGTGATGCCTTTTGGACTAACTAATGCACCGAGTACTTTCATGAGATTGATGAATGAGGTATTGAAGAAATTCTTGGGTAGATTTGTGATTGTATATTTGGATGACATTCTAATTTTCAGTAAGTCAAAACAGGATCATTTGTTCCATTTGAGACAAGTATTGCAGAGGTTGAGAGAAGAGAAGTTGTTGATAAACATCAAGAAGTGTAGTTTCATGAAGGATGAGATAGTATATTTGGGATTTGTAATATCTGCAGATGGATTGAAGATGGATCCTAAAAAGGTAAAAGCAATTGTTGAATGGCCTACACCTAAAAGCATTGGAGAGGTAAGATCATTTCATGGATTGTCTTGTTTCTACCGAAAGTTCATTAGGAATTTCAGTTCAATTTGTAGTTCTATGACTGAGACAATGAGAGGTGATAGAAAAGATTTCAATTGAACAAATGGAGCACATAGAAGTTTTGAGTTGTTGAAACAAAAAGTGACTGAACAACCTATGTTGGCACTACTTGATTTCAGTAAGGTATTTCAAGTTGATTGTGATGCAAGCGAGAATGCAATTGGAGTAGTGTTGAGTCAAGAAGGAAGACCTATTGCCTATTTCAATGAGAATTTGAATGATGCAAAGAGAAGATATTCAGTATATGATTAGGAATTCTATGCCATAGTTCAAGCCTTGAAGAAGTGGAGACATTTGTTGCCTAAGGAATTTGTGTTGTATATCGATCATCAAGCATTGCAATATTTGAACAGTCAAGGTAAGTTAAATCAGAGACACGTGAGATGGGTTGAATTCTTGCAGAGTTATACTTTTGTACTAAAACATATGAGTGGGAAGTCAAATAGAGTTGTTGATGCTTGATTAGGAGAAGGAATTTGTTGACTAAGATGAGAGTTGAGGTGTTAGCATTTGATGAATTAAAGACCTTGTATGAGGATGACCCTGATTTTGCCAAACCTTGGGAAGCTTGTAAGGAACCTGTTGCAGTGGATCAAACCAAGTGGTTGAATTATTTCATTCAGGAGGATATGCTATTCAAAAGAAATCAGTTGTGTGTGCCTAGGAGTTCGATGAGAGACAATCTGATCAAAGAAAAGCACATTAGAGGAATAGCAAGACACTTTGGCATTGACAAGACAGTGGCTTTGGTAAGTGAGAATTATTTTTGGCCTCAGATTTATAAGGATGTAAGGAAATTTGTTCAAAATTGCAGAGTTTGTCAAGTGGCAAAAGGAAGTAATCAGAATGTGGGATTGTATACACCTTTGACAGTACCAAATAGACCTTGGGAAGACATAAGCATGGACTTTATACTTGGATTGCCTAAGACACAAAGAAGTAGTGATTCTATATTTGTGGTAGTGGATAGATTTTTTAAAATGGCTCATTTCAGACCTTGTAAGAAGACATCAGATGCAATACATGTAGCAGACCTATTTTTCAGGGGAGTTGTAAGATTGCATGGGTTATCTAAGAGCATTGTTTTAGACAGAGACACTAAGTTTGTTAGTTATTTTTGAAAGACACTTAGGAAGAAGATGAATACTGATTTGAAGTATAGTTCTAGATTACACCCACAGGTTGATGGACAAATAGAGGTAGTAAACAGAAGTTCGGGTAATTTACTAAGGTGTTTGCTTGGAAAGTGAAGAGCACACGATTATACTGAGAGGGGGAGGGTGAATCAGTATAATAACTTTTTTAAATTTAAATGCTTTTATTCAAAGATAACTTCAAATACTCAAATAAACAATTATGCACATGAACATAATATTTACGTGGAAACCCAATATGGGAGAAAACCACAAAATAATTTGCTTTTATATAATATTGTTCTTTTACAATGTTTTGTAGGCACCAACCTACTAGAGGCTCCAACCTCTAAATTTATGAGCACCGACTCACTGGAAGCACCAACTCCCACACTTTGCAAGCACCGACCTACTGGAAGCACCAACTCCCCCTGTCCGGATTCTGAGCACCAACTCACTATTTTCAAACTTTCTTCCACCTGGATACTATTGCTTTCTTTAACTGATGATGGATGCAATTTAGTCTCTTTAGTCAGCCACTAACTCTCCCTTTCCCTTTTATCTTCAGAATAATATCATCATTACTGTATATGCATAATATATATCAGAATAAAATCTGAATATATATATATATAATCATTTAATTCCCTTTTTTATCATATTCACTGCTCTTCCTTTTTATTTTCTTCCACTTGCTGACTTATTTTTTATTTTCAAAATAAAACTAAATATATATATTCATATTATTGAATGAAGCATTATGTCTCTTTATAAAAGACATGACTTTTTATAAATAGATGTCTTTTCAAAATATTATTAATTAATCTTCTTTTAAACAAAACTTCAATAATCTCTTATTGCTGACTATCAAATATTTTAATCTTTAAAACTTGATATCTTCGATATTTCGTTCTCTTATTCTTTGAAAACCGTTGTTCATATATTTTAAAACCTTCGACAATAACCTTACGGCATACTTAAGTTTCTAAACTTTTATATTAAAATATATATCTTCAATGACTTTTGACGCTGCATAAAATTTGTCGCATTCCATATATATCGTCAATACTGAATTGCTTTCTCGAACCCTATATGTTCATGCTGTTCCATATGCTTCTACGTCTGAATATATCTGCACATATACTCTGATACATATACGTCTGCACTATATACTCTACATACATATGCCTGAATTGTAATCTGTTCATATCTATCTGTACGTCTGCACTTGTTCTGTTCTGTTCTGTTCATATCTATTCATACATATGCCTGAATACGTTTGTATATACTGCCTTTCTGCTGCTTTTGATAAAAGTTTGTTTTCAAACACTTCAATCTGAATGAATATAATGAATAGAATGACTTCAAATATATCGAATATAATGACTTAGAATATAATGAATAGAATGACTTCAAATATATACTGTTCTATACTGCTGCATAATCTTTATCATCATACATTCTGTACTGTTCACATATATATATCATTAACTTTTGTTGTAATATATAAGTTCTTGTTTGCTGTATAATCTTCATCACATACTAAATATACTAAATGCTGTAATCATTAATCTTTCAATACGTATCTTCATCATGCTATAGGGTAAAGTAATCTTTTTGACATCAATGACAATTTCCATCAATCTCCCCCTTTGTCATTGATGGCAACTTCTCAAATATATGGTCTTGTTTGTGCAAGGCTCCCCCTTAGTTCGTTGTTCCCTTCATCTTCTATCTCTCCCCCTTTGACATCAATGGCAAAGGGTCTCCAGGGCTAGATACTAGCTCCCCCTGAACACATGTTTCTCATAAAACTTTTAATGAATGGATGAGAGTGATACTACTCCCAATTTCTCCCTTAGGTACTCAAAAGTTTCCTTTGGAAGTGGTTTTGTGAAGATATCTGCTAATTGTTCCTTCGTATTGATATATTCCAACTTGACTTGCTTCTCAAGTACTTGTTCTCTCAAGAAGTGGTATTTGATTGAAATATGCTTCATTTTGGAATGCATGACTGGATTCTTTGAAATGCTGATTGCACTAGTGTTATCACAAAAAATGGAGATAGGATTCTCAAAATCAATTTTGATATCTCCTAAAGTTTGCTTCATCCAAAGCACTTGTGTACAACTTGCAACTGCTGCAACATACTCAGCTTCTGCGGTGGACAAAGTTACTGATCCTTGTTTCTTGCTTAACCATGAAACTAGACTGTTACCAAGGAAGAATGCTCCTCCACTCGTACTTCTTCTATCATCATTATTGTCTCCCAAATCAGCATCTGTATAGGCTATGAGTGAAAAGTCCTTTCCTCTTGGATACCATAAACCAAGATCCATAGTGCCTTTTAGGTATTTTAATATTCTTTTAACTGCTAGAACATGAGTTTCTTTTGGCATTGCTTGAAACCGAGCTACAACAACAACTGCTTGCAGAATATCAGGTCTTGTGGCGGTTAGGTACAACAACCTTCCAATCATAGATCTATATTGAGTTCGATTTACATCGGGGGATTCATCCTTTTTCCTAAGCTTGCATCCTGTAATCATGGGAGTGCTGACTGGATTACAATCTTCCATCCCAAACTCTTTTAATATTTCTTTGATATACTTGGTTTGAGAAATGAATATTCCTTTACTTGTTTGCTCAATTTGCAATCCAAGAAAGAAAGATAATTCACCAAGCATGGACATCTCAAATTCTTGTTGCATATTCATGGAAAATTCTTTACACATTTTGTCACTCGCTCCTCCAAATATTATGTCATCCACATATACTACTACCACCAAAAGTTTGTTATTTTCAAATTTGATGTATAGATTACTATCTGCCATTCCTCTTTTGAAACCTTGATCTAGAAGATACCTATCCAACCTTGAGTACCAAGCTCTTGGAGCTTGTTTTAGCCCATAAAGTGCTTTTCTAAATCTACATACATGATTTTCCTTTTCTAAATATGTAAATCCTTCAGGTAATTCAACATACACTTCCTCTTCTAAGTCTCCATTTAGGAAAGTTGATTTTACGTCCATTTGGTAGACCTTGAATGCTTTATGACTTGCAAATGCTAAGAACATCCGGATTGCTTCTAGTCTTGCAACTGGGGCAAATGTCTCTTCAAAATCTACTCCTTCTACTTGAGCATAGCCTTTACAAACTAGTCTAGCTTTGTTCCTTGTGACTTCTCCATTTTCATTCATTGTATTCCGGAACACCCATTTAGTTCCTATGACATTTTTGTCTTTTGGTCTTGGAACAATTTCCCAAGTATTATTCTTTTCAATTTGGTTTAACTCGTCCTCCATTGCTTTCACCCAAAACTTGTCTTCACTTGCTTCTTTGAAATCTTTTCGTTCTATTTTGGATAAAAGACAAACATGTGCATTTTTTGTAGTATTGACAAATTTCCTTCTTGTTTGGACTTCTTTATTTGGGTCTCCAAGAATCAAGTCTTCAAGATGGTTTCTTTGAACAAATTTTGATGGAGTCTTTGCTGGTGTCTTTGCTTTTGAAGGAGTTTTGAAAATTTCTTGCTCTAGGTCCTTTTCTTCTTCATCTTTTGGATCTTCTGTTTCTTCACTTATGCTTGGAATTTCAGCATTTATCTTTTCAAATGGTCTTCCTTCATCGATCTTTACATTTGCACTTTCTACAATTTTGTGGAGTCTTTTGTTGTAACATCTATATGCTTTACTCTTGGAAGAATATCCAAGAAAGATTCCTTCATCTACTCTAGCTTCAAATTTTTCCAAGTCATCTTCATCCTGTCTTATATAGCATGTACTTCCAAAAATTCTGAAATACTTGACTGATGCTGGTCTTCCTTTCCATAGCTCATAAGGTGTCTTATCATGATTTACTCTTATTTGTGCCCGGTTCAAAATGTGGACTGCTGTATGTACTGCCTCCTTCCAAAAGGAATCAGCTATCTTTGATTCATTTAGCAATGCCCTTGCCATCTCTTGAACAGTTCCATTCTTTCGTTCTACAACCCCATTTTGTTGGGGAGTTCTAGGTGCTGAAAGTTGTCTTTTTATACCATTCTTTTCACAATATTCATCAAATTCATGGGAAGTAAACTCTCCACCTCTATCCGTTCAAAGGCATTTTATTTTTGCATCCATTTCATTTTCAACTAGTTCTTTGAAAGCTTTAAACTTGTCAAGAGCTTCTGATTTCTCTTTTAGGAAAGCTACCCAAGTCATCCTAGAGTAGTCATCAATAAATAGTATGAAATATTTTTCTCCTTGTAGGCTTTTTGTCCTGGTTGGACCACAAAGGTCTGAATGAATGAGTTCAAGTGGTTTTGATGTAGAATATTCCTTGGTTTTGAATGTACTTCTTGTTTGCTTCCCTAGTTGGCATTGTTTGCAAATGATATTTGTAGGTTTTGATAACTTTGGTATATCTCTTACAGCTCCTCTATGACTGATTTTGACAATGTTATCAAAGTTTAAGTGTCCCAATCTTTTGTGCCATAGCCAATTTTCATCTTCTTGTACAAAGAAACATTTTTCATCATTCATTTCTTGTAAAACATACAAATTGTTTGCAATCCTACAAGCATTAGCTATTAATTTTCCATCTTTTTTAATTTCACAACCTTTAAGATAAAATGTTACATTATGCCCTTGATCACAAAGCTGACTTACACTTAGTAAGTTTTCTTTTAGTCCTTTTACATACCACACATCAGCTGTTTTTGTTTTACCATGATCTAGACTAAGAGTTCCTTTTCTTTTTATATATCGTTTTGAGTTGTCACCAAATCTTACTGATCCTCCATTTGCTGGTTCAAAAGAGATGAATTTGCTTTTGTCCCCTGTCATGTGTCTAGAGCATCCATTATCAACGTACCACCAATCTTTCTTATTTTGAGCATGTAAAGCTATTTGAACAAATAGCGATTTTTCTTTCTTTTTCCAAACTTTCTTTTTAGGAAGATCTTCTTTCTTTGCTTGATTTGTAGGAAAGATTGTTCTACAATTGTGGGCAGCATGTCCAAAATTATTACACTTTGAACATAAAATATCAAAATTAACTATTGGAGCGAAAGGATTTTGTGTTCTGAAATTTTGAATATTCCTCACTTTGCTTCTACAGTTTAGAGCTTTATGACCAAATTTGTTACAAGAGTAGCAATATCCATGAAATAGGTAAGAAGAATGCTGTCTATAATATGGCCTTTTCCAATCATTCACATTTTGTTTTGGCATTCTACAATCTAGTGCTTTATGACCAAAACAATTGCAAGAGTAACAATATCCATGAAAGTTATGACTAGGTTTATGAACTTCATTCTTCTTGTAGTTCCTTTCTTTAAGCTTGTCTTCTTTTGATGGTTCATTTATGACCGTCTTGCTTCCTTCTTTTATGAAGTCTTTGAATGTATTGTTAATGTTTGAGTTTTCTACAAAACCAACCCCTGTTTTGCTGGAAGAAGGCTTTTGACTATCAATGATATCATTTAGGATTTCCGAACTCTTATTGATGGTGCATTCCTTCAACTCCCTTTTTAATTTTTCAATTTCTAGTTTTAAATCAGTTTTAGCTTGTTTAGTTTTTTCTAATTGGATCATTAGATCTTCAATTGTTTGTTTTGATTTATTTGCTGCTTCTAGATTCTCCATAGCTTCTTTTTTGAGTTTCACTAATTTTCTTTTCAGTCTTTCATTTTGTTTGTAAGAATAATGGAGTTCTTCTTTGAGATCAACATTCTCTTCCTCATTACATGATTCGTCTTCCTCTTCCTCATTACTATCACTTGTGTCTGCTTCAGCCATAAATAGAATTTCAACCTCCTCATCACTTGAGCATTCTTCGCTGCTTTCATCTGAAGAGCTGTCCTTTTTGGAATAAAAACTCTTTTTGTTTTTGTTTTGATATTTTTTCTTTTTATTAAACTTATTGTTGTTTTTCCATTTCTTCTTTGTGTGTGCTTGTTTTTCGTCTTCACTAGAGTCATCATCATTTTGAGGACATTTTGAGGCATAGTGTCCTATCTTTCCACAATTAAAGCATTTGAAAGGGAATTTCCCCTTATATTTTCCACTTCCCTTTTTTAATTTCCTCAGGAAATGAGCTTCAGCTTCATCAGTTTCACTGCTTGAACTATCACTTGAGATTTGTTTTTTGCTCTTACTATTTTTAGAAACTTTAAAAGATATTTCCTTCTTAGGTTCCTTGCCTCCAATCCTCATTTCATAGGCGGTGACAATTCCATGTAACTCATCTTTACTAAGACTATCCAGATCTTTTCTCTCTTTGATTGCTAACACTTTAGAATCGAATCTAATGGGTAGAGATCTCAAGATCATTTCAACCACAAGTTCTTCTTCTACTTCTTCACCAAGGGCTTTTATTGCATTGACTACTTCATCAACACGAGAGAGAAATGAGGCTATGTCTTCATCTTCCTTCATTTTCAGGTTTTCGAATGTGCTTCGGTGAGTTTGAAGTTTGGCCTTCTTTACATTGTCGGTCCCTTCATATATATTTTTCAACTTGTCCCATATCTCCTTTGCAGATTTACAATGCATAACTTTTGTGAATTCCGAGTCGGCTAGATTACATAGAATAGCATGTTTTGCTTTGGCATTATTTTCGCTTTTCCTCTTTCCAGCTACATCTGTTGGTGGGTTTGCTGGTGGTGTATAACCATCTAGTACTGATTGCCAAACATCAAATCCAATAGCATTTAAATATGCTTCCATTTTTATACTCCAAAATGCATAGTTTGTCCCATCAAAAATTGGTGCCCTGTTTTGAAAATTTTCAGCCATTTGTGCTCTTTAGATCTACCTTCAAGCGGTTAGGCTATATAGAAGGAACCCGCTCTGATACCAATTGAAGAGCACACGATTATACTGAGAGGGGGGGGGTGAATCAATATAATAACTTTTTAAAATTTAAATATTTTTATTCAAAGATAACTTCAAATACTCAAATAAACAATTATGCACATGAACACAATATTTACGTGGAAACCCAATATGGGAGAAAACCACAAAATAATTTGCTTTTATATAATATTGTTCTTTTACAATGTTTTGTAGGCACCAACCTACTAGAGGCTCCAACCTCTAAATTTATGAGCACTGACTCACTGGAAGCACCAACTCCCACACTTTGCAGGCACCGACCTACTGGAAGCACCAACTCCCCCTGTCCGGATTCTGAGCACCAACTCACTGTTTTCAAACTTTCTTCCACCTGGATACTATTGCTTTCTTCAACTGATGATGGATGCAATTTAGTCTCTTTAGTCAGCCACTAACTCTCCCTTTCCCTTTTATCTTCAGAATAATATCATCATTACTGTATATGCATAATATATATCAAAATAAAATCTGAATATATATATATAATCATTTAATTCCCTTTTTTATCATATTCACTGCTCTTCCTTTTTATTTTCTTCCACTTGCTGACTTATTTTTTATTTTCAAAATAAAACTGAATATGTATATTCATATTATTGAATGAAGCATTATGTCTCTTTATAAAAGACATGACTTTTTATAAATAGATGTCTTTTCAAAATATTATTAATTAATCTTCTTTTAAACAAAACTTCAATAATCTCTTATTGCCGACTATCAAATATTTTAATCTTTAAAACTTGATATCTTTGATATTTCGTTCTCTTATTCTTTGAAAACCACTGTTCATATATTTTAAAACCTTCGACAATAACCTTACAACATACTTAAGTTTTTAAACTTTTATATTAAAATATATATCTTCGATGACTTTTGACGCTGCATAAAATTTGTCACATTCCATATATATCGTCAATACTGAATTGCTTTCTCGGACCCTGTATGTTCATGCCGTTCCATATGCTTCTACGTCTGAATATATCTGCACATATACTCTGATACATATACGTCTGCACTATATACATATACGTCTGATACATATACGTCTGCACTATATACGTCTGAACTATATACTCTACATACATATGCCTGAATTGTAATCTGTTCATATCTATCTGTATGTCTGCACTTGTTCTGTTCTGTTCATATCTATTCATACATATGCCTGAATACGTTTGTATATACTGCCTTTCTGCTGCTTTTGATTTGTTTTCAAACACTTCAATCTGAATGAATATAATGAATAGAATGACTTCAAATATATCGAATATAATGACTTAGAATATAATGAATAAAATGACTTCAAATATATACTTTTCTGTACTGCTGCATAATCTTTATTATCATACGTTCTGTACTGTTCACATATATATATCATTAACTTTTGCTGTAATATATAAGTTCTCTGTTTACTGTATAATCTTCATCACATACTAAATATACTAAATGCTGTAATCATTAATCTTTCAATACGTATCTTCATCATGCTATAGGGTAAAGTAATCTTTTTGACATCAATGACAATTTCCATCAAAAAGAAGATTAGGAATTGAGGTTAAATCATTGCTCAAGCCGAGTTTGCATATAACAATTCGGTGAATAGAAGTAAAGGGAAGACACCATTTGAGATTGTTACAAGCATGAATCCTAAGGGAGTATCAGAGTTGAGGGACATCAATCATGAAGATAAAAGGAGTGCTGAAGTAGAGGAGTTTGCAGATCACATGAATGCATTGCGTAATCAGGTGAAGCAGCATTTGGAAGATATGAATCAGAAGTATAAGGAGAAAGAAAATGAGAGGAGGAGACATAAGGAATTTCAAGTGGGAGATGAAGTGATGGTATATTTGAGAAAAGGAAGATTTCCAGTTGGAACATACAATAAGTTAACGATGAGAAAGTTTGGATCTTGTAAGATCTTGAGGAAATTTGATTCAAGTAATGCATATGAAGTTGAGTTGTCAAATACTATGGACATATCACCTATATTCAATATTGTAAATCTATATGAGTATCATGAGACATAATTCAATGGTGATGATAGAGGATCAGAGTTGGAGCAGCAGTTTCCTAAGAAGAAATTGGATGAGATTGAAGAGATTTTGGATCGCAGATTTGGTAGAAGCACTAGAGGCAGAAAGTACTTTGAATACCTTGTGAAGTGGAAGAATAGACCAGTTGAGGATTCTTCATGGATTTCTCAGGCTGAGGTAGACCATCTTGGTTTTCCTTTAGCGTCAAAGTTGGCTCACTTTTCAATAACCCCGGGTGTCTGATGCAGGAGCATCCTTGGGTTCATGGCAATCTTGCATCAACCAAAATATTTCTTTTTAGTTTGTTCATGTTTTGTCAGTTCTTTGTTTTCTATGGCGTTCCTTTGAGTTGGCTTGTTTGCTATTGCAAACCTCATGGCATGTTCCAAACATCATGTTTTACCTTCGTCTGGGTTCGCACTTCGATCTGTTACTTCACAATGGAGATATCTTGGATTCTTGCTTGGACCTATTTGTTCTTCATATTTAACTACTAAATTGGAGGTTTCCAATCATGCGAAGCAATTCCATGATTTGTGAAGCTTTGTGGTGCATCGTTTGATGTTCTTGAGCTTGTGGCCGAACTACCTATGGGTGTGTACCAGATTTCTTAGCGTGTTGGCTGAGTTCCTTGTGATTTAGGTCCTGACCTATATTTGGTATTACGTTTTCCTTACCTAGGAAAATGTGATCTTTCTTTGTCGACATGTTTCTTGCCAAGGCTTTATATATTGATATAATTGATCTTTAGGAAGAGATTTCTTAGAGATAACCTCTTGAAGATTCAATTTGAAGGATAGTTTGGAATTCAACCTGTAATCAGGCTTGTATGCCTGGAATGTAAGTCTGCATTTTGTTGGCCCATTGTATCTGATTTCATGAATTTGTAATAAAGCAAACATATGATCTTGCATTCTCTTAGCTCCTTGTTGTTATTGTTGTTGTTTTTGTTGTGTGACTCTTGTTGCACAGTTAGACTGTCCTCGTTGAGGATCCTCTTGCCGTGACTGCATCAAGTAGGAATCATAGTACCAATATTAGATGATTTTGTCTTTGTTCATATATGATCCCTCTTAAGATGAGTATGTGTTAAAATTCAATTTGGCCTTAACCATGAACCTCCTTGGGACCAATAACCTTATGTATGAGATTAGGAATTAGTGCAAGATTCAAAAATTTGAGGCACAATTAAGCTAGATCTTCCTTGAGCGAATTGGAGTTGTCACATAGCATTGGCCTGTAAGAAAACAACTTATAATTGTGTGGCCTTGTAGAATGCATCTCCATGAAACTTTGGCATGAGTTTGAAATTTTTGCAATATAAATATGATATGACATAGTAGAAATACATCCTCGAGCTCTCATGTGCTAATGTGGACTCTAGCAAGAATAAACCATTATAATAAGAATTGGGCTTTGGATAAGCATAGGATGATTGATTTATTGGAGACCTATAAAACAAAACAAACATTAAAGAAAATATTTGGGTTGATGGAAATTGCTCTTACACCTTAGATATTCCTACATTAGAAACTAGTAGAGAATCATGTCCAACTCCACAAGCCTTACATGACCTAGCTTGATTTAGGACTCAGAGAATTTAGCAAGTATGTGGCGAGTTTGGGAACTATAGATTACAATTTTATAGAGTATGTGCAAATAGACAAGCACTAAATAGAATGTGAATATTATGGACAAAAAAGAGTTAAGGTTTAAACTATCATGTTCTCACAAACATGTGTGGATTCACATTGTGCATATATGGTTTAGAGCGTTATCACTTATGGTCTATCAGTTTGTAACACTTCTTGTTTTATGAGTTATAATTGTATGTTTAAATATTGTAATTTGATGAGAAACTAATGGCCATTGCTTTCTTGCATTCTCTTCATTTCTTTATAGGAGAACATAACAGGGGAGTGGAAAAGATGTACTCCTCGTTTTAAATATAAACGTGATGTCACAAGTGTGATTAAATATCACCAAAATTTAACCAAGAGAGGTTATCGTGCTTTGATCTACAGGTAAAGTGCTGCTGTAGGAATAAAACCTTTTTTGCTTACATGTCACTTTGTTATAACGTTTTCAACCCATCCAATTTGAAGAATACTAGCCATTATACTTATTTTAGAGTTGCCATGTATAATTATAAGCTCAATACTCACCATTTCATTAGATTGACTTTGATGTATCTGTATGTCGTAACAGTGGCGATCATGATTTGATTATGCCATTCGTTGGAACTGAGGCATGGATCAGATCATTAGGATATTCAGTAGTTGATGAATGGAGATCGTGGTTTGTAGATGGACAGGTTGCTGGGTAAGACTATACGGATTATTAATGATGGACATAGAAACGTAGTATGACGTTAGTTGCTTTCTATTCAATATGAATGAAAGGAAAGATTTCAGCATGTGATATGGATCCATGTTTGTTTGTGCAAAATTATGCTTATTTATTTATAGAAAAACATAATGATACCTTCTGCATGTTGTGTTTAGATACACAAGAACATATGATCACAACCTAGCATTCGCAACTGTGAAGGTGAAAGTTCTAATCCTACTTTTAGTTAGAGGTTTTTAAAAGTTTGTTCATTTTTTGTTTTTTGGAATCAAAAGCCAAAACGTTTTCTGAAATAATGGATGGTTAATCTATCTATGATATTGAAGAGCTGTGAAACACAATATTTGTAGGGAGCTGGACATACAGCACCAGAATACAAGCCTAGAGAATCATTCATGATGTTCAAATTATGGAGCTCTGGAGAGCCTTTGTGATCATTCAATCAAGATATTATTAATGTCTTATTCTCCATTCAATTAAGATTTTATTATTGCCTTATTCTTCTATATTTTTTTAAGCTTATTCAAAAAGTTTTACACTTGAAGTAGGTTTATAGAAACAATGAGGTCTAACCTCCTTTCTTCCATAAAGACGTACCTTCTAAATCCTAAAAACTTAGGAACAGGACCAAGATATTGAATTTTTTCAAATGTAGCGCCTTTTTGTACCTGCTTTTAGATTTATGAAATGATGTAAAACTCTATTCCGTCTTTCCATGATAAATTGATTTATCAATCTAGGTACTCACTCACCTGAAGTACTATCTAAGTGTGAAGTGTGATCATTAATGTTTCAGGCCAATAAATATATTTCTATGCTAGGAGCAGATAAAAACCTCATTGTATATGATCTAAAAGGATCTCAATCAAAGAGTGTAATGTTGAAAAAGGCGGGTTTAAAAAGTACAAAATTGTTTTACTAAGCCTTCTAATACAGGTGATTTGAAATTCAAATTTAGTGTATATTATGTTAGAATGTGAATAAAGGTGATACATGACAAGAATATAAGAATAATATAGAAGCTACAGATGCATACAAGGAAACTGCCACAACGTATGATTGTCATAGTAGATCTACAACATTCATTGAGTCTTAGACTCTTAT
Organism: Chamaecyparis obtusa; assembly: GCA_027943335.1. Lineage (NCBI taxonomy): Eukaryota > Viridiplantae > Streptophyta > Pinopsida > Cupressales > Cupressaceae > Chamaecyparis > Chamaecyparis obtusa. The sequence goes on from BSBK01007382.1 coordinate 681,550, forward strand.
CATCAACTTCCTGTTCAAACTAGTGGAGTAGAGGCTACTAGCAAGAAAAGATTGCATATAGAAACTCATCCTCATTTATGACATCATTGGAACACTTGTAATATCATTTAGAAAATTCTGTTTTTAATGCATAAACCTCCTGTTTTCACTCTTTTGTTAACTTGTTACTACAGTAAATAAAGCATTAGTTGCTGACTGGAACGATTAGTGCCCTGCACCAACAATTAACCTCCTTTGATATCCACAGTTGAACTTACTAGTTACTAATGACATCATTCCAAGCAGTTATTATACTTGTAGATCAGTGAAGCAATTCTGGGACAACCGAGACAAATTTTGGGGACTTCTGCTGCTAACATCAGCAGCAGGTATAGTTTACTCAGCAAGCGGTTTCTCTAACTGTTGATTGCTGCCCTTCCCGATTTTGACTATTTTTTGGAGAGATTAAAATCATCTTTTGATAAATAATAGTTTTAATGACACTTAGAAAATCTTACGTAAGCATAAATTAGGGCTAAAGCCCTCTTACCAAGGAAAACAAAGACAAAAGAAGACACTAGTTTTGACATGGGAGTAACCTGGGCAATAGGGTGATTAGCATTTGTTTTCAGGCTTATTGAAGATTCTGAGGCAACTTGCCACAATGAAGTCCTCAAGGCTTGATCCAATGATGCCCTTGAGGTATTTTTGAGTGAAATCTTGTAAGTCCTTAAACCCTAGAAGCATCGACTGTTGTCAAATTCTCAAACTCCACAACGTTTTGATTGTCCTTCTCTTTATTGGGGCAGTGAAGAACTTTAAATCCACAAGGCATTGTTTTTAACGATTCACAGTTACATGTGCTTGGGGAAACACTCGGAGAAGTTCAAATGCGTTATGAGCATAAGCTAATGAACATGATGGTAGTGTAGATAAATAATTACAGTGTTTGGAAAAACAAAACACAAAAGCAGTAGAATGCCATACTACAGTTGTAATGTAAATTTATATTATGTAAAAGTTTTGTATAAAGAAATTTATATTAATAGTTTATACAAAGATCCAAGAGGTCGAATGCATGTTCACTTCATCTACGGGTTTATACTCGAAGAACAAGTAGACTACACTGGTATAAAAATTTGGAAAACGAACGTATATCATACGAATTACAAGAAGTGTAATTGTTCACCTTCTGTTTATCTTCTAATGAAAGCAATGGAGAGTAATTATGTAAAACACAGCAGACATTGTTGGAGTTGTGTAACATAGGAGATGTAGAGTTAGAATTTAATGGTTTAACCATGTGTGCTTAAAAATCCCTATCGCTTGTGGTGAAAACAATATATGGTGTGAATTACCGTTGTTATATTGTTAACTGATCGAAGTGCTAGGTCTCCTTGGTGCAGTAACCTCCATTGAGAAGAATTCGGTCCCCGTTGCTTCAAATTACAGAAGAAGCTGACAGAAGTTATATGCATCTTTGGCTTCTATGCAACATCTTCCTTATGAGGGAACTCTACCTGCTTCAACATTTTGGTAAAGAAGAGTCTCCTGATTCCTTGAAAAATGAGGTGACATCACCTGATTTGCTTTCGCTGGCTTGCTGTAACCAGGATTGATCTTTGCTTGTTTAATGAAATGAAAGATTTTGATGATGTCCCCGAGACCAATCAGTCTAAGGGGCTGAGAACTATTTCCTTAATCTTTGAACTTCTTTCAATTTCGGATATTCTTTTAGACTAACAAGCTAGTTGTCTTGCCAATCTTTGCTTCCTCAAATACCTGGTGAAGGCTTCCCACTTTTAAGTTGTTTTTCTGTCTATTCTATGATAAAGTGTAATTTTGTCCCCACTAACTTTTTATTATAGAATGTGCATGTTCTTTGTTTTCAAATTTTCTTAGGTATAACTCATTTGTTTGTCTTAGGTTCTTAGGTATAACTCATTTATCTGTCTCACTTCTAATAAGGGCTCATTTGTTTAGAATTAGGTTGGAATTGGGATTGTCAAATCTTGGAATTGACATTTTCGATGTTTATGTTCAAAACATGAAATTGGAATAGGGATTTGTTAATTCTCATTTACCATCAAACCCAGCATTTGAATCTTTCATCTAAATAGATGGAATTGGAAAATCAATTCCGATTCCACTTAAATGGGAATTAGGGGTAAAACAAATTTATAATATTTTGAAATCCATATGCAAACAACATTTTCCATCTTCTCATTATGAATTTCAGGTGAACCAAACGATTTCAGCCATATTCCAAAAACTATTTTCTGGATTTAAAACTTCCAGAATTGTCAAATACTAGAATTTGACAATTCCAACGTTATTTAATTCCAGCAACTAAACGGACCCATAAGTGATCCAAACCTGAAATGTGCAATCAACAACCTTGCTTTTCCCTTAATAATTGTTTCTAAATATGTTTTATCATTGTGCTCCTAAGTTGGGTTAAACTCTTCAACATAGTAAGCTTTCTTTCATCCAATATCTTTTTTTAAAAAATTAGTGCTTCTAGAATAATGGCATCACTCACATGTCCAATAAAGTTGAATTGTAGCAATTGTTTTGCTTTGACTATTGGTTGAACACCAACATAAGTTAAAAAGACATATTTCTAACCTAAGTAATCATATGCACCATACTAAAGAGGAGGGATTTTGCAATAAGATTATTGTTGATGTGTGTTTTGATATACCATTAAGTGTATACTGACACTATTTTGAGAGGAGATGAATTTCTCTAAGGCTTCAATTTGCTAGTCTAGGTTATTGAAATAACTTTATTAGGAAGAATGATGAGTCTATTCACAAAGGTCTTGCTAGTTTTCATTTTGAGCTTAAGTAATTTGACAATTTATATTAAATTTGTGGTTGATTCTTTTAATCAAAATTAGCCATGGATAATTATAAAAATGTGTTGAATTATATTGCAATGTTTAACAACAAAACCTACATAAAGATATGCAATAAAATCATATTTATTTCCAATCTACTCCTAAACTAACATTGAATTAAAAGAAAGAGCAAAAAGAGAAAAGGGAGAAATAAAAGAAGGCGGAGACATCTTGATAACCTCACCTCAACATAATTCATTTAGTCTTGCATTTTCTATAAAAAAATATCAAAGTTATGAAGCAATTAGTCTTGCACGACTTGCAATATAATCGGTGTTATCATCTAAGATATTTAACTCAAAATCTCTAGTCTTAGATTAATACTATTGATGTACTTAAAAATATAACATAGAGATTTCATCATAATTATTGGTAAGGGGCATGCTTAACATCATTTCATCATTCCCACTATTCACTTAATATTTTATTTTATGATTTAGAGGTTTGTGTTTATTAATGATGATAGTTGATGCTTGTTGCTTTGGCTTCATTTCATGCATGTTTATATTATGCTTATGCTTGTATGAGCATATGCTATTTAGAGAGTTCTATTGAAGTTATTCTAGTGTTGTATTGTTGCAATGGGTGGTAAGGTTTTGATAGTTGGAATTGAAGCTTCAGTTTGTTGTTTTGTGTTATCGTCTTGGATTTTTTTTATCATGTTACCTTATGGCATTCATGCTTAGAGAGACCTACTCAAGCATGGGCATGTATTTGATAATTAATATTAGCCATGCTTGATCAAGTCTGTCGTGCCCATCTAATTTCACCCTAAAACCACACCAATTTTTTTTTTGAAAGGTTTAATAAGTCCTAGAAAAGGTTGCAGGTTAACAGGTGTCTAAGCCAAAGGATTAGAAAAGAGTCTGAAAACAATTTCTTCTACAAACGTTGTTTTCCATAAGTTACTAACTGAAAAGTTCTAACGAGGAACCCAATCTAGGAAGAGAAGTTGTAATCGAGTTTCGAAGGGGTTAGGATGAACAAATCTTGATTTACACACGGTGATGTCTACGAGGTTAATCTAAAGTTCTCTGATAGAATAACAATTCACTAACTTGTTTTAATAGAATGATCCTTTACTAATATGAATTAATTAAAACTAAACTAATCACAATTATATCACCCTACTAGTTACATCTAGATTACAATCTAGAAAAGTCAATTTATCATAATTTGTTTTAATTCTGATACTAAGAAGAATTCAATATTAAGAAGTTTTGTTAATTAAATGAACGAACAAATTCGAGAAGCGTTAATTTAATAATCATATAGATTATATATGAGTAAAAGAATATTACCCAAGGTGTTTATTAAATCATACTCTTACATTTTAATGATTAATAAAATTTTTGACATATATAAATTAATATCGAGTTGATTTATTATAATTGAAATGATAATATATATCAAATAAAATAATATTAAGTTATAATAACTCCTAATTAACAATTCCATCTAATAAATAATTATAATTAAATAAGACAAATGTTAATTAATTATGTAATATAATATATTAATTAATTAATATAATTATTAACTAATTAACAAATCATAAAATATTAATTAATAATATATGTAATATAATAATTGTAATTAAATAATATATATTAATAACAAATAATCATAAACCATACTAATTGAATAAATAAATAAATAAAACAAACAATGAACAAAATATCAAAAAGTAACTACCTAAACTAACATCCTAGCTCCCTACCCAAAACACCTACTAACCTTCCCTAACTAAACACCCTAATCCCCCCCTTGGTCCACATGCCAAGAGAGAGGGGACCACTAAACACAAGTCCCATAAAACAAGAATTATTTCAGCCCCCAAAGGCATGTGCAAGTTTCAAAGGAGAGGGGAGTTTGTATTAATAAAGAAAAAGTAAGGAGGGGCCCACCAAAAACTAAGACTAAGTCCAAACAAACCAAAGGAAATTCATTCCTTCCTAGAAGCTTGCGTAAGTTCGAGAAGTGGGGAGTTGAGTGTGGGAGTATGGGGAGGATGGGTGTTGGGTCCCACCTCATACCACAAGCTATGCCCAAGGAAAAACCCACGCAGGGGCTAGAAAAAAATAGGAGTTGACATAGTATATGCCAACATATAATATGTTTTATGTGCAGCAAGTACACTGATAGAAAATCCAATGGCCTATGGGACATAGGTTATAAAAAAAATTAAGTCAGGTCCGCCATCATTGGGAGAATTTGTATGGTTCCCATACAAATTCCAGAGATCTGTAGGTCTTTTTTTTCACATTTTTGCCTTGCATTACTTTGTTTTGGTTTGTTTGTGTTGCTATTAATTTTCTTTTACACTCATAAATTAATTTGATGAAATTGTTTACTAACAAGGACGCAAAGCGTCAAAGTTCCTGCCAAAGTTAAATGTAATTTGTTGGAAGCTAATTAAAGAAATGATAAACTTGAAGCGAATGATACATAAATTTATAAATTAGAAGGAGAAAGTTATGCGATTGTGTGTAGGTTAATTATATCACAGAAGTAACAATATGACAGTAAATAAAATTAAATCTCCATGAAACATGCACAACAAATTCTCCAAGATAGATTAGGTATAATATTTATTTAGTATTAAAAGTTATCGCGAAAGTTTAGTGTAATTTGTTACATACTAGCAAATAGTACAATTTAGCATTAATAATATTATATTGTATGAAACTTAAACATCTGCAATAAATATTATTCTTTTATTCATTTTTTTCATTTTATTTTATTATTTTATGTTTAATAGATAAAATAGTAGTCAAAAATAAATAGGTATGGTGTTTTAAATAAATGACTATGGGATAGATTTTGTGGGTACAATAAATGGGTAGGGGGTCTCTTTAATAAGCATGGGTACTTTGACTTCCATGTATATTTTTTATAACATATATAAATGTGACTTGAAAACAAAAAATCTATTATTTTGATTTTGAGTAGTGACTATTCACTCTCTGAACCAATCACATGTTTGCAAAATGATATATATAGAAATATTGAAAATAAAAGATAAATATAGTAGTAGTCAAAAATAAATAAGTATGGTGTTTTAAATAAATGACTATGGGATAAATTTTGTGGGTACAATAAATGGGTAGGGGCTCTCTTTAATAAGCATGGGTACTTTGACTTCCATGTATATTTTTTATAACATATATAAATGTGACTTGAAAACAAAAAATCTATTATTTTGATTTTGAGTAGTGACTATTCACTCTCTGAACCAATCACATGTTTGCAAAATGATATATATAGAAATATTGAAAATAAAAGATAAATATAGTAGTAGTCAAAAATAAATAAGTATGGTGTTTTAAATAAATGACTATGGGATAAATTTTGTGGGTACAATAAATGGGTAGGGGCTCTCTTTAATAAGCATGGGTACTTTGACTTCCATGTATATTTTTTATAACATATATAAATGTGACTTAAAAAAAAAAATCTATTATTTTGATTTTGAGTAGTGACTATTCACTCTCTGAACCAATCACATGTTTGCAAAATGATATATATAGAAATATTGAAAATAAAAGATAAATATAGACTACATACTTTTTCTGAAAAATATTAAATTCAACATGTTGATTGGTAGAATTAATAGGATAAAAAAAAGACATGAATGCATAAGTATTCCTGCCCATGGCAGGAACTAATAAGAGGTTAAATAAATTTCATTTCTAACATAATAGTTCCTTATAAAATGCTTAAAAGCTCTAAATTTTATTCCTCTTTGCAACTAAACTATTGGTTTATCCTTCAAAATAACATAATAAGTTATCAGTTTATTTTGCAAGGCTAGAAGGTGAAAACAGAGATTTATTCATTACTTGAATTCAAATAATCAATTTCATAAAATGATCCTAATACAAGATTGATAAAAAAATCTGGTAACTCTCTCTTCATTTTCTAAAATCTTCTCATTTATAAAACAAAATAAATGTCATTTATCAATGAGGGTATCTACTCTACATTCTTCATTATCATTTTCACAACATCTTGATACATAAATCAGATTTCATAATTTAAGAGGCCTACAAGTAACAATATACTACATTGACAACTTCTTTTGAAGCAATATTTCCTATTAACCCAAATAGGATTATCAACAAAAAAACCATACATCTTTTTACATTTTAAATATAACAACACTTGACACAAAACTTGGAGTGATGTCTCCATTACAAATACATTGAACTCATGGATATCTCAATATATCCTTACAAAGACTTTTTACACAATACAAGAGTGATACAACTCAAAATGAGAAAACAACATCAAATTCTTCAAGAGTCCCAACATCAACATGAAGGCTTCAATGCTCCAAATCCCTGCAATACAAAATTCATAGGCCAAGGAGTGCTCACCTCTCAACTTAGGCTTCTATGAAGCCACCCCCGAGCTAGGGGAACCATCACAAAGATAAGGGAAACACTCATGCAAACCACAACACAACAACATAAACAAAATTTACAAGGAAAACTCCCTCCAAGGGTTATCACATAGAGCCTCAACATGACTCACATAGGGTGAAGGTGGAACTAAAACCAAGAGGAGAAGCACATCTCTTGATGAGAGCTAAGTCATCACTTGGCTTCCTCATCAATTTTTTTCTCCACAACTCAAACTCCACAAAAAAATTTTATGACCCCCGTACAACAAAATGTAAACGAAGATGGCTACATAGAGCCCATACATCCATGTTCATCCCTCTCCAATCCAAAGAGAGACTCTACACTCTTAGATGTCCCAACAAAACCTTTCACCCTCAAGGCTACTCTTCCCTCCCAAGGGTGACTATGGCCTTGAGAACTCCCTCACAAATTACTACAAACACATAAAAGCAAAGGAAAACTTCATGAACAACAAGAACACTTCACATTTACAATGCTAATAAATCATGAACACAACAAGTTCATGATTTCTCATAGCTTACAAAAACACTACATAAAAACATGAATCACAAAAAAAAACTCCATTACCACAACATACAAATTCACAACACAACACTACAAGAATCCATATCTACATTATGCATACAACAACTAATATTCAAGAGAGCTATTTCTCTCAACATAAAAAGAAAAATTAAAACAACTAAGAGAAGTGAGCCACCAACCTTGATCCAAGCTAAAGGAAGATAGTTGAAGAAGAGCTATCCATTTTCTAAAGTTCTCCAAAACTAGCTGAGTCTCCAAAATTAGAGAGTGGGTGTCAAATTCTTCCAAAAGAAAAGTCCCCTCTAAAAAGGCCTCTACACACTCTCCTATGGATAAGGTTTCATTCATATTGGGTGGTCTTCCCTAAGGCCCTTACAAGATTTCCAATTTTGGTCTCTTACAAAGGTAAGCTAAAAAGGTGAAATAAGGACTTCTTTCTTAGTGGGTGGTGATCTTTCCAAAACTTGGTCCCAAAAGTTGATTTTCGTCCATATTGGTAAACCAACTTTTGGATGGGTCATTTGGTCAACCAAGGGTTATCCTATGGTGAAAAATGACCCTTACCCTATGGTATAACAAGTGGGGCAACTAAAAATGGCTAAAACTCTCCCCTAGGTGCCTTTTTAACCTTCCAAAAGTGCATGACAAGTTCAAATTCGAAATTCAAGGATAAGTCATAACTTCAAGCTCTTTAACCAAGTGGTCTTCATGGGGATCCTAAAGGGTACCTTCCTAGGTTGGTGTTCAACCAATCCCCAAGTGGACATGTCATGGCCACTAGTACACACATGTGTCAAGTGACACAATCATAAATAGACATGTCATAAGCCATGTGGCATATCCACTTGGGCATTCTCCACAAAATAAAAATATTTATAATTAACATAAATACAATTACATTCATGCAACATACTATTACAAATAAAATACATTACAACGAGGTTTGGCTTCTCATTAGAAGCAACCTTGGCTCAAACTGATTTTCACATTAAAGTATCTGTGATGATTCTTCGAATTTTCCATGGCCTATTTCCCTGCACACTCAAGTCCAATATCAGTAGTCCAAAGAAATAAAATATGTAAATTCATAACATTAATAATCAAATTATTCTCAAGCAATCATTCATAATTAAATCAAAGTCTCACATGGCATAATCATTCATTTTTAAGTAACATAAATCTCATCAAGTATATATATGATTCATCACTAAATTAAACTTGAATCATAATCATTGCATTCATATATAATTTAAACTTCATCACCATAATCATTCATAAAATAGAATTAAAACACACATGTAAATATCTAACTGATGTTTCAGTAATCATCATCCAAAACATAATATAATGTGTATCAACTGCTAAAGTGATAAAACCACAACATAGAGTATCGGTAAAATCCATAACATCAAAATATAATCATAAAATATGTCTATCTCATAAGCAGAACTAAATGGCTATGATAGGCTCAGGGTGAGGCCTCACAAAGTCTCTCTAAGCATGAATCCAAGTTGTTAATCTTGTGATGGCTAATATTGGATTCAAATGAGATTAAAGATATGGGTCATTTTCAAATGCATGTTACTATTTTGGTCAATTTTCACAATAAGATCGAAGAGGTGGTTAAAAATGTGTCAGTTTGTGAATCTTGTTTGTTTTAATAATGTTGGAGAATAATTTAATTTGAAGCTACAATTAGATTTGGCTCCTTCAACTCTATTTTATTTATGGGTGATGTCCAAGGGTGTCTTAGTGGATAATTTTAATTATATTTGAAGAGATGTGAGGATCTCAAATGATTTTTTTTGTAATATTTGTTAGGTGATAAAACATTTGGTAGTATCTCATGAGGGTTAGGTTTTGGAGGTTATAAGTGATTTTTCTTTGCCCTCTTTTGGAAATGATACTTTTTTTTTGTCATGTCAAGTGAATAGAATTAATCCATAATGTACACATGTTGAGATTGGTTGTTTCTTCATCGACATAATTGGTAGGGGTAGTGGTAGTGGTTGGTGAGGGTCTTACAAATAAGGTTAGTTAGAGGTCACATTTAGAAAGATAGTGTGTGTTCTCTCATTTGAGGGCTTCTTTCTCTTAGTATGGCACTACTCAAGGAAATCTTGGTTTAGGAGGTGGTTTCTTTTATTGCCCTTTGTATATGTTGTTGGTTCCATTGGTTGTACTTAATGATGGATTTTGATCCCTTTTATTGTATCTCATTTGTTATTTAGTTATATGCATTTTACCTTTTGGCCTTTTAGTGTTTGTAGATAGTCTTTTCACTCTTTGTGGTATGTGGTAGCACCTATCTCAATGATCCAAAAGTTTTTAAAGTGTCCCTTTGTTTCTTTAGCCTACTTTACCCAACATTAGTAATTGATTAGGATCTTCTTCAATAAGCCCCATTTAGAAAATGTTGTGCTTAGTATCATGCTTCACCTCACCTCATACTTCGTTCATGTGGCCAAGTTCCAAAAACCCCAAAAAAATCAAGTATGATTTTTTCAAACTCAATTTCTAGTTGAGGGTGTGTTTTTGGACTTTTCGATGCCAACATGAATTTTTGATGTTCCCTAAAATCATATACCTCTAAAATCCTTATACTTCCTTTGTGTGTTTTGTACATTTGATACTTTGGGTATTTCTTTACCCAAGTTCTTGGTCACTTGTTTCCCCACTTCCCTCCAAGCCCTCTGTCTATTTTGGGTTATTGAACTACTCCTTACCCAAGTAACATTTCATGAAGTTAGCCAAACTTTCATTACCTAATATTCCTCTTTTCTTTTAGGCTCAAGATTTTGGGAATGCTAATAGCCCCAATCATTAACATGATTTTGAATTATCATTTCCCTTAGCATCAAATATTTTAGAATCTCTATATTGGCTTGCTTTTGGCATCCCCCAAAATAAATTCTTCATTGGTCCTCCTTAGCACAAGTTATCATGCACTCTTGACCCCTAAATCATAACCATTCTATTTTTTCTCCTATGATGTGTTATTGAATTTTTCCAAGCCCTAATTCTTATTCATTTTTTTTTGGTATTAAGTATTCCTTCTACCTATATCCTGATATTTCTTAACTTTATCTTTTCCTCGAGTATTCTAGCATCGAGAACCTTGATTATTCATGCTTCATCTCCATTCATTATTAGGGAATCATGTTTTGGATCTCTTATCACCTTCATTCTTTTGTGGGTGTTTAGGCCTCTCCATCCTAATGTAATAGCATCCAAGGGTGTGAGAGCAATTGTGCATTAACCAAAAATATTTATTTGATTTGGTTAAGTTTGATATTTTTAGTAAAAGCTAAATGGAAGCTATTATATCTCTCCACATACCTTGGAAAGTATTCAAGGTGGCATAAGATATTAGATAATTTATGATTTATAGCCTATGTCAAATGGTAAATGTATTTTTCAATAGTGGAAACATATCAATGATAAGTTTAAAATGAAAAATGGAGGAATTTGACATCATAGCATCCACTTTGGGAAAAGGAAAAGGAAAAGACTTGTAAATACATGTCAAGGTGGTGGCCATAAAGCATAAATGAAGAGTCGCCTTTCTAGGTGCTCACTTTAAAGAAGTTGAAGAGTCACAAAGCAAATGGAAGGATATCACTTTTAGGCACACAATTGTGGAATTTGAAGAAACTTGCAATGTTTGGTCATCTTTTGGTCATGTTTCTTTTTTTGGTGGCCATGTGTTACCCACCCAAAGGAAGCGTGGAATTTCCAAGAGGCACACAAATGCTATAAATTGGGCCTTGAGCTAGTTGTTTCATCATTCATAATTGAATCCTTTACATAGCTTAAGAAGTAAAGCTTGTAGCTTCGCTCCAACTTGTAGTGTTGTAAAGCCTAAGTGACTAATATTTTGCAATTGATGAATTTGTTTTGTTTTATTGAGAAATAGAAGGCAACTTATTTCTTGCAAATTTGTGTTATTCTCTTTGTTACCTTATGTATGAATATTGTGTGGAGTAACCCTTTCTAGTGTAATAGAGCATGCATTTGGGGTGTGTTTGGGAAGTCCCCTACATCACATCCCCTTCTTCCCAAAGCACATTGGGTGCCTATTATTCACAATCCTTAACCCATGTTTGTCCTTACACCTCTTTTTGGACTCTTGAGATTCATTATGTAATCAGGCCAAAAGATAAACATCATACATCTTTAAATATTGACTCTCAATCCTTTCATCTTTCTTTTTTTTTTATTGTATATCCAAAACCATGAATGCCTATTTGTCTTGCATAATGTCTTTTTCCTCACCTACTCTCACTGGTATGAAATTCCCTAGATCCTTTTTATTTGAGCTATAAACCATACTAAGCTCCTTGTATGGTCCTAGAAAATGTCATTATTGGGCTCAATTAAAAGTGGTAAGGTAGTGGATGAGTCTTTAGTATCTTTAATGTACTCAAGGGTCCCTAAAAGGTGTAGTTCTTGTACAAATGGACATCGCCACTAATAAAAAGTTGTGATTTTAAAAGCATTGAAACGCATGTAAAGCTAACATAAGCAAATATGATTATTGTACACAAATTTGAAAAACCATTTTCTTCCCTCGAGATGGATATCATATTTTTCCTCCTATGATGTCGTATCAAATTTCTCCGAGCCCTAAAAAATGTCTCTACAATGGTCGACAAGAGATATGCAATGGTCGAATGGAGGTCCCCAATGGTCAACTGAGAAAAGACCATGGCGATGGACTAGTTTGAATAAAAAAGGCCAGGTGCAGTCGTTTGGAGGCAACATCAATGGATTGAGAAAAAGGAATGGACAGAGCGATCAGAGGTAGCCATTCAATAGACAAAATCAACCAAACTTTCAGACAGATCAGGGTAATGGAAGGAGCAACTAGATGTCGAGACAATAAGGGTTGGAGAAGAGAATGAAATCTAACAGATTTGGGGATGATATAGCAACATGGAATGGTGGGAATTGGGAGAATTGATAGTTAAGAAACCAGAAAAAGGGAGATTTATTTTAGAATAGGATAACTTTTAACTTCAAAGAAATCGAAGGGAAATTCTGGCAACCCAAACTTAAATTGAACGGGAGGAGTGATTCTTAACAAGTGAGTAAAAATATTTTACATGTACGGGCCTTGTCCCTTCTTGTTAATAATGAGTGGTTGGAGTCGATTTATTGTCTGGAAGAAAAAGATTTCTTTATGAAATGGCTAGGGTTATGGCCTTTTATTAGTAAGATGCAAAAATGTTGTAAGGAATAGTGGGATTAGGATTGCACCTTGAAAACACTTCCAAATGGCTTGTATTTAGTCACTTGTGCAACTAAACAAGATAAAGATAGGATCCTTAATGGTGGCCCTTACATTTTAGATGGGAGAGGGGTTCTTGTCAAAAACTAAGGGCCAAATTTTCACCCTTATAAGGAAAATGTTGAGGAGACCCCAATCTGGATTAAGCTCCATAATCTCCTGTAGGAATATTAGGGAGAGGAGACTTTGAAGAGGATTGGAGATAGTCTAGGCAACTTTTTATTGTCAGAACAAGCGATTGATATGGAAGACCACTCAATTTATTAAAGAATCATGATTCAAACATAGAGTGATCACCAACTCCCATAATATATTATTTTGGTTTCAGAAAAAATGGGAATGGAAATAGCGCATTGTATTAGAAAATGGGGAGGTGGGTGAATCTATGAAAAAAAGGAATAGGGAAAGGATTGGGGAGAAGGGAAAAGGTCTAGAATGTAACCAGATGTTGGAGGATGCCATCAAGGTAACAAAGGGTTTGAATGGTGGTGACTAAAAAGCTATAGATCTTGTGACTAAGGAGGATTTTTTACAAAAGGAAATAATTGATCCTTTGAACAAAGCTTACGGGTTTGGGTGGAGGATGATACTCCTATAGAGTTACTTTGTTTCCATTAGTTATGAGCAAGTCATATTGGTTGTCAAAGTCATTTGGTAAATAAGGAACGCCAAGTCAGTAAGAAAAACAAGCTAGTCGGTAAAATAAATAAAGGAAAGACAATTTTCGGTTAAGGAAAAGGAAGTTTAGACACTGAGCAAAGAATAATCGAGCACCAAGTTGTATCGAGCTACAACAGTTACCAAACTAAGAGAAGATACAGTTACCAAGCAACAAGAAAATATATTACCGAGCATGACAGATAGACATAAGGAGAATCTCTAGATACATTGAACCTAGACACCAAGAAGAAAATGGTTTACAAATCTCGAGGAGATTGTTTGACAAAGCATTGAAGATTTAAATATAATGATTATGCATTATTACAAGGTGAGATTCACAAATAAGAATTAAATGTGAAATATACATTGGCGAAGTAACCAATGTTAGCACTGCTTGAAGAGATTATTCTAGAATATTTTCAGTGCTTCTACAATTGAGTATAAATGGATCAGAATGTGAAGATCAAAATATGAGAGGATAAGCGAATGAGAGTGCATGTGCAAAGGAGAAATTGCAGAGAGCAATTGATGAGTAGAGAAGCTACCGAGTAATAGAGTAGTAAAGAGTAGATTGTTATTGTGATTTAAAATTGAAGTTACAAAGTACTGAATTGTTATTGTGAGAGAAACACATTATGAGGTAAACAATTAATGAGCATATTGAGTCTAATAAGCATAAGATAGATGCAAGTATTACAAACATATTTGTGTACTGATTAAAGTGTAATCGAAATTGTAAAGCCTCTTAACTGAGTAGATCCTAGCAGATCTTATTTTGTAAATCCTTTAATAGGGTACAGTTCTTAGATTAGAATTGTAAAATCCTTTAGCAAGGTAGACTTAAATGGTCTTTAGACTCTTAACCGAGTTAATACTCTTAACAGGGTAAGCTATCATAAATAGCTATCATTGTAGCTCTAACGGAGCAAACTTTTTACTGTAGTAGTGAAATTTTGTGTGTGTTATCCCCACCACAGTTTTTATCCTCTAACAAGGATTTTTGTGATACCAAATGATTGTGTTATGAGTTATGCTTATTGTTAATGCTTTATTATGAGATGCATGCAAAGTTATGAATTTAGTAAATGATTAAGAAAGTTAAAAAAATTTGGAGTACTGATTCACCCATCCCCTCTCAGTACTTACCTTTCCATACTTAATCCAACAATTTGTATCAAAGCTAAGTCTCTTATTTGGAAGTTTAAGCACTTAAGAGGAAAGATCTGGAGAGATGGATAGTTATAGGTATGAAAAGGTTATTGTTAGCATGAACATGGAACTAAGGATGGCCAATGAGAAGATTGATGAATTGAGTAGAAAATTGAAGCATTCATTCATCAAGATAAAGGAGCTAGCACATCAATTGAAGGACACACAAGATCAGGTTGAAGAACTTGAAGAATTATCAAAAGGAAGTATGTCTGATGAATCTGAAGTTGTAATATCAAAATCGAATGAAAAGAAAAAAAACCTAACTGATCAGGTAAAAGCACTGAAAAGATAACAAGAAGCCCAATCGGTAAGAATGTGTGAAGTCCTAGAACAAAAGAGAAAAGTTGAAAATGACAAAAGAATGGTTGAAGATGAGAGAAGGGAAATGAATACAAGATTGAATAAGAAAGATGGGGAAATACTAAGGTTGACACAAATTCACTACAACTTGACAAACCAACTAGTGGGTGCAAATCAGGAAGTTGCAAGAAAAGTTGGAGAGATTGTTGAACTAAGATTAGAAAATGAGCATTTGAAGAATGAACTGAAATCTGAAAAAGATTCTAATGAAGTCTTGAAAATAAATGAAGAATCATTGAGGATATTGGATGAACATCTAAGAGGTCAGAGACAACCAAGAGATACTACTGGACTTGGATTCAATGCAAACAACACCATCGAGAATGGAGAGTCCTCTAAAGAGGTAGCAAATTGAGATAATATTGTTATCTCATTGAAGAAAAAGAAACCTACTTGCTACCATTGTGGGAAACCGAGACACACAACTAATGTCTGTAGGAGCAAAAGAGGTAATCCATTGAGTATTCCTAAGTTTAATGGTTATTGTTATAAGTGCAATAAGTATGGTCACAAATCATTTGAGTGTAGATCAAGGATTGCTAAAAATACAAGAAGCCAAGGTTTGATGGCTATTGTAATAACTGCAACAAATATGGTCACAAGTTTGAAGAATGCAGGTCAGTAAGAAAGAATGAGAAATGGGTACCTAACCCATAGAATATTACAAACAACTGACAAGGATAAACTATACCATGGGACTACAATACAAGAATTACTTATACTGCACGTGGGAGATTTGGTCACATTGCTGCAAATTTCATGTTGATGCATGGAAGGAACAATAGAAGATTATGGAGAAATTCTAGAATTTCTTTTTTTCATTGTCACAAGGTCAGTCACATAGCTAGAGACTGCAGGTAACGAGGAAAAGCCCCAACCGAGGAACAACCGAGTGAGACTGCTCAAGTTAACATTAATGAGATAAGAGATCAGATGAATAGAACAAGGAAAAGGAAGTCTCAAGATGATGGAATTGAACTTGGAACAACTAATGACACCACATCCTCTTGATCGAGTGCACCTATCTTCACATAATCAGTCAAACGTATGTGTAGGAGCTAATAACTAAAATTCTATCTTAAATCAATTCCTAGAATCTATGTAGAGATCCATATTAGCATGTTAAGATGCATTTGGATATATGATTGAAGTTGACATTTCATATTTTGATCGGTAAGGATATAAGTTATTTTGTTCCATTCAGTGAAAGGAAAGTGTATTTGGTATTCGGTGAAAAATGAGTCGGTAAAGAGCATTTAATGCTTAAATTATAGTCATTGGAAACCCTAAATCAAGGTGAAACTATAAATAGACCCCTTGTTATTTCATTTTTACCTTACATTTTCAAGAGCATTTGAAGCATTGTGTAGATACGAGACTACCAAGATCATCTGAGTGATCATTTGAATAGATCTAAGCATTGTCTAGTGAATTCAAGGTATTTCTAATATTTTCTAAGCTGTGTTAACACAATAGAATTGATATTTAATCAAAACCTTGTAAGTTAAAAGGTCATTTCTGATAATCAATGGCACCCAAAGTGAAAAAGCTTGTTGTTCTGGAGAAGATTGACCCTGTCAATCCCAAGTATAAGTTACCACTAGCCATAGAAGTTGAAGTCAATAAATCTGGAGCTCTATCTTCGATTCCACCGAGGTTCATTCTTATTAAAGATGTTCGCGCCTTCATACATTGCAAGATAGAGGAAATTTGTCAAGCAGATATCGACACATCTTACATGAATCTATGCATAAATGGGAAGTTGAAAGATGATCACACACATTTGGACACCAAGGGTTTGGTCCATGTTATGCATGTACCAACAATTTTCAAGAAGGAATGGATGAGGATTGGTCTAAGTCGAGTACATGATCAGTTCATGTGGCTCGATGCATATGTGAACATCACTAAAGATGTATTTCATATAATCATAGGATATTTGGTCGGTGATAGATCAAGAGCCTACAAGCTAACAGACAAGAACAAACTATGTGAGATTACTCAAGCTAAATAAGATGGTAGAGGTCTGAAATTGTCTACTGTTGATGATCCCAAGCTAAGATTCACGTACAAAATAATATCTTATAGAATCTTCCAATCATCTCAGGTAGACAATGTGCCTTGTGGAGCTGTTGACATAGCTTACAAGATTGTAAAGAAGGATATGAAGATAGATCAATGTGGGGTCTTGTTGAAACAACTGTATGATAACATGAATACAACCAGGAAGGAAAAGACAAACACATTGAAGTTCAAATCATTGCCGGTATGCATATTTTTCTATTTTCAACACTTCTTTCCAACAATCAGTGAAGTAGTGTGGAAAGAAGATAAACTAGTAATATATCAAATTAATGAATTTATTCAAAGTTTAGGAGATAATTTTGATGTGGTGATGAATGATTACTTTACAAATTTCCAAACTAAGATGCATAAGAGTTTCAAGATTCCACCCCAACTTTTGGAACAATACAAAGATTATTTATGTTTTTAAGTAGATATTGATACATGTATAGTGAGAATTGTGGAGCCTAGAACCATGTGGCTACCACCTATGGGATATGAAATGGATATTGATGCCACTTCTATACAAATTAAAGGATTATTAGAGAAGCCTATTGACAGAAGAGCCACTCGGTATGGTACTTATGAGAAAGTGAAGAACAAAATCAAACTAGGTATATTGATACCTAAGGCCCTAAGGAAAAATAGCAAAATGATTAGTACTTTGTCATAGAATTTGGGAATTTATGTTGAAGAAGATGAAGCTAGACCATTGGAGGTAAAGGGGAAAAAGAGTAAAATGACAAAAGAGACCCCTAGTCCAATCGGTGTAAGACCATCAACAAGTTCTTCATCCACACTGAGAGAGAAGAAGAATGCAGAGATAGAACCACCAAAGCCAAAAACCTACATAAGATAGAAGACGGCTACTAGAAGGCCTGGGAGAAAATTGAAACTACAGGAAGATAGTGAAATTGAATCAGAAGATGTTTCACAATTTAAGGTTTTACAAATTCAAGCACCAAAACTAAAAGATCTTGATGAATCACTTAAGACACTTAAGAAATGTGGACGATATTCATGATTGAAACAACTCAAGTATGAGAAAAGGAGTGATGAAGAAAGACATAAAATTGAAGATGATATTGTGTTTACTTTGCATAAGTTTAGAACTACACCTGTGGAGATAGCCTCACATTTAGTGGATGATTTATATCAAAGGATTGATGCTAGATGGAAATATGCCTTTGCATTTGAGAAGCAAACGAGGGAAAGATCCATGGCTATAACCATGTCTAACCTATCTAAAAGAGGAATCAAGGATATATTGCAAGAATATTCAAAGAGATTCTGAATGAAAAGAAGAGAACTGAGTATAATGGTTAGTGAGTTGGAGGAAGTTCAAAATGAGATTGATGAAGTATGGAGAAAGATATTCTTTCCAGACCAAGAAACAAAGATCAATGAAACTCAAGGCAAGTTGGATCCCATTTATTTGACAACTGACAAAGATGAGGTCATTATTGAAGATATTATTGATAAAGATCTCGTCGAGGGTATAGCACATGATGAACATATAATGGCAACCAAGGCCAAGGAAATTGAGAAATGAACATAGATGATTCAACAAAGGCAAGACTAATGTATGCAGAACATGTTATTGATAAAATAATGAATTTTCCTAAGATTGAAGAAGTTATCTCAGCAACTACTCATGAAATTATAATAGATGCCGATGCCCCCACCGAACCAGAAAAAGAAACTGCGCCAAAGGATACCGAGGTCACTACAGAGACCGAGACTGCCCAAGGATAGAATCAAGAGCCGGTAATCCCTACCGAGGCCACATAACCAGTGAAGGAGAAAGTAAAGGATGAAGAAGAAAATAAAGAAGAAACACACGAAGAGAAGGAGGAAAAGAATCTAGAAGAAAAAAAGGAAGAAACTAAAGATGACAAAACTGAGGATACTACTGCTACATCTGATGCAAAGACAACATCTAAAGATAAGGGAAAATCAAAGAAAAGGAAGCATGAAAAGGAGAAGATTGATTTGAGCCAACCTATTATTATACCAAAGGTTGATATATCCACCATGAGCCATAAAGAATTATCTAAATTTGATGATTTATTAAAGAGGAAAGTTGCCCAAGATAAGTTGCTTGCTAAGAAGCAAAAGACTGATGTCTTAGAAAATGTTAAAGACATACTACAAGAAATTGTACCTGAGGCATATGTTAATGAGAAAGGAGACATTTACAATCAATTAAGTGAACTGGTGAGCCAAATAAACAAACCCGGTATTGAGACCACATAGTATATGATGCAAGTGCATAAGAAGCATATGGAAGATAAAATGATTGAAGAACTACTTCAATTGGTTACACTTGATAAGGTAACATTATTTGAGCTAGTTACCAAGTTGGAAAAAGAGTTGCAAGACATTCTTTTATTATTTCAAAATATTTTTTTAATTTCAAATTTCATCAAGGACATAAAGGAAAAATATGAGAATGTGGAAAGGAGTTGACTGAGCAGTTAGTCAAAGTATCTACCGAGCCTAATTCTTTCAAGCAATATTGTGAAAGGCTAAAACACTTAATAGTAGTGCAATATGAGATGAGGAAAGAGGAGAAAAAAATTAGAATAAATCTCATGGAACTACAAACACTTTAGATTCCACATATTGAGTCATTGCAGAAAAATGTACATAAGGAAAAAGATTTAGTAAGCACACTAGATGTTAGTGCTATGGACAACATGATCAGTTTAACAGTTCACATCAATGAACATATCATAGTGTTGCAGACACTAAAGGATTCATGGAAGGCATCACTGAAGGATGCACAAGAAAGGTATAAATCAATTTTTTACAAGATCCCTCTAGCGGAAAAATAGTAGGTTATTGTCTTGGCATTTTTGTTAAAAAGGGGGGAAATAGATATCAAAGGAGGATAATAGAGATAATAAATACAGAGAGATAAAAAGGAGGAAATATGTATAAAGATGGATATATATGAGTATAGGATTATTACTACAGGGGGAGTAATAAGTAAAGGTTTTGCCGAGATATGTATACATGAACAATTTTGAAAATTTTGCTAAGGACAAATTTTTTGATGACTTTGAAGGTTTTTAACAAATATACCAAACTAATGCCAAAGGGGGAGATTGATACTCCTATAGAGTTATTTTGTTTTCATTATTTATGATCAAGTCATATTGGTTGTCAAATTCATTCGGTAAATAAGAAAAGTCAAGTCGGTAAGAGCAACAAGCTAGTTAGTAAAAGAAATAAATGAAAGATAGTTTTCGATTAAGGAAAAGGAAGTTTAGACATCGAGCAAGGTAGAACTGAGCACCAAGTTGTACCGAGCTACAACAATTACCAAACTAAGAGAAGATACAGTTGCCGAGCAGTAAGAAAATGTATTACCGAGCATGACAGGCCGACACAAGGAGAATCTCTAGATACATTGAACCTGAACACCAAGAAGAAAATGGTTTACAAATCTTGAGGATATTTTCTGACAGAGCATTGGAGATTTAAATATAATGATTATGTATGATTATAAGGTGAGATTCACAAATAAGAATTAAATGTGAAATATACATTGTAGAAGTAACCAATGCTAGCACCACTTGAAGAGATGATTCTAGAACATTTCCACCACTTCTACAATTGAGTATAAATGGATCAAAATGTGAAGATCATGGTATGAGAGGAGAAGAAGATGAGAGTGCATGTGCAAAGGAGAAATTGTAGAGAGAAAGTGATGAGAAGAGAAGATACAGAGTAACAGAGCAGTAAAGAGTTGATTGTTATTATGATTCAGAATTGAAGTTATAGAGTACAAAATTGTTATTGTGAGAGAAGCACATTATGAGGTAAATAATTAATGAGCATATTGAGTTTGATAAGCATAATAAGATGCAAGTATTACAGACATATTTTTGTACTGATTAAAGTGTAATCAAAATTGTAAAGTCTCTTAACTGAGCAGATCCTAGCAGATCTTATTTTGTAAATCCTTTAATAGGGTACAATTCTTAGATTAGAATTGTAAAATCATCTTAGATTAGAATTGTAAAATCCTCTAGCAAGGTAGACTTAACGGGTCTTTAGACTCTTAACCAAGTTAATACTCTTAACAGGGTAAGCTATCATAAATAGCTATCATTGTAGCTCTAACCGAGCAGACTTTTTATTGTAGTAGTGAAGTTTTTTGGGTGTCATCCCCATCGCAATTTTTATCCTCTAACAAGGATTTATGCAATACCAAAATGATTGTGTTATGAGTTATGTTTATTTTTTAAATTCTTTATATATTTTATGAGATGCATGCAAATTTATGAGAATTTAGTAAATGGTTAAGAAAGTTAGTTAAAAGTTTTTGGAGTACTGATTCACCCCTCCCCTCTCAGTACCTACATTTCCATACTTAATCCAATAGAGGACAAGATGAGGGAGATAACCCAATCATTGGCTAAAGAAGTGGTGGAATATATTGCATTAGATATTATTGCATGCTCGGGTCAAAGGGTAGAGGACACTCAAGCTATGGATCATGATGTCGACTATAGAGAAAACCAAGATACACAGGTGGTAAAAGAAACTCATCTCTTATGGTTAGAGGATGGAAAATGATCTAAAGTTAAGTCAGAGAAGGAAATGGATAACTATGATCAGATAGAGAAAAGTGGGGAAGAGTTGAATTAGGGAGTGAATACAAATTCACATGATGATTGTGTTGGTAAGAAAGCCAATATGGATATGACACAAGATAATATATATGGGTACTGATGACCCTATAATTAATGTCTCTTTGAATGAAGAACGACTAACCTCTCAAATGGTGGAGGAAGGGTGAAAATAAAGATCATTTAAACCTCTAGAGGATGATGAATTGAATGTTAGGATATCAAAGGTTAAATTTCCTTCAAGTTCTTATGAAAGGGAGGATGATGATGAGGACTCTCTATACAAAGACAGTCAAATTTCACCCCTTAGGAATCTAGAGAGTTCTTTGGCTACTTTGAATGGGGCCGGTGAAAATACTCAAGCCTTTGATTTGAATGATGATATGTGTATTGATGATGAATTTGGGATCTCAAAGACTGTAGATATTTTGGAAACAAGGACAGTTGAAAAAACATCGGCCCTCTACTCAGAGTAAACCCAAGATTGGAGAGAAAATGAGAAGAGTGCCTTGCAC
This sequence comes from Chamaecyparis obtusa, assembly GCA_027943335.1. Lineage (NCBI taxonomy): Eukaryota > Viridiplantae > Streptophyta > Pinopsida > Cupressales > Cupressaceae > Chamaecyparis > Chamaecyparis obtusa. The sequence goes on from BSBK01007382.1 coordinate 704,124, forward strand.
AACTGCAATGAAGCTTTCAATAGTAGGGAGTGCAGCTGACCAAATCAAGCTATTAAGATTGGGAAAAGGTTATGCCTTTTACCAAAAACAATGAAGGTCCTTTCATGGAATGTCAGGGGTTGCACTGCCCCTAACAAGATTTGTCTAATTAAGAGATGCCTTGATCAGGTGAGGTCGGATGTGGTTTTTCTTCAAGAAACAAAATTGAAAGGTAGTGATGTATATTTGTTTAAAAAATCTTTTAGCAAGTGGAAATGTGTTTGTGTTGATTCAAATGGCATGTCCAGAGGACTTGGCATCCTCTAGAACATTGCAACGGTGGACATCAATATTATTAACTTTAGCAACAATTGAAAATGGGTGGAGGTGCTATCAAAGAAATTATTTGATAAGTTTTATACTATCAATGTTTATGGCCCTAACAATCCACTTCTGAAACATGAGTTATGGAGAGAATTATCTTTGATTTTTGGGAATCAATTGGATAGTCTCTTCCTGGTAGGAGGGGATTTCAATGCAATTTTAAGTCCAATTGAGAAGAAAGGGGACATGGATGGGTAGGACAGAGCCAATGAGATTTTACAGATTTCATTTTAGCAAATGGGTTGGTGGATGTTGAGTTACGCAATGGTGATTTCACATAGACTAATAGAAGAAGTGGCTTTTTAAATATTGCAGCGAAATTGAATAGGTTTTTTTTGGCAGGTGATCGAGGATCCAAGGAGTGGACAACTATCACTGAAATTTTACCAATAACTGGCTCTGATCATTTCCTTATTATGGTTAATATTCAAGAGGGCTCAACTCTTGAATGAGCCCCTTTTAAGTTTGAAGTTATGTGACTTAGAGATGACAGATTTATGGACATGGTTGCACATTGTTGGACTAACGCACCAACTTGGAAAGGTAATAAGGCTTTCATTTTCTTTAATAAGTTGTAGTTTTTAAAAGACCAAATGAAAATTTGGAATTGGGAGAACTTTAGAAATATCTTTGTTGAGAAATTAAAATTAGAAAGCAAGCTGACCAAATTGAATGCAAAATTCATTGGGAATGGGATGATGGAAGAGGATTTTCTGTTAGAAAAATCTTTATCCAAACAGTATAGTGAGGTTTTGGCAAGGGCGGAGACACTAGTACATTTTACCTAGTTTTTTCTACCAAAATTTTCGACCATGAAATAAAAAGGTTTTGGTTGGTCGGATTATAGAAGGAAAACTTTCATTTTTTTTTAAGTTATGCCCGTGTTAGTCGAAATTTCAACCAATACTGTGTGACTCAAAATTTCGACGAACTCGGGCATTACTTAAAAAAAAAAGTTTCATTTCTCATTCATTATTACCACGGAGAATTTTTCAAGGGAATTGTAGCATGCGAAATGAGAATTCAAATATTACAGAGATCTCTGAGACTCCTTTTTACAAATCTGGGCTCGTTGCTTCATCTATTTGAGCATCATCGGCTTCATCCCAGGGTTTGTCTGGAAATGCAAATTAGAAGATCTCTAAGACTCTTTTTTACAAATATGGGCTTGTTGCTAGTTATGCGTCATGCTTTTCCCTAGGCTCTGTTCTTCTGAAGGAAAACACAAGAAAATATATCACATTTTTTATGTCTTTTACCTGTTCTTTTCATGGCTCGGTGAGGGTTCCATTATATAATGTTATGGTCAAGGGTTTCTCTGCAATATTTGCACATTTCTCAACTTGAAGGCTTTCTATGTTCTCTATTTTGTATTATTCTTCTTTAGGGTTTTGTATTATGCTAGTTTGTTGACATATTTAAACAGTAACAACTTGATTGAGCTTTGAAAATAAGGAGAAGCCATGAATGCTCTTTGACATTTTTGATCCTTCGTGTTACAATGATGTTTATTTATTTGGTTACATTAAAGGGAGCAAAATTCTTGGCTCCCTCCTCCATCAAGCATGTGGCTTGTCACTCTATGTTATTTCCTTTTAAAGTTTATTACTATCACTATGTGAAGAGTACAAATATGTATTTGGTAACATTGAAGGATGAGAAAAATGGATTTAAGTAGAGTGTGGTTGCTGAATGCCATATGGATACTAAACCTTATTCGTTGAAAGCCTAGCGCTGCTTGGCCTCAATCTAAAACCAGGAGAGGGTGAATTTTGTCACTAGGTATCTAGCGATACACTTCTTTTTATCGAGAAGGTATGAATATCAAGTGATAATACTATCCAATTTGAATAAAGTAGCTTAGGAAATCCTTGATATAAGATCACAAGAGCAAGGAAGAACTAGCTTCAACTTATGTGTCTATAATGTCTATTATTTTCAAATAGGAGCTTTGAAATCGTGTGATATAAGATCACAAGAGAAAGGATGAGACTGGCTTCCGCTTATTTCAATAATATCTATTGTTTTCAAATAGGAGCTTGGAAATCCTTCTTATAATTGAAGGATGAGATTGGCTTCAACCTATGCTAATAATATCTATTATTTGTTGCTCATTATTTTCTTCATTGGTGTTTCATTTTTGCAATTAAATGAAGATTGACCTATTACTATGCTTAATGCTTAAGAATTGATGATTTTATAAGATTAAATGCATGAAAATACCAGGGACGTATCAATAACCTGATACCTCAAGTACTTATTGTATGCACCCTAAAATGGTTGCCTAGACTTTGGGCCCCATTTATTTGATTTATCAATCCTGAATCATTTTTATCAATAATCAATATTTTCAACATTATCAATTTCTTGATCAAGTCTTAATTTCGATCATATATTGGATTTTTATCCTATGGGTTAACCATTTATCCTAAGTTTTTATTTACTTAAAAGGAATATTTCCTCTCCTTTTATTAAATAAAAAAGCCCCACCTTTTCCTCTTTTCCTAAGTTGCACAAATAAAATATTATTCCTATTTTATAAAAAGAAGAAAAACACTTTTTGTCTCATATGGACATAAAGTCAACTCCTATTTTCTCATTGGAGGATACTTGTGCACACAGATTGCTCTTCTTTCAAGCTCCACCGTTGATTGAGACTTTTGCCTCTTAATCTCCATGGTCCATTCCTTTGCATTTCTTATAAAAGGAGAGCTCTCTTCCTCATTTGCATATCCATCTCTTTCATACTATTGTTATGCTGCAAGTTTTCTAGGTGCATTTGGAGCTTTTGGAGATCATTGCTACACCAAGCTCTTCTTGGATTTCCTCATTGCTTCATAGTTTAGACTTCATTTCTTGCATTATCATAGCATCCATAGCTTCATTTCATAGCTTAGTTTCCTTTTATGCAATAGCTTAGCCTCACATAGCTTAATAGGAGGGATTTGTAACACTTGTTCTTTCTATTTCATAGCTTAGTTGCATTGCATTTTCATTTCCATAGACTAGTTTGCATTGCATTTTCATAGTGATTCTTGAGGATATTGGCACTCTTGCCCTTGTCCTCATTCGAATCTCTCATTGTGTGGTTGACTAGCAAGGTCATAAGCTTGTAGCTCTAGCTGAGAGCAAACACATCATAGTCCCTTGCAACTCCATGCATAGAGAGCTATTAGCTGCTTTGTGAGGCCTCATTCTTGAGCAACCTTGCATGTAATGGTTCATAGAAGTGCACCTTTTTAGTGTGTACATTTTTAGCGCGGACCGTGGGGCAAGACAGCTCTGTTTTGTCCTTTTTTTCTTGCATTTCTGCTACATGTTTCGGCTGTTCTAATTTTTTTGTGATTTTCGTGCGCTGTCTGTATTTCCGTGTGTCACTGTCACAAAGTCTCGTGCGAGCTTCTGCACTTCCTCGCGCAAGTTTCTGTACTTCCTCGCGTGGGCTTGTATTCTATCTCGCGTGAGCTTCTGTACTTCCTTGCACGGGCCTGCATTCTGTCTTGTGTGAGCTTCTTTGCTTCCTCATGCGGGCCTGTGTTTTGTCTTGCACGAGCTTCTGTGCTTCTTCGCGTGAGACTGTGTTCTATCCGCGCGGGCTTCTGTACTTTCTCGTGTGACATTTGTACTGTCTCGCGTGAAATTTTACGGCAGACAGAGACTAGAATTCTAGATTCATTAGTTTGCTTGCTATTTTTGACTTTTTATTTTTTTTAAAAAAAATTTAGCGTTTTTAAATCTGTGCCACTCTGGAAAACGAGCACCCATTTTTGAGAAATTTTTGCAAATGGTATCGAAAATCTAAGTGTGATATATCGTTGGAAAGGTCTTTCCGTGCCTAATCCAACCATGATAGTTTCATTTTCAGATTTTGTCATTTGATCAGTCATTTTTTGTAGATTATCTGATTTTCATGTGCTAACCATTGTTAGATTTTAGATTTTGCTAACCTTATGGGCTTAACTAGTTGTGGTTGTTGTACACACTAAAATGGTGCACTTCTATGAACCATTACATGCAAGGTTGCTCAAGAATGAGGCCTCACAAAGCGGCTCATAGCTCTCTATGCATGGAGTTGCAAGGGACTATGATATGTTTGCTCTCAGCAAGAGCTACAAGCTTGTGACCTTGCTAGTCAACCACACAATGAGAGATTCAAGTGAAGACAAGGGCAACAATGCCAATATCTCCAAGAATCAAATATGCAATGCAATGCAAGCTATATGATGATGCAATCTAAATTATGAAAGGAAAGTACAAACTATGCTATGAAAGGAAAGAACAAGTATTACCAAGCCTTCCTATTTAGACTATGTGAGCTTATTCTATTGCATAAAAGGAAACTAAGCTAATATGTCATGATCATGCAAACTAAGCAAAGGAAATATGCAACTAAGTGATGTAATGAAATGAAGCAAGTCTTCAATATCTTCAAAAGCTCCAAATGCACCTAAAACCTACAGCATAACATTAGCATAAAAATATGGTATATGCAAATGGAGGAGAGAGCTCTCCTTTTATAAGAAATGCAAAGGAATGGACCATGGAGATTAAGAGGCAAAAAGTCTTAATCAGCGGTGGAGCTTGAAAGAGGAGCAATCCATGTGCACAAGTATCCTCCAATAGGAAAATAAGAGTTGACTTTATGTCCATATGAGACAAAAAGTGCTTTTCTCCTTTTTATAAAATATGAATAATGCTTTATTTGTGCAACTTAGGATAAGAGGAAAAGTGGAGCTTTTTATTTAATTAAAAGGGGAGGAAATATTCATTTTAATCAAATAAAGGCTTAGGATAAATGGTTAGCCCATAGGATAAAAATCCAATATATGATCGAAATTAAGATTTAATCAAGAGATTGATATTGTTGAAAATATTGATTATTGATAAAAATGATTCAGGATTGATAAATTGAATAAATGGGGCCCAAAGTCTAGGCGACCATTTTAGGGTGCATACATTTGCCCCTCTTTGACTAATGTGTGATCGATTTGGGAACACATGCAGTCAAAGAAAAATTAAAATGTGAGATCGATCTGGGATCACAAAACAACTCAGATGTGAGGTCGATTTGGGATCACATCCGGACAAACATAGACAAAGGCCTTTGAACATGAGGTCGATTCGGGATCACATCCGGACAAACATAGACAAAGGCCTTTGAACATGAGGTCGATTCGGGATCACATTCAAAGTAAGAGATAAGAATCTCAAATTTGAGTGACAGCTCACAAAAGATGTCTGAATCAGGAAAATCAAGGAATCAGGGATGAGAATCCCATAAATACTGCCCCCTCGGAATCGAAATCGAAATCAAGTAAAGGAGAGACAGGGAAAAGATGATCAAATTGAAATGAAATCACAATCGAATGTAAAGGTCAATAGGTTAACCATTAGGCAATGAAACATGCCCCAGCCTAACTGAAAAGATGTAGTCAAACGTGAGAAATGAGGGAATGGAATGAATATGAATGAAAGACTAGAAGTTTGAAAGATATGGAAAGGAAGAAATTCCATCAAAGATCAAAGAATTATGCCTCAAAAGGTCAGTCAACTACGCAGAAGAAGGATGAAATTTTGAAATGTGACTCAGATTTCAGTTTCGAGTCCGAAAATAGATTGAAAATGATGTGACATGAAAGACCAGAAATGAAAGATATGATCAAGAAGAATTAGAAAAAGAGCACAGTTGACCAACTAGTCCGTAGATGATAAAAAGAAGAGCTCTCTCCATATGCAAGATGCAAAAACTAAACTATGATGAACCTAAGAATGCAAGCTACTATGAAAGTGGTTGACTTGCAAGGTCACAACGTTTATAGACATCTAATTATCATCACTGAGCATTATTAGTAGCATCGTAAGATCATACAATGCACACTAGCATAACTATGTGGATATGAATATGATCTTTATCAGATAGAAGTGTGGGAATCTCACCTAGGCACCAAAGACATGTAGGTCAAGATGACTAGTGCAGTGAGATTACCTAAGTTTGTTATGGCGAGATTATGCTTGTATCAAGACACATGAAAATCAGGATAGCTAGAAGCATGCACTCGCAAAATAGTCAAGGATAATACCTTGTCAATCCATAGTGTCAAGTAAGACCAGCATAAATGCTCATGACAGGTAGGACCAACAAAATATACCCACAAGCAGATAAAGAAAGAAAACATGTTCTCATACCCTCAGTCTTCTAGCTATGCATCATCGAAAACTTCTCAAGGAGAGACCACTCATCAAAGAAATTCTCATAGACAACACACAAAGAAAAATAAAGTCAACATATCTCAAGCGAGTTGATTGTTTAAGTGCATGTGTGTTGGTCATAGAGTCAAACTCTGGTTATCGCATCTACAAATGAGAAATATCGCATCATACTTAGACTATTGGGTAAGACATCTGATAAGTGTTAAGAAACACTTGACGCAGGGGTAGTGTTGAAAAACACTGTTTGGGGTGGTGTTGAAAAACACCTGTTGTGAAATGCCCCAAGAGACAAACGCACCTAAAGGACCAATGCTAAGAGGTATGCCCCTTAGACAAAGACAAAGACCAATTCCAGACCAAGTCAAATAAGGTCAAGGCATGATGGAAAAATGGTTAAGTGTCGAGGACGCATGTGAAGAAATAGGGGTGCAAAGGCCTCAAGTAGCGCCTATTTCCAGGTTTTCACCACTTGGATTTATTGCAATTTTTTCTTCTTCTTTTTTTTTGGATTTTTTGCTACCAAGGCGCCTGTTTCCAGGTTTTCACCAAGGCACTTTTTCTCTTTTTTTTTAATTTTTTGAAATTTTTTTTGATTTTTTTGTATTTTGTATTTTTTATTTTTTATTTTTATTTTTTCAGGACTTTTTATGCTTTTTAGGATTTTTTTAGCATCATATATGAATTTTTTTGGTATTTTTTTAGGATCATAAAATATGTACAAGGGATGCCCCCAGACAGAAAACGGGCATCAAGGATAGAACTTCTTTAGGTGCACAATGTTGATGGGATCAGGGAGCTGTTCTCCATCAGGATCTGACAGTAAATACGCACCGGTACCAAAAGCAGTTGTGATGACATATGGTCCAAGCCAGTTAGGTTCAAACTTGCCCTTTTGCTCTTTGTTTTGTTGGTTCTTAGGATTCTCTCGCAAAACAAGATCACCTATTTTAAATTCTCTAGGGCGAACCTTTTTGTTGAATGCTTTAGACATACGTTTCTGATACACTCTCATATGATCAAAGGAAGCCTTACGCTTCTCATCTAGAAGTTCTAACTCTTGTAACCTCATGGCGCGGTAATCCTCATCTGTAATCAAACCTTTGAGTGAGACTCTAAGTGATGGTATCTCGACTTCTAAAGGCAATACCGCTTCAGCGCCATAGGTGAGAGAGAAAGGAGTGGCTCCTGTAGGTGTGCGAATGCTTGTTCTATAAGCCCATAGTGCTAGATTGATTTGTAAGTGCCAATCCCTACCATTCTTGTGTACTATCCTATGAAGAATCTTAAGAATGGTTTTGTTAGAGGCTTCTGCTTGTCTGTTTCCCTATGGAAAATAGATGGAGGACCAATGTTGCTTGATTTTAAATTTTTTGAATAGATGCTTTAGGTCCTTATTCTTAAATTGACCTCCATTGTCAGTAATGATCTCAGAAGGCACTCCAAATTGGCAAATAATGTGATTCAAGATGAACAAAGAAATGGTCCTCCCTGAAGCAACAGAAAGTGGCATAGCTTCCACCCATTTTGTGAAGTAGTCAGTGGTAGTAATAATGAACTTGTGTCCACCTGATGAGTTGGGATGAATCTACCCAACCAGATCAAAGGCCCTATGCTGAAATGGCCAATGAGAAACAGAAGGGATCAGCTCCCTACCTGGAGCATGAATCAGGTTTCCATGTTTCTGACATTTTTCACATGACTTAGCAAAGGTGACTACGTCTATCTGCATTGTGGGCCAGTAATATCCCGCCCTAAGCAACCTTCGGGCCATGGCAAGACCATTAGAATGTCCACCACAAATGCCCTCGTGGATGTCAGCTAACACATGGTTGGATTCCTCCTTTTCCAAGCACCTAAGGAGCGTCCCATCTAAACCCCTCCTATATAAATCACCAGAGATGAGGGTGTGGCGAGGCATTACGGATGAGGATTCGGTGTTCAGAGCGGTTGAATGTGTCAGGGATGATGCCATCACGAAGATATGAATAGATAGCACCATATCGGGAAGACTCGTGTGTGATAATGGCACAAATGACATGGCTTTCGGATGAGTCAAAGATGGGATGGTGTAGCTCTTCCACCAGGAATTCAAATCTAGATTCATGTGTCTCCAACTGAAGAAGTGAAGCTAATGTGGCCATGGCATCGACAGCTTTGTTCTTTATCCTAGGGATTTGTTGAAACATCACAAAGGTGAAGTAGCGTCTCAAAGAATCAACCATCTTTTTGTAGGGTATCAATTTGTCATCCTTGGTTTGATACTCTTCATTGACCTGGTTGATGATTAATGGGGAATCCCCAAAGACATGTAACTCTATGATGTTCCATTCTATAGCCATTCTCAAGCCATTAGTTAAAGCTTCATATTCTGCAATATTATTGGTACATGGGAATAAAAGTTTATAAGACTTTGGAATATTGTACCCATGTGGAGAAACAAATAACACTCTAGCACCTGATCCATTTTACATGTGGGAACCATCAAAGAACATTGTCCAAGTGCGAGTAGTTGTATACAAGATGTGTTCATCTAGGAATTCCACTTGGACCGGCATACTATCCTGAACTGGGAAATCAGCTAATTGGTCAGCAATAGCTTGTCCTTTTATGGCCTTCCTTTCAACGTACTCTATGTCAAATTCGATTAGGACCATCATCCATTTAGCAAGTCTACCCGTGAGGGCAGCCTTACTAAGAAAGTATTTAAAAGGATCAATTTTGGCAACCAAATGTATGGTATGAGCAAGCATGTAGTGGCGCAACTTTTGAGAAGCAAACACCACCGCCAGACAAGACTTCTCAATATTATTGTAATTGATCTCATAGGAGACTAGAGTACGACTGATATAGTATATGGCCTGTTCTTTCCCAGTATCATCTGATTGAGCCAACAATGCCCCCAGGGAAGTGTCTGTAGCTGAAATATATAGGATCAATGGTTTCCCTGGAATAGGAGGCATTAGAATCAGAGGATTAGCCAAGTATTGTTTGATCTGATCTAGGCTCTTTTGACAATCCTCGTTCCAAACACAAGAAGCACCCTTATGCAATGTCTTGTTGAAGGGTTGCGCTCTATCTGCAAGCTGAGAAATAAACCTCCTAATTGATTGAAGACGTCCCTGAAGACTTCTCATTTGGCTGATATTTCAAGGAGGTGGCATATCTAGAATTGCTTGGACCTTTTTGGGGTCAACCTCGATACCTTTTGCTGATATTATGAATCCTAAAAGTTTGCCTGAGGTGACGCCAAATGCACACTTCTTTGGATTTAATCTGAGTTGAAATTGTTCCATACGATCTAGAATTACTTCCAGATCATCGAGGTGTGTGTCCCGTTATCTTGATTTTGCCAGGGTATCATCCACATAATCTTCCATGTTTTTGTGCATCATATCATGAAAGATAGTGGTCATAGCTCTTTGGTAGGTTGCTCCTGCATTCTTTAATCCGAATGGCATGATGTTCTAGCAATAGGTTCCCCATGCACATGTGAATGCTATTTTCTCTTGGTCTTCAGGAGCTATTTTGATTTGATTATACCCCGAGAAACCATCCATTAGAGAGTATATGTCATAGCTCGATGTCATGTCCACTATCATGTCAATGTTTGGAAGTGGAAAATCATCCTTTGGGCATGCTTTGTTTAAGTCTCTAAAATCTGTGCATACACGAATGGACCCATCATGTTTGGAGACTGGTACTATGTTTGAGATCCATTCTGCATAATCGATGGCTCTAATAAATCCAGCTCTCAAAAGTTTTTCTAATTCCCCTTTGACAAGTAGAGCTACATGGGGATGCATTTTTCTGAGTCTCTGCTTCACTGATTTGACGCCTGGAGCTATGGATAAGTGATGCATTATGAGATTTGTGTCAAGCCCTGGCATGTCTGAATAGGTCCATGCAAAATTAATTTTCTTTTTCTGTAAAAACTATACATATGCCTTGGTCTCTTCTTCTGATAAAGACTGAGCAAGGTGGACCATTTGAGGATTTTTTTCTGTGTTCAAATTGACTGGCTTCGTTGGCTCAATCAATACTGATGATCTATCCTAGAAATAACTCGGCAAGTTATTAAGTACCCCATCCTTAGGTGCCTCAAAGAGGTTTTCACCCTCGGATGCGTCATTTCTTTTTCTATTTTTGGTTCTGACACCGCCACAAAGTGGTTTTCGCCATCAGACCTATTTTTCTTTTTCTCTTTCATTTTGAGACTGAGGTACTTAATATCAGGCTCTGTCATGCTGGTTGTTGGTTCACTGGTGGAAGAAGCCACGGGTTCAAGAGCATTCAGATAGCAGGCAATTTCGTAATCATTCTAAAAAGTGAGGAATGTGGGCTCTTGATGGTGCTGAGACCAGTCAATTAGGTCAAAGTGAACAAGGGGTAGGTCAATGACTGGTTCAACATTGTTTATGTGAAAGGTGTCATCTCTGGTGACCATATAATCGGAGTTCATCAAGTCTTCTCCTAAGATACCCGAATTAGGACTCATCCTACCAAACAAAGCGTCGTCCACTAAGGCAATTTGAGGAGGACAATCCTCTAGTCCTACACTAGGATTGTTGGCCGCATCAGGTTGGGTACTATAAGCATGGACAATATCTACGTCCAGATCGACTGTTGCATCTGAAAGCGAGTCCCACTCATATTCATGGGAGTCTGTGTTTGAGTCATCATTTGGGCCTCGTGATGTAGAAGCCTCAAGGTTAGGAAGGGTTTCCCCCTCTCTAGTGCTAGTATTGGTACTATCCATCGCAGCTAGGACAGTAACACGTTCCTTTGTCAATCTAGCAGTCATACAGTCACTATCTGTCGCAGCTGGGATAGTAGGGCTGTCAAGTATCAAATCTGTGGAATCTCCCCAAAGGAGATTTGTTGAGGGCACCCAATCATCAGACACATCGTGTTGATTAGAAAGATCGGGCGTATAGTCAGAGTCACTGTCACTGTCTGTCGCAGCTGGGACAGGGACACCTTTCTTCTTTTTATTCTCAAAACCTAAGCCAACTGTGGACTTATTCTTTCATCCAAAAAGAGCATGATCAAGAGGTTCAGCTTTAGCATCCAGCCTATGACTAAGGGGACCATATCCCGGATATCCCATATTTTTAACCAGTGTATACCCTTTCCCATAAGCTTCAGGTGACGGAGCAAAATTCTCGTTGTGTTTGTATTTTCCCTCCTGATAGATCCAGTCCCTTACGGCAACTTCCTCTTTTTCTTCCTGAATGGGAACTGAAGACTCAACAAATTTCCCAAATAGTGTCATTGCTGATGATGAAGGCTTCACATTTGGTGATGGTCTCCCATAAGACCTAGGAGAGATTGGCATGTTTGTAAAAGAATCAATTTTATAATCTCCCATCCCAAGATCTATGGTCTTGAACATCTGCTTGCATTGTTCAAGTGAACTACTAGGACTGTCAGCTTCCCTATTCAAAGGTACATGTGATCCCGTAGAAATGTTATTAACTGATAAAGCACTATCCCCAGGGATGCAAATTTCTACACTGTTATGGGGGAACTTAACACACTGGTGATATGTTGATGGGACTGCTTGCATTTCATGAATCCATGGCCTACCTAGCAAAATGTTGTAGGCTAAAGGTCCAACATCAACAATTTGAAATAAGATATCTTTTTCTACTGGACCAATGTGAATAGGCAAAACAGCCAATCCCTTAGAACTTCTTTCTGCTTCGTCATATGCTTTGATTGTGATTCTTTTTCTTATGTCAATGACATTCTCAGAATATCCTAGAGCCAGCAACAAACTCAGGGTACAAATATTGAGCCCTGCACCCCCATCTATCAGTACAAGCCTGACACGGGTTTTATGAATCATGACTTCAATGTGTAAGGCCAAGTTATGTGGGTGACTGATGGATTTGTCGTCTTCTTCTGAGAAGGTGAGGTAATGAGGGCTAGCCAAATGGTTGACCATGTTCTGGAATTGATCAATATCTAAGTTGTTAGGGACGTTGGCTACTCGCAAAGCATCCTCAAGGACGCGCTTGTGCTTAGGAGACAATTCTAAAAGCTCAAAAATGGAAATCTGCGCGGGTGTACGTTGTAGCTGGTCAATAAGATTATAATTGGAATCAGGACCAACAACAGATTTGGGAGGAGCACCTTTGGACATGGGCTGCTTAGACTTGCTAGTGCTAGGACCTCTAATGATAATGGGCGCTTGGGCTTGTCCCCTAGTGACAGCATCGAGGGACTAGGGCATTCTTTGTGAGTGAGGACCTCTTATCACCATAGCGGGTCTTTCATCAGTCATAGGAGTTGAGTCCACATTATGTCCATAGGGATCTTTCCCTCTCATCATGTTGACACTATCATCCACAACTTCAAGCATGTTAATAACGTTCTCCGCATTTGTGTAGGTGTAGTTGATAGCCGCCTTGCCATTCTTATTGTTAGAATTCTCTCCTTTCTCATTTTTAGGCAAGGGCTCTTTAAAGGCTTTATGATCCGCATTAGTGGTTAACCCATCCACTTGTAATTGTCCTTTCTCAATAAGGTCTTGGACAAGATGCTTGAGTTTAAAACAATTTTTTATGTCATGTCCAATCCCATTATGGAAAACGCAAAAAGCCTTCGCATCCCACCAATGAGGTAAAGAATCCGGTATACGATGTTTTGTAGGATCCTATGGGTGTGCCAAATTATGAGCAACTAATGTCTTAAAAACATCTGCATAAAATTCTCCCAATTTGGTAAATTGTCTTTTCTCCGTTTCAAATCTCCTTTGATACTTAGGTTTATCTTGTTGTGTTGAAGACGTTTGTAGCTTCATAGCTTGAACTACATGAGAGAGGTTAAGAACTCCTTCATTTTTGTCTTGAGATGAGTCAACAACTCCATCGTTGACCACTTGCTTGTTTTTGTTCCAATAGGAGTTCTTTTTGTCCTTGTTGCCATTAGTATTGTTGTTTTGGCTATTGTTGTTATTTGTTGGTTTAGCTAAAATTCCTTGTTCTTTCAGGACATCCTCAATGCGACATGCCACCTCTACCATAGTATCAAAGGAATTAAACGAGATTTTCTTGACTTCATATCTTAGTTCTGGTATTAGATTGCTCACAATGATATCAATTATCTCCTCCTCAGGAATTTTCCTTGGGTATTTTGAACTCAATCGCCTCCATCGTTGTAAAAATGTGACAAAAGATTCCCCTTGATTTTGCTTGAGTTTGCACAAATCAAGCATTGTGACTGCCCTCGACAAGTTGTAAGCAAAATGCTGAACAAACCTTTGGACAAGTTCTTTAAATGTCTTTACTGGAGGGGAAAGATTGGTGAACCACTCCATGGCTTGACCTTTTAAACTCCTTGGGAATAATCTCATCAAGTAGGAGTCTTCATGGTGAAAGGAAAAGCTCATTATGTAGAACTGCCGAACATGGTCGTGAGGGTCACCAGTGCCATCATATTTGTCATATGTTGGGAATTCAGCCTTCTTAGGGAATTCTACCATCACCACACTTTTGTCAATGGGGTTAGGACAGATGGAGTCCAAATGAAACGTGCTCTTGGGAGCCTTCATCCAGTCTATATCCTTTTGCATTTGTAAGATCACCTCATCAGTTGAAGGGCTCTATTTTTTGATCTTTTGGTGAACATCAAAATTATATGGAACTTTAGCACCTTTGTTAATGAGACTTTCCAAGAATTAGTCTTTGTTTTGTTCCACATATTGCTCCACATATGCTTGAAAGGATGGTTCTTGTTGCATAGTCATCAAATCCATATGATCAAATTTAGCATAACTTCCTCCATGTTGTGAGCCATGATGTGCTCATTGGGAGGGTTGCTTTGAATGTCTATGAGACGACTGTCTCCTATGATGGTCATATCTTGAAGCCCTTCTTCCTCTAGGACTTGGGGATTGTGAGGGCGTCCTTGATCTTCTTCTAGGGCTTGGGGAAGGGGTAGATGGGGGTGAGTTGGTCCCACTATTGGCTCCCCTCCCATTAAATCAGCTTTGGATTTGTTGTGCATAGAGTCTATCTTCTTCTTCGTGGGTGACTCTTTTCTATATATCCAACAATGAACGTTCCTCTTCCTCTAGTTGTCTGAATTTTTCCTTTTTAGCAGCCTGTTCATCTAAGTAGGCTTGCTTCTCTCTCTTAATGCTTCTCAATCTTGTATTTGCATATCGAGAGGTGTCTTTAAGTGGGGAGGTTTGTCTCGAGTGCCTTATTGCATTGGCTGCGTTGATGTGGTGATCACTAGATTCGTTGTTCTGGTCTTCGTGTTGTGACCCTAAATCTGAGTGAGTTTATTTATGATGTCTTTCGGCTCATTGGTGAGCATCAAAGTACCTCGCGTTGTTGGGAGGTGACCCGGGTGGACTAGCATGAGAAGAACCACCATACTCTCTTCTGTGTCGTTGGAAGATATCCTCAAAAGTTTGATTCATGGCTTCTCTTTGTTGTCAGGTGAAAGTGTAACTCATGTCCATACTTGATGAAAGTGGTATAAAAGAGGTGCTCACTTCACTAGGATTAGCTCCCGGATTAAAACAAACCTTAGATTCACTCTTAGGAGATTGATCAAAAAGGGGTCCTTTTCCCTTAGGTTGTCGACGAGTCTTGACGGGCGATAACTGGCTAAAGGCAACGGGGGGTCGCTTCCCTTGATTGACTTGGTACCTTGTCGTAACTGACATGAAAGAAAAGATACTCTTAATGAGAAGGTGATCTCTCAAAGTGTCAACGCCAAACTAGGATAATCAAAGTCCTCTATTGTCCAAAGAGAAATGAAAAGATAAAAAAAGGGCTTTACCAACACTGTCAAAGAGGTGCTTCAAATCAAAGGGTGACTACCCTTGCACTTTTGAATCAGGAGGTTGGACTAGGCCAAGAGCTAATTGAAATTGAGATTTAAATGAAAGCAATTTGGACAATAAGAGTACTAAAATTTTCCAAGAATGTAGCTAACAATCTTAGAGATGAACCTTGGCACCAAGAATGACCTTCTAACTTGGCAATTATTTCAAAGTGATTTCGTAAATCAAATGATGCTATCCCGGAGGACTAAAACCAAAAATTTAGAGTGAAGACAGGTCTCAAACGTCAGGGCAAGAAACCTACTCTAAGACCTAACCTGATTAACAGCAACTAA
Source organism: Chamaecyparis obtusa (assembly GCA_027943335.1). NCBI lineage: Eukaryota > Viridiplantae > Streptophyta > Pinopsida > Cupressales > Cupressaceae > Chamaecyparis > Chamaecyparis obtusa. The sequence goes on from BSBK01007382.1 coordinate 719,832, forward strand.
AACTAACCAAAGTGTAAGCACGACAGAAATTAACCAGGTGATATACTCCAGGCTACTGGGGTGATAAACCTGTAATTGCGCGATACTTCGCACGATGCCAGGCGATATACCTCAGCACTGGCGGGCGATATACTCCAGGCAGGTCGGGCAATAGTCCGTCAGGGGCGAACTATCGCGTGATATTTCTCTTCAAAGTAGGCGATATTTCTAGCAAGCGCAAAGTATCGCGTGATATTTCACTTCGCAGTGTGCGATACTGTTGCAGATTTGTTTAACTCTTGACCAGAATTGTGTAAAATTTGCATTTTTGGGTCTGTTTGGTCAAAATTTCCAGTCTGAGGATTGATGTTTTCGATTTCAGTCACAATATTAGCAAAATTTTGGCAGGTTTGCAAACAGTAAGGGATCAAAACATGGTCTCGAACACTTGAAACAAGGGCAAAAACAACCTTGCCAAGACAAACACTTGTGATATCAGAATTGAAAAAGCACCCTATGAATGCTACCGATTGTTTGTATGTAAGAACATTTGCACTAGCATCACACAACCGAAGACAATTCAAGCAAATCTATCCTAAAAAGTCAAGGCTCAATACTTACCAACTTAGCCCACAACTTGATGCCCCCTCGCCTCACACCAAGTGGTTACCCACAAGAGATGTTGGCTTTGTCATGAAAATGTCAAATGACACAACCAAAGGGACACATATGGTGAGTATCTTAAGGTGATCTAGGTAAACCACTTGGATCAATCCTTGCACTAAGAAGATAAGCGGCTAAACAAGGTGGCTTCTATCTAATGGTTCTTAATAAGGATTTCCGTTCACAACACCCCTCTTGATCCTCATAAAGGACTAGGACCTCATGGCCTCAAGAGTACCTTAAGCATTCTTATTCAATATTTTCCCCATAGTCGCAATCCCATGAGCTACTCATATCAAACGAAGACAAGTGTCATGTCTACCAAGGTTTTTGGTGTCCTTGATAGCCTTGAGATTATAGTGAGTTGAAATCACTTGCCACCAAAGAAAATGATGACAAAGTTGTCCCCACTTGAGTCGTTCCTCTTGATTACTCAAGAGCAGGCCCGCTAAAGGATCCTAAACTAAACAAAAAATAGATCAACTCTTGAGATTCAAGGTTTTTGGTTCACCACAAGGGTGAAGAGCATACTCCCCTATCTCAAGAATCTCTCCCAAACACACCAAGCAAAGAGGTTCAATTACTCCCTTGCTTCCAAAACCTTAAGATGGGTCAAGATTTTTTAGTTCACCTAAAGGTGAAGAGCATACTTCTCCTACCACCTCAAAATCTCTTTCACAAGGTTTTAAAGATTCCTAATACAATTAGTGAATGCCACACTTGAAAGGAAAGCAAATAAACAAGCAAGAAACTTTTTTTTTTTGTTTTTATGCTTGGGCAGCCCTGCAAAAACTGTTAGTAGCCCTCTTTGACATGTGTTTTTAGCAATTTTTAAGCAATGAGAGCACCTACAAACACAACTTGTTAGACCCACAAGGTTAGCAAAATCAAAATTTAAATGTAAATATGCAATAAACTGATAGATTCAAGCTAAAATATGCAGGTTAGACCTATCTAAATACAGTAAAATAAAACAACAAGCTAAAAATGATCAAATTCGGATGAGAAAACTGGAAATGCAAGTCTCTGTCAGACCAGGCAATATTTCTCAGACTTCACCAGTATCGCGCGACACAGTTTCCTATAGTCGCGTGATATACCTCAGTCTGGGTGATACTTCTCACTATGGGCGGGCGATACTTCGCACGATGCCAGGTGATATACTTCAGTACTGGCGGGCGATTCTTCTCTCACGCGAAGTGTCACACCGCTATACAAAGGTATATCGCGCGATATTTCTGAGAAGTATCACGCGATACTCTGAGACAGAAAATTGAAACTGCAAAATTTCTAAAAAATAATCCAAAAAATGACGAAAATGCAAAAAAACAAAAGATAAAGTCTATCTACTCTGCCCCACGGTGGGCGCCAGAAATGTACACACTAAAATGGTGCACTTCTATGAACCATTACATGCAAGGTTGCTCAAGAATGAGGCCTCACAAAGCGGCTCATAGCTCTTTATGCATGGAGTTGCAAGGGACTATGATATGTTTGCTCTCAGCTAGAGCTACAAGCTTGTGACCTTGCTAGTCAACCACACAATGAGAGATTCAAGTGAAGACAAGGGCAACAATGCCAATATCTCCAAGAATCAAATATGCAATGTAATGCAAGCTATATGATGATGCAATCTAAACTATGAAAGGAAAGTACAAACTATGCTATGAAAGGAAAGAACAAGTATTACCAAGCCTTCCTATTTAGACTATGTGAGCTTATTCTATTGCATAAAAGGAAACTAAGCTAATATGTCATGATCATGCAAACTAAGAAAAGGAAATATCCAACTAAGTGATGTAATGAAATGAAGCAAGTCTTCAATATTTTCAAAAGCTCCAAATGCACCTAAAACCTGCAGCATAACATTAGCATAAAAATATGGTATATGCAAATGGAGGAGAGAGCTCTCCTTTTATAAGAAATGCAAAGGAATGGACCATGGAGATTAAGAGGCAAAAAGTCTTAATCAGCGGTGGAGCTTGAAAGAGGAGCAATCCATGTGCACAAGTATCCTCTAATAGGAAAATAAGAGTTGACTTTATGTCCATATGAGACAAAAAGTGCTTTTCTCCTTTTTATAAAATATGAATAATGCTTTATTTGTGCAACTTAGGATAAGAGGAAAAGTGGAGCTTTTTATTTAATTAAAAGGGGATGAAATATTCATTTTAATCAAATAAAGGCTTAGGATAAATGGTTAGCCCATAGGATAAAAATCCAATATATGATCGAAATTAAGATTTAATCAAGAGATTGATATTGTTGAAAATATTGATTATTGATAAAAATGATTCAGGATTGATAAATTGAATAAATGGGGCCCAAAGTCTAGGCGACCATTTTAGGGTGCATACAGTTGTAGGTGTCTTTGCTTAAGAAATTTGCCAAAAATCGCATGTCAAAGAGGGCTACTAGCATTTTTTGCAAGGCTGCCCAAAAAGCATAAAAAAAATAAATAAATAATTTTTTTTGCTTATGATTTATTTCCTTTCAAGTGTGGCATTCACTAATTGTATTAGGAACTTTAATACCTTGTGAAAGGGATTTTGAGGTGGTAGAAGTATGCTCTTCACCTTTAGGTGAATCAAAAAATCTTGACCCATCTTAAGGTTTTGGAAGCAAAGGAGTAATTGAATCTCTTTGCTTGGTGTGTTTGGGAGAAGTTTTTGAGATAGGGGAGTATGCTCTTCACCCTTGAGGTGAACCAAATACCTTGAACCTCATAAATTATCTATTTTTGTTTAGTTTAGGAATCTTTTAGCGGGCTTGCTCTTGAGCAATCAAGAGGAATGACTCAAGTGGGGACAACCTTGTCATCATTTTCCTTGGTGGCAAGTGATTCCAACTCACTATAATCTCAAGGCTATCAAGGACACCAAAAACCTTGGTAGACATAACACTTATCTTCATTTGATGTGAGTAGCTCATGGGATTGTGACCATGGGGAAAATATTGAACAAGAATGCTTAAGGTACTCTTGAGGCCGCGAGGTCCTAGTCCTTTATGAGGAGCAAGAGGGGTGTTGTGAACGGAAATCCTTATTAAGAACCATTAGATAGAAGCCACCTTGTTTAGCCGCTTATATTCTTAGTGCAAGGATTGATCCAAGTGGTTTACCCAGATCACCTTAAGATACTCACCATATGTGTCCCTTTGGTTGTGTCGTTTGACACTTCCACGACAAAGCCAATATCTCTTGTGGGTAACCACTTGGTGTGAGGCAAGGGGGCATCAAGTTGTGGGCTAAATTGGTATGCATTGAGCCTTGACTTTTTAGGATAGATTTGCTTGAATTGTCTTCGGTTGTGTGATACCAGTGTAAACGTTCTCACATACAAATAATCGGTAGCATTCATAGGGTGCTTTTTCGGTTTTGATATCACAAGTGTTTGTCTTGGCAAGGTTTCTTTTGCCCTTGTTTCAAGTGTATGAGACATGATTGATCCCTCACTGTTTGCAAACCTACCAAAATTCTACTGATATTGTGATTGAGATTGAGAACATCAACCCTCAGACCAAAAATTTTGACCAAACAGACCCAAAAATGCAAATTTTACATAGTTCTGGTCAAAGAGTTAAGCAATTTTGCAACAGTATCGCGTCCTTTGGTGCGAAATATCGTGCGATACTTCGTGGGTCCTAAAAGTATCACCTTCTTTGAGAGGCAATATCGCGCGATAGTTCACCCCTAATAGAACATCGCCTGACCTACCTGGTGTTTATCACCCGGCTATTATGAGGTCTATCGCCCGATATAAGGTGAAGTATCACCCGGTTATAGGTGTATTACCCTGGTAGCCTGGAGTATATCGCCTGGTTAATTTCTATCGTGCTTTCAGTTTGATCAATTTTCAGTAAGGTTAGGTCTTTGAGTAGGTTTCTTGCTTTGTCGTTCGAGGCCTGTCTTGACTCTGAATCTCTGGTTTTAGTCCTCTGGGATAGCATCATCTGATTTACGAAGTCACTTTGGGAATAATTGTCAAATTAGAAAGTCCTTCTTGCTCACAAGGTTCATCTCTAGGATTGTTAGCTACATTCTTGGAAAATTTTAGTGCTCTTATTGTCCAAATCATTTTCATTTAATCTCAATTTCAATTATATTTTGGCCTAGTCCAACCTCCTGGTTCAAAAGTGCAAGGGTAGTCACCCTTTGATTTGAAGCACCTCTTTGACAATGTTGGTAAAGCCCCTTTTCTATCTTTTCATTTCTCTTTGGACAATAGAGGACTTTGATTATCCTAGTTTGGTGCTGACACTTTGAGAGGTCATCGTATCATTGAGAGTATCTTTCTTTCATGTCAGTTACAACAAGGTACCAAGTCAATCAAGGGAAGTGACCCCCTGTTGCCTTTAGCTAGTTACCACCAGTTAAGACTCGTCGACAGCATAAGGGAAAAGGACCCCTTTTTGATCAATCCCCTAAGAGTGAATCTAAGGTTTGTTTTAATCCAAAAGCTAATCCTAGTGAAGTGAGCACCTCTTTTGTACCACTTTCATCAAGCATGGACATGAGTTACACTTTCACTCGACAACAAAGAGAAGCCATGAATCAAACTCTTGAGGATATCTTCCAATGGCATAGGAGAGAGTACGGTGGTTCTTCTCATGCTAGTCCACCTGGGTCCCCCCCCAACAACGCGAGATATTTTGATGCCCACCAACAAGCTGAGAGACATTACAAGCAAACTCACTCAGATTCAGGGTCACAACACGAGGACCAGAACAACGAATCTAGTGATCACCACATAAACGCAGCCAATACAATAAGGCATTCAAGACCATCCTCTCCACTTAAAGATACCTCTCGATATGCAAATACGAGATTGAAAAGCATTGAGAGGGAGAAGCAAGCCTATTTGGATGAACAAGCTGCTAAAAAGGAGAAATTCAGACAACTAGAAGAAGAGGAACGTGCATTATTGGACATAAGGAAGAGAGTCGCCCAAGAAGAAGAAGATAGACTCTATGCACAACAACTCCAAAGTTGATTCAATGGGAGGGGAAACAATAGTGGGACCAACTCACCCCCATCTACCCCTTCGCCAAGTCCTAGAAGAAGATCAAGGACACCCTCACGATCCCCGAGCCCTAGAGGAAGAAGGGATTCAAGATATGATCATCATAGGAGACGATCACCTCATAGACATTCAAAGCAACCCTCCCAACGAGCACATCATGGCTCACAACATGGAGGAAGTTATGCCAAATTTGATCATATGGATTTTATGACTATGCAACAAGAACCATCCTTTCAAGCATATGTAGAACGATATGTGGAACAAAACAAGGATCAATTCCTAGAAAGCCTTATCAACAAAGGTGCTAAAGTTCCATATGATTTTGACATCCACCAAAAGATTAAGAAACAGAATCCTTCAACCAATGAGGTGATCATGCAAATGCAAAAGGATATAGAAAGGATGAGGGCTCCTAAGAGCACATTTAATTTGGACTCCATATGTCCCAACCCGATTGACAAGAGTGTGGTGTTGGTTGAGTTCCCTAAAAAAGTTGAGTTTCCAACCTATGATAAATATGATGGCGTTGGTGACCCTCATGACCATGTTCGACAGTTCTACATAATGAGCTTTTCTTTTCATCATGAAGACTCCTACTTGATAAGATTATTTTCGAGGAGTCTCAAAGGTCAAGCCATGGAGTGGTTCACCAACCTTACTCCTCCAGTAAAGTCATGTAAAGAACTCATCCAAAGATTTGTTCAGCATTTTGCTTATAATCTATCAAGGTCGGTCACAATGCTTGATTTGTGCAAGCTTAAACAAAATCAAGGAGAACCTTTTGTCACTTTCCTACAAAGATGGAGACGTTTGTGCTCAAAATATCCCAGGACAATTCTTGAGGAGGAAAGAATATACATCATTGTGAGTAACTTAGTGTCGAAATTAAGATATGAGGTAAGAAAGATACCATTTAATTCTTTCGATACCATGGTAGAAGTGGCATGTTGCATAAAGGATGTCCTAAAAGAACAAGGAATTTTGGCTAAATCAACTAATAACAACAATGGCCAAAACAACAACAATAATGGTTATAAGGACAAAAAGAACTCCTATTGGAACAAGAATAAATAGGTGGTCAATGACGGAGTTGTTAACTCACCACAACCTAAGAATGAAGGAGTTCTTAATCTCTCCAATGTGGTACAAGCCATGAAGCTGCAAGCATCCTCAGGACAACAAGAGAACACACCCAAGTATCAAGGGAAACCTAAGAAGGAAAAGAGACAATTCACCAAACTTGGGGACTCCTATGCAGACATTTTCAAGACACTAATTGCTCATAATTTGGCGCAACCTTAGGATCCTGCCAAGCATCACATACCTGATCCTAAACCTCATTGGTGGGATGAGAAAGCCTTTTGTGTCTTCCACAATGGAATTGGACATGATATAGAAAATTGTTTTAGGCTTAAACATCTTGTCCAAGACCTCATTGAAAATGGGTGATTACAAGCTGATGGTTTAACTACTAATGCAGATCATAAGGCTTTTAAAGAACCCTTGCCCAAATATGAGAAAGGGGAGAATTCTAACAGCAAGCATGGCAAGGTTGCTATCAACTATACCTACACAAATGCTGAAAATGTTATTAACATGCTTGAAGTGGCTGATGACAATATCAACATGATGAGAGGGAAAGATCCTTATGGATATGATGTGGATTCAACTCCAATGTCTGATGAAGGACCTGTTGTGGTGCTAAGAGGTCCTCACTCACGAAGGATGCCCCAATCTCTCAATGTTGTCACTAGGGGTCAGTCTCAAGCTCCCATTATTATCAAAGGTCCTAGCTCTAGCAAGTCTAAGCAGCCCATGCCCAAGGGTGTTCTTCCTAAATCTGTTGTTGGTCTTGATTCAAATTATAACCTTATTGACCAATTACAATGTACACCAGCACAGATATCTATTTTTGAACTTTTAGAATTGTCCCCTAAGCACAAGCGTGTCCTTGAGGATGCTTTGCGAGCAGCCAGTGTCCCTAACAACTTAGATATTGATCAATTCCAGAATATGGTCAACCATTTGGCTAGCCCTCATTACCTCACTTTCTCAGAAGAAGATGAAAAATCCATCAGTCACCCACATAACCTAGCCTTACACATCGAAGTCATGATCCATAAAACTCGTGTCAAGCATGTATTGATAGATGGGGGTGCGGGGCTCAATATTTGTACCATGAGCTTGTTGAAGGCTCTAGGATATTCTGAAGAAGTCATTGACACAAGGAAAAAGATCACAATCAAGGCATATGATGAAGCAGAAAGAAGTTCTAAGGGCTTGGCCATTTTGCCTATTCGCATTGGCCCAGTAGAAAAGGATATATTATTTCAAATTGTTGATGTTGGACCTTTAGCCTACAACATTTTGCTAGGTAGGCCATGGATTCACGAAATGCAAGCAGTCCCATCAACGTATCACCAGTGTGTTAAGTTTCCCCATAATGGTGTAGAAATTTGCATACCTAAAGATAGTGCTTTGTCAATTAATAATATTTCTGCTGGATCACATGTACCTTTGAATAGGGAAGCTGACAGTCCTAGTATTTCACTTGAACAATGCAAGCAGAAGTTTAAGACCATAGATCTTGGGATGGGAGATTATAAAATTGACTCTTTTACAAAAATGTCAATCTCTCCTAGGTCTTATGGGAAACCATCACCAAATATGAAACCTTCATCATCAGCAATGACATTATTTGGAAAAAATTTTGAGTCTTCGGTTCCTATTTAGGAAGAGAAAGAGGAAGTTGTCGTAAGGGACTGGATCTATCATGAGGAAAAATACCAACACAACGAGAGCTTTGCTCCTTCACCTAAAGCTTATGGGAGAGGGTATACATTGGTTAAGAATATGGGTTATCCAGGATATGGTCCCCTTAGCCATAGGTTGGATGCTAAAGCTGAGCCTCTTAACCATGCCCTTTCTGGATGAAAGAATAAGTCAACAGTTGGCTTAGGTTTTGAAAATAAGAAGAAAAAAGGTGTCCCTGTCCCAACTGCGACGGACAATGACAGTGATTCAGACTACACACCTGATCTTTCTAATCAACAAGACATGTCTGATGATTGGGTGCCTTCAACAAATCTTCTTTGGGGAGATTCAAAAGATTTGATACTTGACAGTCCTACTATCCCAACTGCAATGGATAGTGACTATATGAATGCTAGATTGATAATGGACAGTGTTGTTATCCTAGCTGCGATGAATAGTAACAATGCTAGCATTAGAGAAGGGGAAACCTTTCCCAACCTAGAGGCTTCTACATCACGAGGCTCAAATGATGATTCAGACACAGACTCACATGAGTACGAATGGGACTCACTTTCAGATGCAACAGTTGATTTGGACATGGATGTTGTCCATACTTATAGTACCCAACCTGATGTGACCAATGAGCTTAGTGTAGGACTAGAGGATTGTACTCCTTGAATTGCCTTAGTGGCTGACGCTTCGTTTGGTAGGACAAATCCCGACTCGGGTATCCTTGGAGGGGACTTGATGAATCCTGATTGTATGGTCATCAAAGATAACACCTTTCACATAAATAACATTGAACCAGTCATTGACCTACCCCTTGTTCACTATGACCTAATTGACTGGTCTCAGCGCCATCAAGAACCTAGATTCCTCACTTTTCAGAATGACTATGAACTTGCCTGCTATCTGAATGCTCTTGAACCCATGGCTTCTTCCACCAGTGAACCAACAACAAGTATGACGGAGCCTGATATTAAGTACCTCAGTCTAAAAATAAAAGAGAAAGAAAAAAAGAAAAATAGGTCTGATGGCGAAAACCACTTTGTGGTGGTATCAGAACCTAAAATAGTAAAAAGAAATGATGTATCCGAGGGTGAAAACCTCTTTGAGGCACCTAAGGATGGGGTACTTAATAACTTGCCAAGTTATTTTCAGGACAGATCATCAGTATTGATTGAGCCAACAAAACCAGTTAATTTGAACACAGAAGAAGCTCCTCAAATAATTCATCTTGCTCAGTCTTTATCAAAAGAAGAAACCAAGGCATATGTACAATTCTTACAAAAGAAGAAAATTAATTTTGCATGGACATATTCTGACATGCTAGGGCTTGACACAAATCTTATAATGCATCACTTATCCATAGCTCCAGGAGTCAAACCAGTGAAACAGAGACTCAGAAAAATGCATCCGCATGTAGCTCTCCTTGTCAAAACAGAATTAGAAAAATTTTTGAGAGCTGGATTCATCAGAGCCATCGATTATGTAGAATGGATCTCAAACATAGTACCAGTTTCCAAACATGATGGATCCATTCGTATATGCACAGATTTTAGAGATTTAAACAAAGCATGCCCAAAGGATGATTTTCCACTTCCAAACATTGACATGATAGTGGACATGACAACAGGTTATGAAATATACTCTCTAATGGATGGCTTCTCAGGATATAATCAAATTAAAATAGCTCCCAAAGACCAAGAGAAAACAACGTTCACATGTGCATGGGGAACCTATTGCTGGAATGTCATGCCATTTTGGTTAAAAAATGCAAGAGCAACATACCAATGAGCTATGACCACAATTTTTCATGATATGATGCATAAGAACATGGAAGATTATGTGGATGATACCCTAGCTCAATCAAGAAAAGGGATACACACCTTATCGATTTGGAAGTAATTCTAGATCGCATGGAACAGTTTCAACTCAGATTGAATCCAAAGAAGTGTGCATTTGGTGTCACCTCAGGAAAACTTTTAGGATTTATAATATCAGCAAAAGGAATAGAGGTTGATCCTGAAAAGGTCCAAGCAATTTTAGATATGCCACCTCCAAGAAACATTAGTTAGATGAGAAGTCTTTAGGGATGACTCCAGTCAATTAGGAGGTTTATCTCACAGCTAGCAGATAGAGCACAACCCTTTAATAAGACATTGCATAAGGGTGCTTCTTGCGTATGGAATGAGGAATGTCAAAAGAGCCTTGATCAAATAAAACAGTATTTGGCTAATCCTCTAGTTTTGATACCTCCTATTCCAGGGAAGCCTTTGATTCTATACATTTCAGCAATAGAGTCTTCCTTGGGGGCATTGTTAGCTCAATTAGATGACACTGGGAAAGAAAGGGCCATATACTATATCAGCCGTACTCTAGTCTCCTATGAGATCAATTATAATAACATTGAGAAGTCTTGTCTTGTAGTGGTGTTTGCTTCTCAACAGTTGCGACACTATATGCTTGCTCATACTATACATTTGGTTGCAAAAATTGATCCTCTTAAGTACTTGCTTAGTAAGGCTGCCCTCACAGGTAGGCTTGCTAAATGGATGATGGTCTTAACTGAATTTGACATGGAGTACGTTGAAAGGAAGGCCATAAAAGGGCAAGCTATTGCTGACCAATTAGCTGATTTCCCAATTGAGGATAGTATGCCTATTCAAGTGGAATTCCCAGATGAACACATCTTGTATATGACTACTCGCACTTGGAAAATGTTCTTTGATGGTTCCCACATGCAAAATGGATCAGGTGCTGGAGTATTATTTGTCTCTCCACATGGGTACAATATTCCAAAGTCTTACAAACTTTTATTCCCATGTACGAATAATATTGCAGAATATGAAGCTTTAACCAATGGATTGAGAATGGCTATAGAATGGAACATAACAAAGTTACATGTCTTTGGGGATTCCCAGTTAATCATCAACCAAGTCAATGAGGAGTATCACACCAAGGATGATAAATTGATACCCTACAAAAAGATGGTTGACTCATTGAGACATTACTTTACATTTGTGACATTTCAACAGATCCCTAGGATAGAGAACAAAGCTGTAGATGCTATGGCCATGTCAGCTTCACTCCTTCAGTTGGAACAACATGAATCAAGATTCAAATTCCTAGTGGAAGAGCTACATCATCCCATATTTGACTCATCTAAAAGCCATGTCATTTGTACCCTTGTCACACATGAGTCTTCCCGCTATGGTGCTATCTATTCATATCTACGTGATGGCATCATCCCTGACACTTTCAACCATTCTGAATGCCGAAACCTCATCCGTAACACCTCTCGCCACACCCTTATCTCTGGTGATTTATATAGGAGGGGTTTAGATGGGACGCTCCTTAGGTGCTTAGAAAAGGAGGAATCTGAGCAAGAGTTAGTTGACATCCACCAGGGCATTTGTGGTGGACATTCTTATGGTCTTGCCATGGCCCGACGGTTGCTTAGGGTGGGGTATTATTGGCCCATGATGTAGATAGATGTAGTAGCCTTTGCTAAGTCTTGTGAAAAATGTCAAAAACATGGAAACCTGATTCATGCTCCAGGTAGGGAGCTGATTCCTTCTGTTTCTCATTGGCCATTTAAGCGATGGGCCTTTGATCTAGTTGGGCAGATTCATCCCAACTCATCAGGTGGACATAAGTTCATTATTACTACTACTGACTACTTCACAAAATGGGTGGAAGCTGTGCCACTTTCTGTGGCTTCAGGGAAGACTATCTCTTTGTTCATCTTGAATCATATTATTTGCCGATTTGGAGTACCTTCTGAGATTATCACTAATAATGGAGGTCAATTCAAGAATAAGGACCTAAAGCATTTATGCAAAAAGTTTAAAATCAAGCAACATTAGTCCTCCATTTACTTTCCACAAGGAAATGGACAGGCAGAGGCTTCCAATAAAACCATCCTTAAGATTCTTCATAGGACAGTGCACAAGAATGGCAGGGATTGGCACTTGCAAATCAATCCCGCACTATGGGCTTACAGAACTAGCATTCATACACCTACAGGAGCTACTCCTTTTTCTCTTACCTATGGCGCTGAAGCGGTATTGCCCTTAGAAGTAGAGATACCTTCACTTAGAGTCTCACTCAAAGGCTTGATAACAGATGAGGATTACCGTGCCATGAGGTTACAGGAACTTGAACTTCTAGATGAGAAGCGTAAGGCTTCATTTGATCATATGAGAGTGTATAAGAAGTGTATGTCCAAAGCATTCAACAAGAAGGTTCGCCCTAGAGAGTTTCAAATAGGTGATCTTGTTTTGAGAGAGAACCCTAAGAATCAACAGAACAGAGAACAAAAGGGCAAGTTCGAACCTAATTGGCTTGGACCATATGTTATTACAACTGCTTCTGGTACCGGTCCATATTTACTATCAGATCCCGATGGAGAATAGCTCCCTGATCCCATCAACATTGTGCACCTCAAGAAGTTCTATCCTTGATGCCCATTTCTGTTTGGGGGCATTCTTTGTACATACTTTATGGATCCTGAAAAAATACCAAAAAAATTGATATATGATGCTGAAAAAATGCTAAAAAGCATAAAAAGTCCTTAAAAAAATACAAAAAAAATAAAAAATAAAAAAAAATAAAATAGAAAAAGTGCCTTGGTGAAAACCTGGAAACAGGCGCCTTGGTAGCAAAAATACAAAAAAAAGAAAAAAATGAAAAAAGAAAAATTGCAATAAAATCCAAGTGGTGAAAACCTGGAAACAGGCGCTACTTGAGGCCTTTGCACTCCTATTTGTTAGCTTGCATCCTTGACACTTAGCCACTTTCCATCATGCCTTGACCTTATTTGACTTGGTTTGGAATTGGTCTTTATTTTTGTCTAGGGGGGCATAACTGTTAGCATAGGTCCTTTAGGTGCGTTTGTCTCTTGGGGCATTTCACAACAGGTGTTTTTCAACACCACCCCAAACAGTGTTTTTCAACACTACCCTTGCGTCGAGTGTTTCTTAACACTTATCAGATGTCTTACCGTACAGTCTAGTATGATGCGACATCGCTCATTAGCAAATTTGATCCTCAAAGTTTGACTCTATGACCAACACACACGCACTTAAACAATCACCTCGCTTGAGATATGTTGACTTTACTTTTCTTTGTGTGTTGTCTATGAGGATTTCTTTGATGAGTGGTCTCTCCCTGAGAAGTTTTCAATGATGCATAGCTAGAAGACTGAGGGTATGAGAACATGCTTTATTTCTTTATCTGCTTGTGGGTATATTTTGTTGGTCCTAATTGTCATGAGCATTTATGCTGGTCTTACTTGACACTATGGATTAACAAGGTATTATCCTTGACTGTTTTTGCGAGTGCATGCTTCTAGTTATCCTGACTTTCATGTGTCTTGATACAAGCATAATCTTGCCATATCAAACTTAGGTGATCTCATTGCATTAGTCATCTAGACCTACATGTCTTTGATGCCTAGGTGGGATTTCCACATTTCTATCTGATAAAGATCATATTCATATCCACATAGTTATGCTAGTGTGCCTTGTATGATTTTACGATGCTACCAATAACGCTCGATGATGATAATTAGATGTCTATAAGCGTTGTGACCTTGCAAGTCAACCACTTTTCATAGTAGCTTGCATTCTTAGGTTCATCATAGTTTAGTTTTTGCATCTTGCATATGGAGAGAGCTCTTCTTTTTATCATCTTCGGACTAGTTGGTCAACTGTGCTCATTTTTTTATTCTTCTTGATCATATCTTTCATTTCTGATTTTTCATATCACATCATTTTCTATCCATTTTTGGACTTGAAATTGAAATTCGAGTCACATTTCAAAAATTTTTCCCCTTCTTTTGAGCAGTTGACTGACCTTTTGAGGCATAATTTGATTTTCGGTGGAATTTCTTCCTCCCATGTCTCTCAAATTTTTTAGTCTTTCATCCACTCTATTTCTAGTCTTCTATTTCTATTCTTCTACTTCCTCACTGGGGCATGTTTCATTGCCTAATGGTTAACCTATTGACCCTTACCTTCGATTGTGATTTTATTATGATTTGATCAACCTTATCGATTTTCTGTCTCTCCTCTACTTGATTTCGATTTCGATTCCAAGGGGGCAGTATTTATGGGATTCTCATCCCCGATTCCTTGATTTTTCTGATTCAGACATCTTTTGTGAGCTTTTGCTCAAATTTGAGATTCTTATCTCTTACTTTGAATGTGATCCCGAATCGACCTCATGTTCAAAGGCCTTTGTTTATGCTTTGTCCGGATATGATCCTGAATCAACCTCATATCTAAGTTGTTTGGTGATCCCAAATCGATCTCACATTGCAACTTCATTCTTTGACTACATGTGTTCCCAAATCGATCACACATTAGTCAAAGAGGGGCAAATGTATGCACCCTAAAATGGTCGCCTAGACTTTGGGCCCCATTTATTTGATTTATCAATCCTGAATCATTTTTATCAATAATCAATATTTTCAACATTATCAATTTCTTGATCAAGTCTTAATTTCGATCATATATTGGATTTTTATCCTATGGGTTAACCATTTATCCTAAGTTTTTATTTACTTAAAAGGAATATTTCCTCTCCTTTTATTAAATAAAAAAGCCCCACCTTTTCCTCTTTTCCTAAGTTGCACAAATAAAACATTATTCCTATTTTATAAAAAGAAGAAAAACACTTTTTGTCTCATATGGACATAAAGTCAACTCCTATTTTCTCATTGGAGGATACTTGTGCACATGGATTGCTCTTCTTTCGAGCTCCACCGTTGATTGAGACTTTTGCCTCTTAATCTCCATGGTCCATTCCTTTGCATTTTTTATAAAAGGAGAGCTCTCTTCCTCATTTGCATATCCATCTCTTTCATACTATTGTTATGCTGTAGGTTTTCTAGGTGCATTTGGAGCTTTTGGAGATCATTGCTACACCAAGCTCTTCTTGGATTTCCTCATTGCTTCATAGTTTAGACTTCATTTCTTGCATTATCATAGCATCCATAGCTTCATTTCATAGCTTAGTTTCCTTTTATGCAATAGATTAGCCTCACATAGCTTAATAGGAGGTATTTGTAACACTTGTTCTTTCCATTTCATAGCTTAGTTGCATTGCATTTTCATTTCCATAGACTAGTTTGCATTGCATTTTCATAGTGATTCTTGAGGATATTGGCACTCTTGCCCTTGTCCTCACTCGAATCTCTCATTGTGTGGTTGACTAGCAAGGTCATAAGCTTGTAGCTCTAGCTGAGAGCAAACACATCATAGTCCCTTGCAACTCCATGCATAGAGAGCTATGAGCCGCTTTGTGAGGCCTCATTCTTGAGCAACCTTGCATGTAATAGTTCATAGAAGTGCACCTTTTTAGTGTGTACACTTATAATCAGTATGCCTGAAAAACAAAGACTTAGTAGTAGAAGCATAAGGTTGCACATCCACATCCACATTTGTTTGCATGATTAAACTGTTTAATTTACTGGATACCCAATCAACATTATCATTTTCTTCTTTTATTCATTCATTTGGAGTTGTATTTAGAGGTAGGTATTTGTTGTTGTTTTCATGTTTATCTATTACGTATGCTATTTACTACAAAAAAATAGAATCATTCATGAATTTAGAAAGAAAGAAGAAGATTTGCTAACTAATTATGAGGATTAATATAAATAAGATTTCTATAATAAGGCTTCAGAATAATATAGACTAATGTAAAATAGATTTCCATAAAAAGACTTTATAATAATAAATTTTATATTAGATGTGGATGTGGATGTGCAACCTGTATAAGTCATCGTCATCTTTATTATTTTTTGTAGCAAATACATCCGAAGCACCAACAGAAGCACCATCAGGTATATCTGGAAATTGAAATTCAGAACCAAAGCCTCGAGATTGTTGTAGTGTTTGTGAAAAGGCTTGATACTTCCGAATATCAGCATCACTGACACTTCTTTGAGCATATTTCATCGACTCCTCAAAATGAGCAGCCTTTAATTTTAGCTACCTCGTCACTATCATCCTCATCCATTGCCTCAGGGTTCTCACTTCTTTTTCTTTCACGTTCAATATCATGTAAAAGTGCAGAGGAAAGAGAACATGACAAATTATCTTTAGATGATGTTTGAGTTCCTACACCACCGCTTTGATGTTGATAGTCATTGTGTTTCTTTATATTAGAGATTACTTATTGTGATCCTTTGTGCTTGTTTTCATGTATTCATGATGAAAATATAAACCTTGTTAACTTTCAAAACATGAAAACATCAAACCTGTTCTTTGAGGGCTCAATGTCAAAGATGCCTTTTATGTTGTGTTTAATGACAATGCTTGTCATTTGTTGTTTTAGTTTGCCTTATTTTGAACCATTTCATTTGTTTACTTCATGATATTGTAAAATACTATTTTGATCACTGCAGCTATTTATTGAAGCACCTTGCTATCCTATACTTTGGAATGCTTTAATACATTGATGACTATTTGGAAAGTATTTGGTGGCACTAAAATACAAATCATTTGTGTCATTGTTTCTTTTCTCTATGATTGATTATAAATATCATGGTGTTTTATGGCACTTTCATTAATTGTATCATGGTCGTGCTCTACTATTGTACTTATCCTTTAACATATCTCCAATGATTACAATGACTTGCACATGCTTGTACCTTATGTTTGTTCCATCCTCTTATTGTGGTTGGTTTTGATATAAGGCATGAAATGTCAATGTCTTCTTATTGTATTTATTCTATTAGGACTTCAAACTAAGTGACATTTCCTTTTCACATGAGCATAGAATTCAAAATTGCCTCTATAGAAGAAATTGTTCATTAATAGTAGATAGATGTGTTTTGCCCTATGATCTCATGATAATGGCCATATTCAATAACTCTATAGCATTATGGTTGTTCCTTTTAAGAGAGACGGTTGTTCCATTGTTCTAAAAACTACACTTTGTTGTCCTTTTGACATGATATCATTATATGTCAGAAACTTTGAGGTTCTCTTACCTTTTGTATGGCATGGCTTCACCTCTATGTAGCTAAATCTCACTCTGAAAATAATCTTCTTTTATGAAACAATGAAAAGCCTCTATGGGTTCATACTTATTGTGACTTCCCATGGTGCACTATCATTGCTTGTACACTGTATTTTTCCAATTCTTTTAAATTGTCAATGTCTTTGAAAATTAATGCCATATGTTACTTACATTTGATTCAATTTCCATATTAATTACTCTCTTAAGTTGTATTAGGAACTTTTTCCTTAAGCATGTGTGATGCAAACCTAGATATAGATGAGCATTAATGCTCAATTGAATGATATGTTCCCATAAAAATGTGAACTCCTATTAATCTACAAACTCTCATGTTAAACAACTACAAAAAAAAGTCAACATAGTTAGATAATTTAATTTTAACTTTGGTTGTGTTAACAGAAGTATGTTGACTTAATTTTGTAGTTGTTTAACATGAGAGTTTGTAGATTAATAGGAGTTCACATATACTAGTGTGCCATAGTTGCCCATCTATAACTAGTGAGATGCACATAACTCATGTACCTCATTCTAGTGTGCTTGGATACCTTGTATACACTATTTTTCATTAGACTAGACATTATCCAAATAGTGAGTATTTATATAAAGTGCTATAACACATAGGCGGTCCTCCTTTTACACCAATTAATAACAGTGACAACCCTCACAGGTGGTTGGATAATGTCTAGTCTAATCCAAGCACACTAGCATGAGGTAAATGAGTTATGTTCATCTCACTAGATATATATGGGCATTAATGCTTAATTGAATGATACGTTCCCATAAAAATGTGAACTCCTATTAATCTACAAACTCTAATGTTAAACAACTACAAAATAAAGTCAACATAGTTCCTTTAACACAACCAAAGTTAAAATTAAATTATTCAAAAAAGGGTTTGTGTTTTGAGTTAATTGGTTTATGTAACTGTTTCAGCAACAGGGGATGAACATTCATATTTTCCTAAGAAGTACTTTGAGCTTTCCTTCCACACATGTACTATTGTGAAAATCATCACAAGTCCATTTGTTGCAGGAAAGCTCATAGTACACATGTCTGGATGTCTGCATGTTTTTCACTTGTTCATATACCAAATGATGAATGCTCAATTGTTAATGGCATTCACGGTTCTTGATGTTCACTTGATTAGTTTTATCTCTATTTTACACAATTAGTTGCACAATGAACAAATAGTTGACTGTCATCACAAACACGGTCATGTAACTAAATGACAATAACCATTGTAAGGACCCACTATTAGACCATTCTAGATGACCCTAATCTACCTTGATCAACTAGATTAGAGTGTCTCTGTGACAGTCGATAGTGCTAGAGTAGAGTGGTCAAAGTTAGTTAGAAGATTTAGTTTGAAGACAATGAATTCTATGCAGAATGACCTTGACCCAAATCCAATAACTGATTGAAGGGAGGAACATAGTTGCAGGCTTAAAACCAGAGAAAGATTGTGATCCTAAAGGGAATCAGGAATTAGGAACATAGTAGCATGAGGTACATGAGTTATGTTCTTCTCACTAGATATAGATGGGCATTAATGCTCAATTGAATGATACGTTCCCATAAAAATGTGAATTCCTATTAATCTAAAAAATCGCATGTTAAACAACTACAAAATAAAGTCAGCATAGTTCCTTTAACACAACCAAAGTTAAAATTAAATTATTCAAAAAAGGGTTTGTGTTTTGAGTTAATTGGTTTATGTAAATTTGTTTTGTGTTATACCCGTATGGATCAATGGCAAGGTTTTAGTCTCTATAACCTGTGTGGATAGTTCTTGTTTACATCCCTATTTCATATTCAGTTTTGAAAGTATTGAAAGTATTGAAGTTGACTAATTCTAGCTTAGGTATAGTTAAATTGTGCTAGCTACCCTAGAATGACATGTTTGTTCAAACCATTGATTGCAAACATTTTTTAAGTACTTGAATCTACAATAGAACAATAGTGGTGAATGTATGATTATTATAATCATATGATTATATGTTATAATATTTATGCAATAAATGTAGTAATGATGGTGCGGTGCATTCTTGATATAGGCTCGATGGCTCTTATCAATGTGCCAAACTGTCAATGTGGTGGTAGGCAGTGTGTGTTGAAGACTTCACAAACACAGAGCAACCCTGGATGACAATTTTGGTGCTACCTAAATAGAAAAAAGGTTGCTAATGTGTATATATTTAATGTTTCTAATGTAAATACTATTCATTATATTATAAGAACTAATGTAGATTGGGCATCACAGGGAAATAATGGCTGTGAATACTTTAGTTGGGTCGATGACAACTCATTTGCATCTATCCGCCCATCTCCACTTATCCGCGATGAAGGATTTGAGTGCAAAACGTGTTAGGCTAGGGAAAATTCTGAAATTATATTTTTACAATGCCTTCTTTGTATTATAATCACATATCTTTGTTGCGACCATATGCAGAGATGAACTCGGGAATTAGTTAGTTTAGTATTTTCATATTGTAACTAATATTTTAATATGGATATGATGTAACTTCTCTTTGCCTCAAGTGCTCATATATATGGTTTACATCTTTTTTTAGAATAATTCTTCATGTTTATGGCTCAGGTGAGCCCCAATCTGCTATCAATCACATGATTTAACGTATAGTGTTTTCTTGGTTATTCCATTTATTCCTTGACCGTTTAAGGCCATTTGGTAATTTCAACTACACCTAAGGATCCATTAGTAGTTATGGAAAATAGGATTCATGTTGCAATGCCCAAGATACGAGATGGGAAAAGAGAGGCAAGAAGAGTGGAAAGAAGATGATATTCCTGAGATCATGGATCATTTTCAAGCTTCAGTGAGGCTTCGTACCATGCACTATCTGTAGATTTGTATGCAATGTTGATTTAGGCTGGAGGTAAACTACATGTGTCATGTAAACAACATGGTTGAATGCAATCTCTTTTGTGCATTTTTAAAAGTTTTCCCACCAATACAAGCGTAAATAACGCATTGAATGTAATCTACAAACACTACGTGGTATGAAGTCTCACTAAAGTTTGAAATACAAGAGCAGGTGACATGGATCCCCCACATGATAGAGGCCATGGGGATACTCCTCCCATCCATTAGTGATCTTTATATCTATATCATGTAACATATTTCAAAGTTTTCATAGGTTGCAAGACACATCAAAGGCAACAAAGGCCAGACTGCAAAATATTTCACAATAGCTGACAAATATAATTGTAGGCATCATGGTCATAATTTTTTGGAGACAACGTAATTGAGTTGTATACCTAGACGATGGAGAGAAACTTCCGCTCCTTCGATTCCAAGTTGACACTGCGGGATCCAAAGACCATAGATAAGGAATAAATTTAGAGAGCAGAGGAGGGCCATAATGACCAAAATAATACAGGATGAACCTCAAGTTAAATGAGGCAACTAAAAACATTTTAATTATTAAATAATGAAATTTGCATATTATAGTGTTCTAAGCCCCGTCTATGCAAATTTCATTATTTAATAAAATAATTCTATTAAAATGTTTGCAGTTGCCTCATTTAACTTGAGGTTTGTCCTATATTATTTTTGTCATTATGGCCCTCCTCCGCTCTCTAAATTTATTCATTATCTATGGTCTTGGGATCCCATAGTGTCAACTTGGAACTGAAGGAGCAGAAGTTGCTCTTCATCATCTGGGTATACCACTCAATTACATTGTCTCCAAAAAAATGTGACCATAATGCCTACAATTATGTTTCTCATCTGTTGTGTCCCAGGACCCCTTATGACCCTTTACGACCATTTAAAACCTCTAAGAATACATCTTAGAGGTCTTAAAATGTCGTAAAGTGTCATAAGAGGCTCCTATGAGGGGCCAGATGAGCTTCCACCTTCACATGGTTGGCCATGTTAAGTAGAGAATGTTAATTAAACTATTCTTGAAACAAAGAGAAGCTCAATAATTTAAGGTCTAAGTCCACGGATAAATTAAATTAGACTTACTAAGCCTCTTATTGTAGTTTGTAATAAGATTGATTTGCAACCACTAGAGACTACTCTACAAGCTTGAAGAAGTGGTATATTTTGGCAAATGAAGAGTGGAAAGAAGATGATATTCCTAAGATCATGGATGGACACAATGTTGCAGACTTTATTGATCCAGATATCTTGTAGAGGCTTGAAGAACTGGAGAGGGAAGAAGGGCTTAGGATGGTAGCTAAGGGTGACGAGGATTTCACAATAGCTAACAAACATAATTGTAGGCATCATTGTCACATTTTTTTGGAGACAACATAATTGAGTTGTATACCCAGATGAAGTGCAACTTTTGCACCTCTGATTCCAAGTTGACACTGTGGGATGGAGAACAACTTGGAACCGGAGATGCAGAAGTTGCTCTCCATCGTCTGGGTATACCAGTCAATTATGTTGTCTCCAAAAAAATGTGACCATGATGCCTAAAATTATGTTTCTTAGCTATTGTGTCCCAAGGGCCCTTATGACCCTTTATGACCATTTACGATCTCTAAAAATACATCTTAGAGGTCTTAAAATGTCGTAAAGGGTCATAAGAGGCTCCTAGGAGGGGCTAGATGAGCTTCCACCTTCACGTGGTTGGCCTTGTTAAGTGGATAATGTTAAACTATTCTTGAAACAAAGAGAAGCTCAATAATTTAAGGTCTCAGTACAAGCACTAGAATTGAGTTTTTTGGCACAAGCTGGGAAATTTTTTTATATCAACATGCAATAGAGTTTGGGCAAGAAACTCTATCACATGTTGATATACAAAAATTTCCCAACCATGCCGAAAAACTCAATTCTAGTGCTTGTACTACATGACTGGTGCTAAAACAGGGCTCTCCCAATCACTAACTATGACCTGCTGGCAACAAGCAACAGAACAAGTGTGGACACCTAAAGATAAATATTAGATAGGGGAAAAGCACTTGCAACAACAGAGGCAATAGCTATAGATACAGATGAGGATATCCGGCCCAAATCCCTAATATAATAAATATGGTAAAGAAAAAGAGTAATGTAGAAATTATTACTATTTTGGAAGATGCAAATCCAACCAAGGAGATATTGAAGAGGATAGATGAATTGATGGTGCGAACACGTCGTTTTGAAGTAAGCAGTAATGAATTTTTAGTTATAACAAAAGTTCAATAAAGGTTTATATTTTATACTCTTTTATGTCGTGAACTAAAATATGTATTTGTTCTTGTTACAAGATTTTTTGCTTGCTCAATTACCTGGTCATGGACATCACGGTGAGGCCAGTAGTAGCATCATGCAAAATAGTAATAATTTCTGCATTGACTCTTTTTAGTTTTTTCTTCACCATAATTATTATATTAGGGATTTCTGGGATATCGTCATATGTATCTACAACTATTGCCTCTATTGTTGCAGGTGCTTTTCCCCTATCCTGAACATCAAATTGTGACAAAAATATTAGTAAAACTATCATAATAACTCCATGAACATTGTGTTAAGTAATTATCTATGAATGTTGTGTATTAATATTGAATTATATGTCATGTTAATGAATATTGTTATGTGTTAATGGGGAATTTAGATTGATGTTAGGGGGAGGGGGGGTGAGGCTAGATGAGCTTCCACCTTCATGTAGTTGGCCTTTTTAAGTAGAGAATATTAAAGTATTCTCAAAACCAAGTGAAGCTCAAACTAGCATACCTTCATTATTTAATCAATTTCATTCGTTCTAGGTCTTTTCTCATAAGTGCATTTTGAATGTGTCATTGTTAGGCAACTATCAAATAAAAAACTAGAAGGGCCAATAGTCAACTTCTCATTGTCATTGTCTGGCATGATTCGGCTTCATTTTGTGTAAGTATTCTCGTATTGAATGCGTCAACCTGTCTTGGCCTAATGTGGATTATTTCATTGGTTTATGTTTTTGAGTAGGTGAAGTGTTAAATCAATTCCTATCTTCTATTCTTAATTCGTTCAAATTGCAGGAGGGCCTAACAGATATACTCAACATAGAATTGACTGCTAGTCTGGGCAATTAAACACACTGAGCCTTTGGCTTGAGAGAAAGAGTTGGGTAATGTTGTTTCTAGAGACTTGTGTAATTGTCCTTAGTAGCCTCTCTTTTTTTAACAGGTATTTTTATATATATGTAGTGTCCATGTTTTTTTTAATACAAATTCTTTTTGTGTATATGCTAGTGCTATGGAAACTAAATAAACAATTATAAATGTAATAGATAATGTCTTCGATGAAGGAATTTATGTACCACATGTAAACCAAAATCCATGCTTAATGTCATTTTGTGCAAAATGAGTTTGTCTATTAGCATATTAGATTTTGTTACACCCTTCATGACTGTAATGTTTAAGTTAAGTATTGATGCAATTTTCTAAAGTAGCAAGTTTTGTTGTCATTGTTTTTTTTTCTAGTGGTTCTAAGGAGATCAAGAATTATCAAGGAAAGATATTGAAGTGGAAAGGAAAAGTTTCTGAGAGGTTACAAATATTGAGTCATCGATCAAGCATACTTTTTTTTAAGTAATCGCTACAAAAATGGTTAAGTTTTTCTGAATTTTTAAAATAAGTCATAATTATTCAGTATCATATTCTTAGTTGCAAGTTGTGGGTCTTCATACCATAAATTTTAGAGTTCAACTCTTACATGGACAAAGTTGTAGGTTATATTGAACCATCTTTTATCTTTTTTGACTCTTTAGTTGTCAGAAAGATTAAATTCACATCCTAGTTGTCATTGTGTTTGGGACATGAAGCTTTATTTAACTAAATTAATTCTTTTAATATTGAGATAAAAAATGTACAAATAAAGCCTAGATTTGGGACTACATAGAAAACTATCATATGAAGAACTACTGAAATGGCGGTATCAAAGTTCCTTACAAGCAATCCACATATCAAAATCTAGTTGTAGGATCGAAAAAAAAGACAAGATAAAAAAGTTCATAGGCCCATACCAGACACCCACCAAAATATAGACCATCAATTTATAGAACCCTTGCAAGATATCCCAAGGAACGACAGGTAGTGAAAACTAGATAGATAGAAAAAAGAACATAACCATATGTTGCCTCACCTGTTTGAGGTAAGCCAAACTCGGTCCAATTCTCTTAACAATGGTACATATCCATCCAAGTGCAGCAACCTTCAAAGATTTGCAGCGGTAAAGAGAATCCCCATATTTTATTAGCCTAACATAGTCTTTGGCCACTTTGGCAATGAGATTGCGAGCAATATTGATCTGGCCAAGGGCCAACTTGTAGTGATCTTTATCATATAAAACATTTAGTAGATCTCCATAAAATGGATGCACATCATCTTGGCAGGGGAAATTGTCTTAGCAAATAGATCTGAAGTAGTAGCAGTAGCAGCAAATACATCACTGACACTTTTTGGGCATATTTCATTGACTCCTCAAAATGAGCAGCCTTTATTTCAGCTACCTCATCACTATCATCCTCATCCATTGCCTCGGGGTTCTCACTTCTTTTTCTTTCACGTACAATATCCTGTAAAAGTGCAGAGGAAAGAGAACATGACAAATTGAAATAATACGATACAAGTTGAGGAAAATTGAATCAAAAAATGTCAAATTCTAACAAACCAGTTCAAAAAAAACCATTAAGATATTCATAACCAAATCTAGTTTGCAAAAGCCACTGCAATTGAAACTCACCTTCTCAATATTTTTTCTAATAGCATACTTGCAAGCCTGCTGACAAATCTCTGTAATATCAGCTCCATTGAATCCTTGGGTATAATAGGCCAATGCCATTAGGTATAATGAAAATTGTTTTCTTGGTTGTCATACCATCCATCTCCATTAACAACTAGTTAAGGACTTTGTCCGCAGCACCACCAGTATCCCCAACACTGCTTCCACACTGCAAACATGCAAACCAATTATGCATCACCAGTTAGAGCCTATCTCTCAAATACTTTAAACAAAATGAAAAAACCCACAGTTTCACGCAAAGCAAAGCAGATGGATTGCTAGAGCCTACTGACAAATCTCTATAATATCTCATCAATAAATATAATGGACAGGGCATTCTTCTCAGACTCCTCAAAAGCCTTCTAGAGATTGTTTTCACTTTCTCCAACCAACTTTGACATGATCTCAAGTCCATTGATACAGAAAAAGAAGGCACCGGTTTCATTTGCCACTGCCCTAGCAATTAAAGTTTTCCCAGAACCAGGAGGGCCATAGAGCATAATACCCTTTGGGAGCTTCACACCAATAGAGTTGAAGAGTTGTGGGCATCTAAGAGGAATCTCTACCAATTCACGGATCACCAGTCAGAATTAGTTGAACTAGACTTTCTTTGTTGTAGAATTGATTTAGTATAGAATATTTTCCAGCAGGATTTTTTTTTAAAAGTAAGGTTTTCGTAGCATTATCTACCACTTGAGAAAAAGTTTCCATAGCTAAATTTTCTTGCCACAGTTAATATTTCTCTAAAGACTTACAAGTTAGTAAGTCCTCGGCTAAAGGGCTAATGGATTGCTAGAGCAGAGCAGATGGATTGCTAGAGCCCGCTGACAAATCTTTGTAATATCTCATCAATAAATATAATGGATGGGGCATTCTTCTCAGCCTCCTCAAAAGCCTTCTGGAGATTTCTTTCACTTTCTCCAACCAACTTTGACATGATCTCAGCTCCATTAATACAGAAAAAGAAGGCACCAG
Organism: Chamaecyparis obtusa; assembly: GCA_027943335.1. Taxonomy (NCBI): domain Eukaryota; kingdom Viridiplantae; phylum Streptophyta; class Pinopsida; order Cupressales; family Cupressaceae; genus Chamaecyparis; species Chamaecyparis obtusa. The sequence continues at coordinate 745,971 of BSBK01007382.1, forward strand.
TTTCATTTGCCACTGCCCTAGCAATTAAAGTTTTCCTAGAACCAGGAGGCCCATAGAGTAGAATACCCTTTGGGGGCTTCACACCAATAGATTTAAAGAGTTGTGGGTGTCTAAGAGGAAGCTCTACCAATTCATGGATCACAAGTCAGAGCCTATCTCTCAAATAGTTCAAACAAAATGAAAAAACCCACAGTTTCATGCAGAACAGATGGATTTCTAGAGCCCAAAGCAGTCTGGAAAATAGAATGAGCAGGGACTCGCTGGCAACAAGCAGTAGAATGAGTGTGGACACCTGAAGATAAATATCTAGACTAATCACTGATCAAGATGTTGTTGGTGATTAGTCTAGATATTTATCTTCAATTTTTTTTAAAACACTCTGTGTGTCGTCGAACATTCGACCCCAGTGTGTCGAAATATTGGCCTAAATTCGATGATTCTGTGTCGAAATGTGGTGTCATGGGTTTGGCATCCTAGTCGGAGCCGCTAAATATTTTGACCAAATTTTGTCAAAATCTAACCGTCACGAATTTGGCATCCTAGTCGAAGCGACCAAAGTTTTTGACCAATATTAATGGATATTGGTCGAAAGATCGACCACTACACAAACACTTGCCAAAGTTATTTTCAGCCTAGATTACCCTCATTTTTTACCAATAGTGGAGTCGATCATTCGATGATTTTAGAAGTGGGTCGATATTTCGATGCACATAATAGCGATAAACCAGTTGGTCGACCATTCGACTGAGTTGGGTAGAAACTTCGACCAATAGTGCATCAAAAAATGGTGCAAAATGTACTAGTGAGATATTCTAGAAGAAGAAGTCTAGAGAAACTTGATTGAAGGAAGGGGACAAAAACACCAAAATTTTTCATAACTTAGTCAAGGTTAGAAGAGCTCAGAACAAAATCTTCTCTATTAAAGATGCTAATGGATAGGTTTTAAACAAGGTGGAAGATATTAATAGGGAGACAGTTAGATATTTTAGTGAAATTTTCAATAATGGTTCTTTCAATCGGAATAATCATGATATATGTCTATATGTAATTTCAAAGTGTGTCTCATAGTCTAGCAAAATGATGCCTTAATAAAATAAGTCTCTGTTGATGAGGTTAGGATGCAACTTTTTGGTTTAGGTATTGATAAGGCACCTAGAACAGATGGATTCCCAACAAGCTTCTTCCAGAATGCTTGGGATATTATGGGCATAGATATTTGGGAGGTTGTTGAAGAGTCAAGGAAAGGTGGCTTTGTGTTGAATAAATTTAACAACACTTTCTTGGCTTTGATCTCGAAGAAGGTGGAGAGAAACTCCTTTGATGATTTTAGACTGATTTCACTCTGCAATACCATTTACAAGGTAATTGCTAATAGGTTGAAGCATGTTTTAGAGGTTGTAATTTACAAAGAATAGAGTGGGTTTTCCTCGAATCAATATATTTATGAAGGTGTTATTGTGGCTCATGAGGCCATTCACTTTGTTAGGATAGATAGATTGGAGAAGATGATGATAAAATTGGATATTATGAATGCTTATGACAATGTGAATAGAGGTTTTTTGTTGAGGGTGCTCAAAAAAATTGCATTTGTGCAAGATTGGATTAAATGGATAAATGCTTGTATTTCTACCCCTAGGTTCTCAGTGCTTGTGAAAGGAAGCCCACAAGGATTTTTTGATTCTAATAGGGGTTTGAGACAAGGAAATCCTATTTCCCCTTTTTGTTTATGTTAATGTTTTAGGATCATTGCAAATGTAATAACACTATCTGATTGTATGTGTTTTCCAACTGCAACAATCTCCTGCATTTATATTGAGAATGAGCCAAGAAGAGACATGTCCCTTCATGGGAGATGTCTATTCATTATTATGTAATTAATATAATGATAATTATGATTATACACACACACACACACACACACACATATATCTACATAATAATGATATATATATATATATACACATCTCATATATACTAAACATATATATACATATCTTCACTAGTATTGACTCACAATGTTTATCCGACTAAATCTACAAAACATCAATACTCCCTCTTAGCCAAGGAAGATTAAACACATGAATAAATATTACCTCAACATAATATAGCAATAGATCAGAAGATCTCCATCATTTGATATCACATTTGATATCTTGAGTATTGGCCTATCGGAACATCAACATATGATATTCACCAAGTACTCAATAAGGCATTGGCCTGTAGAATATAAACACATGATATTCACCAAATACCTATCATATATCTATACAAACAACTCATAGACCATCAATTTAATGGAATCTAACACTTAGTTGTTGATTTACAAGATATGTCTATACAAACAACTCATAGACTGTCAATTTAATGACATCTAACACTTAGTTATTGATTTAATCCATCATGATCTGTTTCAACATTATAAATAATGTATATCATGATTTAAGTTATTGTAAAATCATCACCTTCCAATAACTTCTGCAAATACAAGTGATAATCATTTGTAAGTCGTCACTTCCTCATGAGTTTTACAAGGCCCAAAAGGCATTCATGATTCCTAGTCCTCTAACTATTATAGATTCTTGATCACTAAAGAATCCATCTTAGTATGTACTACTCCCTATGAATCAATGTGACCAAGATTATCAAAAGTTGATTTAACCACATCCTATATCTTCTCCCTCTGAAGCTCAAGTTATTGTATCAACCTCTTGTCTTCTTTTGAAATGTTAGACTCCCTTTGCATCTAGTCTCAATCATCAATTCAATTGAAAGCATTAATTTATTTTATCCCTTAAATGCAATTTTCTTGTGCTTCCATCCTGAAGGTATGTCAGAGAGAGAGAGTACAAATAGCTCACTAAACTATCTTGACCGAAAATACCAATGATAGAAGCATACAAGATTTCTAACCAATAGTATAGCATGAATTGCAAACTTAAAAATTATGTGCATTAATAAAACATGGAATACTTATCTTTTATAAATTTCAATTATTTCATTCTGTAAGGTGAGCCCATATAGAAAATATCATGCAAATTTACAGAATGATGTCGTCGTTCTTGAACATTACCAAAATTATTCACATGACCTGTCTTGAATATCCAAAGGTTCTATACACTTTGACAACCTTCAATCTAATTAGATCTCCCTTCAAGCAGTTAAACTTTTGAAGAAGGAACCTTGCTCTTTTATTATTTCTTCTTGTGAAATGACTTGATTGCTCCAAAAGAGGTGATACTCTATAATTAATGCTTGCTTTCTAGAAAGAGACACCCCTCTTAAAAAATCAAATTTCACATAGACCTATACACAGTCGGTCATAACTTTTGAACATGACACTTTCTTTCCAATCACTCCAGTGAGAGTCTTCTAAATTTGTTTATCACCAAGATATCCAAAATTTAGAAAAATCCAATAGTGTATTTGTGAGATATGGTTCACGTACCAAGACTATATTTTCTGAGACAATCACACATTCACCATCAACAAACTACTCTCTTACATTTGCAACTTGGCTCTGATACCATGTTAAGGTTTTAGGATTGTTGCAAATGTAATAGCACTATCTAATTGTATGTGTTTTCCAAATGCAACAATCTCTTGCATTTATATTGAGAATGAGCCAAGAAGAGACATGTCCCTTCATGGGACATGTCTATTCATTATTATGCAATTAATATAATGACAATTATGATTATATACTTACACACACACACACACATATATCTTGAGTATTATATATATATATATATATATATATATATATATATATCTTCACTAGTATTGACTCATAGTGATTATCCGATTGAAGCTACAAAACATCAACAATTTATAATCATGGCTAAAGTGTTGGGAAGATTTTTTGATTTTTTGTTTATAAGTACAACTGAGAAGGGGGGAATCAGTTGTGTACTAACAATTAAAACTTAAAACCACTTAAACCAATTAATGATCTGAAAGATAAATAGTAGTGCAAGATCCACAACACATAACTCATAACACTAGAATTTGTTTTTGAGGAAACCCGATTAAGGGAAAACCTTGGTGGGAGTCAAATCTACTGGATACATGTACTCTATTAAAAGTACTACTCGGTTAAGAGAAAATAAAAAATAAAAAGGGGAATGCACATGCATTCATAGGCCCACTGCCTAGAGCTCAATGCTCACAATACAAAAATATAGCCCTTAATCGGGTTCACTAATCAATCTCTGATTATAATTCACAATGGTGGACAAAATATATAGAATAAGTGAACTGACTGACAACATCTGCAATGCCAATACAGTTCTGATGAAGTACACAAACATCTTCTTCCTTTACACACACTTTCTCTTGTGAACTTCTTACATTGCAATCACAAAATGATTGCCCATTTATACATATTACAATGAATAAACATCAACAATCGGCTAAGGCCCATACACATAAAATATACAATATTATGCTCAAATCACAAGGCAATCCAAAACAAGTCGGCCAAGACTTAGATAGGATCCAAAACATTATCCTTGAACATTCAATAGCTTTTCCAAATCCACAGAGTTTGCAACACGTTACTTCACCAAGTCGGCTAGGACCTAAATGAAGAAAATGCAAACACACTAGCAAAACACCACATGTGATCACCTCAATCAATGCAATCTAGCAAAAAGGTCATAACACAATCTGAGAATACTAGCAAGTAGCATGAATAACTTCTCAAAGCTTCTAATCATCTCAAACTCAAAATCCAAACTCATCTCTGCACTAAATACTAGCAACATTGATTACATAACTCTGTCTCACTAAAATGTCATCTTGTTGAACTTTGAATCATGAACAAAACCAGTTGAAGAAACAACAATGAATCCCAACACTACTACCATATTCACATCAACTGAGTCAACTACATTGATCCTCACCAAAGCAATAAATCAACCTCTGAAACAACAAGAACACTCAAATATTATCACTTGATAAATCAATTATATCTTCCTCAAACTATCACCCAAACTTTTGTGAACCTTTGTAGATCAACTATAGACATATATGAACCATACCTTATGATCACAACACAAGATCTTCAATGTAGCATCTAAGCAACCAAAATCTTCTTTACTGAACACATTGTCTACAACAACAATAGTATGTTGACATCAATGACATAACATTAATGTCAGCACACATAAACAAAGTCTAATCATTAATCTCTAACATTCTCAACAATCTTCCAACACTTCCATGTGTTGATAAGAAGCTATTCGAAAACATAAAGATGAAATTCAACATTTTTGTCATTGTAACTCTAGAGTATCACCCAATGTAAAGGATATTTTGAAGTTAAGAATTGGGAATCAAGACCACACATCACATCGTAAACATTTCTTGGCATGCAACCAAACAACATTGTACAAACAATTTTTTGAAATGCATCCAACTTTGTGAATCTTATACAAGGTTATTGTATCTTGTAGATTGTTTTACTATGCATCTTTTAAAATTCATAATATATGTTGTTGTAAATACTATGTAGAGTTTGCAATGTATCATGAACTATTATGCTATATTCATTCTACTTTGCATAGTAACAACATGTTTCAAGAGTGTGGTGCAATGACGTAGCTTACAAAGTCATCTAGGGACTTGTTAGATTTATTTTATGTGTTAGAGACAATTGTTATTTTTTCTATAGAAATGATTGTTTAAATTAAAAGTGTTTACAATGTGGTGGTTTATCAAAGTTTGTATCATGTTTTCTTGAGGGCGGCAAACATGAATTTTAGACATTAAGGTGAATAATAGGATCTTGGCTATTAGAGATAATAGAATTTTGCATGTCCTTACTATGAGCATTGATATTGATGGTCTTCCTATAATCATAGAAAATGATGGTGTCACAAGGGACAAATGTTTGCCCTTAGTGATAAAGTTTGATAAGTTGAATCAATATTACATTATATTTATTGATTTTGATGTGGATGTTGATAATGAAAATATATATTTGTGATGTTAGACATCAAGATGAACAATGAGATCTTAAATATTAGAGATAAATTAATAATATAAATTATATGCTTGTTCTTCCAATAAGTATAAAAATTGACGGTCCTCCTATAATCATAATGATGGTATTATGAGAGGCACAAGTATGCCCTTAACTATATAGTTTGATAAGTTGAATCAATATTACATTATATTTATTATTTTTGATGTAGATGTTGAAAATGACATAATTTCAATTTTAGAAATGGAAATCTTCTAGATCTTTTGTGTCTTTAGATGTGAAGATAATATAAGCATAAATATTGATATCTTTGTTCACTAATGATTTGCATGGTTTTGGTGTATTAATGTACAAAATACAATACATAGGATTCATTGAGTATGAAGGCTGTGAGCCAAAATTGTCTCTTATAGAAAATATTTCCTTGCTCTTTTTAGATAAACGGTAGTAGAAACTAATTAATAAAGTAGCATATACCAACAAAATTACATCATGAAAAAAAAAATCTCACGGAATTGCTTCTAGAAAGCATCACCTTTGTTGCCTTTTCAAGGAAAATGGAAAGTAAGAACACCTTTAGAAAAATATTGGGAAGTCGTGGTGCTCTTAGTAGGAGCTATATAGAGTGAAGTGTTGATGTTAGTTGTCAATCTTACTTTTCAAGAGCCATGTAAACTGATTTCTTAAAATTGTCTCTTTAACTTGTAAATACAAAGTGCATCTCACAATGTCAAAAGAATTAGATCGATAATATAATGTGCACGAATGGTAATAATTAATTAGTTATGAAATAATAAAATATTTTTGTAGAAATGTATCACATGTGCAAGAACGTATCAATTGTTAATTTCTCATAACCTGTCTATAGATTAATTGCACAATAAATTCACATAATAGAAACTATGTCTGATTTATAACAATCAATACTCTGGGTTAATTAATAGCAAATAATAGTGGAAGCAAAATAAATAACAAAATTCAACCATAAAAAGACAATAACATACATATACCCAAGAAACCCCAATGTGGGGAAAAACCTACAAATGTTGGATCTTCTATTCAGCATAACAAGTAACTTTCTCTTCCAAATATTATACAAGTTTTCTACAACAATCTTACATATATAGAGCCTAAATGCTTTACTTAGCTTGCAAAAAAAGAATCTTTCCTTGCTTTATTTAGCTTTAAATCATATATAAAATCACTCTTGATTTACTCAACCTCACAAACTTAGAAATATTCTATTAAAGAATTAAAAAAAAAGTTGTTGCTAACTATCCAACTCAAGTTGCTTTAAAGAAACTCCACTCCACCTTCCGATCTAAACAAAAAAATCAACACTCCCTCTTAGAGAGGAAGGTGTTCTGCACAACACCTAGCTTATCCCTGAAGAATACAAACTTATTATTCATAAAATCCTTTGTCAAGATGTCTACTATCTGTTTGTCTGTAGAAATGTACTGGAGTTTCACTATCCCCTTCTCCACACAATCTCTGATGAAGAAAACCTACAACCACACTTTCTATCCAGCTTCAAGAGAAATAACATGCTACAATATTGTCACAATAATTATATAGAAATAACATCAGCCTCACAATCCTCTCTCTACTAAGAAAATAGCTCTCACTAAATGTGCACACAAAAAATTGTGCCAAGGAACTCTCTTTCTCTCAATGTGCCAAGGAACTCTTTTCCTCTAAATGTGCCAAGGAATTATCTTCCTCTCAATTGTTTCCAAGAATAACTTCCTCATGTAATATATATACATGAAATCTCTTCCTCTTAATATATCCAGGAAATCTCTTCGTCTCAATATATTCTTGGAAAATCTCTTTCCACTTGATATCTCCGGGAAATATATTTATTTCAATATATCTAGGAAATTTCTTCCTCTCAATATATTTTTGGGAAGTCTCTTCCTCTCAATATATTTAGGAAGACTCTTCCTTGGGAAATCTCTTCCTTTTGATATCCAGGGAACTCCCTTCCCCTCACTTTGGTTCGCCACTACCAATATACCACACATTGCTGGCAACTGAACTCGAAAGATAGGCAATGAGTGAAAACTCATTCTCAAACCATGTTGCAAACTCATCCACCTCTATAGTAGCTACAATCTATTTATCTTGCTTTCTCTTTTTTTCCTTGCTCAAGCACTGACCAACATAGTGACCAAACTGATGACAGTGAAAATACTTCACTTTACTTAGATATTTCTTTGTCTCACTCTTGGAAGAAGACTCTTCACGAGGCCCTTTCTTGGCCTTCTGATTTCATTTTCTTACAAGATCAACATTCTCTTCATCTTCAACCTTCTTTGTCTAATTTCCTCGCTGAGAACCTTCATGTATCTCCTCTTTGACAAAATCATCCCAAATCCTTGCCCAATCAGGAAGGTGATCTCATCCAACAACACACTTGACAAACACATCCCAATCTTTCAAAAAACCATTCAATGCTATACACACCAACTCATCTTCAACAATCATTTCCCCAACAACCACTAACTCATCCTTGACCTAAGTCAACCTGGACAAGTAAGATGTCACTCGCTCTCCCTCATACGTCTTGGTATTATGCAATTTTTCCTTGAGCATCATATTACAACTCTGATAATCACTCTGCTATAGTTTTGTGAGTGTATCCCACATCTCCTTGGTAGTATCTTTTCTTGACAAATGGGGAATCAAATGATCTCTTACCCTATTAAGGATAATCCTCTTTGCATTGGCCTCCTTGACTTCATCCAAATCCAAAGTAGTAGAATCATTCACAGGTGGTGTCACTATTGTACTATCATAGATCCACAACTTGTTCTCCTTGAGAACATATGTAATTTGAATCTTCCACTACAAGAAGTTAGGCACATCTTCAAGTCTGTCCTCATATTAAACATTAGTTGTCATAGCCACAAAAGAAACCGAAGACAAAAATTTGATTTTTATTTCTTTCTGAAATTTGTGTCACAAATATTGGCTTTGTATTTAGAGTTTAGAGCTCTCATACCATGTTAATTTCTTATAACCCAACTACAAATTAATTGCACAATAAATTCATAGAATATAAACTCTATCTAATTTATAATAATTAATACTCTAGGTTAATTAATAAGAAATAATAGAAGAAGCAAAATAAATAATAGAAGCCAACCATAAAAAGTCAATAACACATATATACCTAGGGAACCCCAGTGTGGGGAAAATCCTGCAAATGTTGGATCTTCTATTCAGCCTAACAGCTAACTTTCTCTTCAAAATCCAATACAAGTTTGCTACATCAATTTTACATATATAGAGCCTAACTGCTTTGCTTAGCTTGCAAGAAAATTATCTTTCCTTGTTTTCTTTGGATTTAAATCATATATAAAACCACTCTTGCTTTACTCAACTTCACAAACTTAGAAATATTATATTAAAGAATACAAAACAAAGTTGTTGCTAAAAATCCAACTCAAGTTGCTTTAAAAAAATCCCACTCCACCTTCCGAGCTAAACAAAAAAATCAACATCCATTACTTTTCAAAAAGAAAAATAATTAAGTATAATGTTTATTCATCGAGGATCAATTACAATCATAAGCAATATTTTGAATAATTGTATGTATTTCATTTAATAGAAGCATATTGTCACTCCTTGGTAACAATTATCCATCCCTTAGGATCCACCAATACATAAGTTATCCTCATACACCATAACTTATCCATTTGTGCATCTTAGGGGTTGGATAACCACTTCCTCAAATCCTCACTCCCTTGCCCATGATAATAGAAAATGCGACCTAGCTACATGTTAATGCCAAAATAATATAATTTGGAAGGTGGTTTGGGATTTAAAAACACAAAGCATTTTCATATTTAGATTTTAATACAATCTTATTTTACTTTCATTGTTGTTCTCACAATAGTCATGATGGCTTGATGCCAATTTACCATGTCTAATATTTTACAATGATTTTGTACCGATTCATAAATTTATAATATTGATCTTTTTATGTTTAAAATTTTATATGATATCCTAATACGATCTCAATAAAATATGATCATGATAAATTTTGAATTTCTTGATCAATTTTTATGTTTGCAATACAAATAGACAATATATCATAATTATTTTAAAATATATTAAATAATAAATGTATTTTAAACACATAAATATATTCCATAAAATTTTAATAAATAATATTAATAAAATACTAAATATATGATATCGAAAATATCTATAAAATACTAAAGATCATCTATTAAAAATATATACATACTATTTGATTAATAAAATAGTAAATATTTGTGCCCAACCAACCACTAATAGGTAAAATACTAATTGGTGCTCATTACTAAAAGAAATCATTCAATTTGAATTGTTTTGTGTACGGTGACATGCTTGAAGAACTAAGAATAATTTGAAGTGAGCAGTTTAAATGAACTATTTGACAAGGCAAGACTTCAAACGTTCTTGATCAAAATCCGCAACAACAAAAAACTAACATTAAACAACTTATTAAACATTATTAACAATGATACTCTTGGAGACAAAGTTGTTTTTGGATTCGATTGCGTGCAAGATGTTTACATCAATATTTTGGATCACACTTTGTGATCCATCATCAAGATGAGAAGAGCCAAAGGAACACATCTTGATGATGGATCACGAAGTGTGATCCGAAACATCAATGTAAACATCTTGCACACAATCGAATCCAAAAACAACTTTCTCTCTATTTGATGGATTGTGAAAATCTTTAGCGTTGAATGGTACTCTTGCAACATTGAAATTTAAAGAAACATGGAAATTATTAACATTGATACTCTTACAATAGTGAACTTAAAAATTGTTAACAATGATACTTTTGATTTTATAGATAATGGACATTTTGAAAACTCATTCATACAACCCCCTAAACCCCATACTGTTGTTTCTAATTTGTAAATTGTGATTCCCTTGACCAGAACAATGGAAGATGGACTTTTGGAGGAATGGTTGGAGAAGCAGGCAAGGGAAGGGGCAAGGAAAGTAATTTAAACAAGGGAGATAGTTGAGTCATGGAGCATTCTCAGATTTCCAAGAGAAATAGAAAGGTGGAATTTTACAAGATGGTATTTGAAATTTAATGCTAATTGCCCTTAACAAGAAGAGTGCTTGCAGACACGCCCTTTGTGTGGCCCTACCACAAGCCAAGCTACTTTTTTAATTTTACAATGTTAAGAGTTTAAGGAAATTAGTCTCTTGTAATTGAATTTACAAGGTAATTGTCCCTATTTCCTAAGTTATCCAAAAAAAGGGGACATTACACCTATGCCCCCAAGATCGCATGTGGAACTTATCCACAACAAAATAATTTTGTGAGACATTGACTATTTTTAACCTCATAAACATTAAAATAACTTATTTCTTCTTCTTCTTCTTTCTTTTTTTTCTCTCTTTATTACTTAAAAAATGGTTTGATGGGTGAATGAAGGTATTTTAATGACATCCACAAGACCCGATGGTCTAAGCGACCAAGGAACACCAAATTACTTTGTTTTCAAGTTCTTTTCCAAGTCGATTCTTCTGTTATGAATCTTGAGTGTACAAACTAGTTGTTTTGTTAAGTCTTGCCTCTTCAAAAAGCTCATTCAAGCTATCCACCTTTAAATTGTTTTCAAACTAAATGTGATTATCTTTGTATGTTGCACATTCTTTGATGAAATGTCATTTCATTTCCATCACTCTCTTGCTACAATAGATGCAAATCCTTTCTTCCCATTCTTCTTTGGGTACATCCCATCTACTAGTTTCACATCTCAAGTGATAAGAGCTAATCCTCAGTTGTGTGATTAAAAATTTAGCCTTTTCCTTAATTGTAGACCTCAAATAAACTTTTTCATCATGCTACCACAAGGGGCTTAAATTCATTGACATAGCATTCTTTTTTCTTGCCCAGCTGTTTTGTCCACATGATTTTCTTGAATTTTTTTATCACCTACTTTTTTTTTTATCTCCTCATTAGTATTGGGACAGTCATGCAAGTTTATTTTCGATTTGTTCATCCACTTGTTATTTTGTTTCTTCCAAGTCTTTTTCTTAAGACTTAGCTCCTCTCTAACAATCATTTTGGTTCAGCAATATTTATCCATATTTTCAACCTTTTTTAAGTAGCATAACAATCGAATGATCGTTGAAGTCTCAATTGGGAACATACATGCCTCAGTTAAAAGAATCTCATATGGTATTGTTGATTTGACTTCAAGGTAGCCTATTATCAAATGTTTTTGGATTCTTTCAATTTGTCGTCATTATTGGTTTGACATGGTGTTCCCAAAAACCTCACACTCGTAGAGGATAACCAACACCACTAACAAACCCAGAAGAGTTTTCTTAGTCTTCCAATCTCACAACTCCGCTTCCCTACACCCTGCTTTGAAGAAGGTATAAAACTCTCCATCCACCTTGGACCTTTTTTTATTTATGTCTTCTAATTGAGCCTATTGTGAAAATCAATTCCTAGATACTTATATTCTATCACTACCTCCAAGAATCTTCCTTCGAAGATAAAATTAACTTGCTCTTGCTTTTTTTTCAAAAAGAAGATCAAGACTTTGGTGATTGATAGTCACCTAGATCCCAACCTTTTGAGAGAAAAAACTTAAGCATTTTCAGATGCTCTCTTAAGCCTTGTACAGATTTTGCAATAAAAATAAGATCATATGCATATAAAAGTAACTTCGCCCTATATTCTAAAGAATTTTTTTTTTTAACCAATTGTGAATGTATAAACCAAACAATATACTTCATACATTGCAATTTGTGTTGGGTTATTCTGGTTGATATTGTTTTGTTCATGTACGTTACAACTGTTAGTGCTGTGATATAGCCTCATTTTATATAATTTTTTAATCAACTTTCTTCAATATCAATAAATAAATAAAAACTAGATAAAGGAGACCCCTTTTTGAACTCACTCATACAAACCCCTAAACAAACCGTTGTTTCTAAATTGTAAACTGTGATTCCCTGGACTCGAGCAATGGAAGATGCAATTTTGGAGGAATGGTTAGAGAAATGGGCAGGGGTAGGGGCGGGCGCAGGGCAAGTAATAACAGCAAGGGAGATTGCCGAGTCATGGAGCATTCTCAGAGATTGCCTCGAGAAACAGAAAGGTGGAGTTTTACAAGATGGTGATTGCAATTTAATGCTAATTGCCCTCAACAAGCTGATCGTCTGCAGACGCACCCTTCGCGTGGCCCTTCCACAGGCCAAGCTGCTTCTTTCACTTTTATCCTCCTCTTCTATTCCAAGGAAAGCACGCTCTGTGGCGGCAGTCGTATTCACTCTCTGGCTTCGAAAATCTCCGGCCGCTCTCAAACAGCAAGCCCTGCCCATTGAAGCGGCCGTTGAAGCTGCGCGTAAGAAATCAACAGAAGAAGACGAATTATTGCCCTGTGAACGCATATTGCTGTTGGGTTGTCTCTCTGCTGCTCAAAATGTAAATTTGTCCGCACAGAGCAGAGAAATTTGCTTGGAGGAAGTGGCAGAGATACTCTCTGACCGCAAACAGACGGAGGGTATTGTGTTGTCAAACTTACAGAGGACAGCTGAAGCGCTTTCAGGCGCTGGATATGCTTTGATTTCCTCTGCTCATTCTTCTCGTCTTTTCTCACCCATTTTACACTCTCTACTCTCTCTGTGGAATCTCCACCATGGATTTTATGCGTCTATTCAGCAGGGCCTCATTCTGCTGCATCTTATGGAATGGCTGGGTCTGAATCTCATCAGAGCACATGAGAAAAAGAGTGGTATCAATGTCGGTGCTGTTGAAATTAGGAGGATTGCTGGGTTACAGCATCCAGCTTTGGATTTTGCGGCCGTCATGGCAGCTGGAGGTTTCCTCAGGGCTCTACGGACCAGTAGGGATAGTGAATTCGCCAAGGATAGTGTCGTTGTGCACCAGTTGGAGGAAACTATTATTGCTGTAGCAGGAACTGTTGCCTCTAATTTTGAGGCAGTATTCGAACCTTTGTCTGCGCAATTTCCTAAATGTGTGGATGGTCGTATCCATGGAGACAATGAAGCTTTGAAACGAAGACTTGTTCTGCAATGTACAGCTGTGGCAACATCTCATTGCGGAGGAGTTTCTCCTCATGCCAATGTGCTGCAATGCTTGGTTTCTACTCTTCTTACAGAGACTTTTCCTTTGGGTATTATTTATTCCCCCAAAATGATGGATGTTGAGGAACATCTTGGAAGTGTTTTTTTCAAGGAAGGTGGATCCATGACTAGGGTGATGTGTGATCAATACCTTTGGGCATCCAGGGATTTGAAGAAGGTAGTTGAACATCTTATGTGGGAATTCTCTTACACACTACATCAAAATCATCGGCTTTTCATAGGTACGCATTATGCAAATCATAAACATATGGTGAAGGCTCTTGAGAAGATAACAGAAGCTGCTTTCTTCATGATTGTAATGTTTTTCTCCACTGCAACAAAAGACGAAACACTTGAGGAGCTGCTTTCTGTCACTGCACTAGATGCCCTTTCATATGTGGAATATTTTCGGGTGCAGCACATGCAAATGCAGCTTTCAGAATATCGTGACATGATTAAATGCACCGTTTTGTGTGTGTCCAAGAGTGCTTCAGCCACCGCTGCACTGGTTCATCGGTTGCCACCTTATGACAAGTTAACACAATTGCCAGGTATGAAGGCCAAGCTTTATTACAACTCTCATGTCTTACTTTGTACCCTAGCTCGTATGATCCTCAGTATGATTTTGATCACTGACTGGTAGGAAGAAGTTAAAAGTTAAAAGTAAACCAATAAATGTTTACAATAAATTTTGAAGTAGTATGTGAAACTGGTCCTCGACATCATCTCTCAGGCTGCGGGCTGGTAAAAGATGCCGTTAGATGCTAAGGTTATTGTATATGCTATCACTGGTTATATATACATCTGCAGTCTGCAGTTAATAAATATGTTTTCTCAGGAGTTAAGTTTACTTTTGTAGCATGGGTATCTTACACAAGGGTGCAAAGACAGCGGGATGGTTACTAGCTACTGCTTACTGTTGCTATCCATGGCTGAGATTCTCTAGGAAAAGCATTCAAATTATAGAATGAGTATAGTACAGTAATTGCAAACAAGCTGAGAGAGCTTCTATAATTAATTGGGTCAGCGTCTCTAGCATCTTATTCGGAACTTTTTCAATTGGATCAATTTACTAATAAATCTATCCAAACAAGTCCTAAACATGATACTTGTATCTGTTTGGCTGCATATTACACTTGTGTGAGTGACTATAAAATCTATCATGTTTATGTCTATGTGGTTGTCATCAGCTGCTATAAGCCAGACATTTAGTGATTAATTTCTGCAGTGCGCATATTCTAAAATTTGAATCTGTAAATCAAATTCAATGTCCATGGTCCCTATGATGGTTAATAAGGTTTCAAATACAATAGAAGGCCCCTTATCTTGTTTTCTTGCTTTGAGTTCTGTTGAGGAAGCTCTGGAGAGATCTGGAGACTCTTGACAGGTGACAGCATGAACTTCTATATTTGTAGTTTTGGGAACTCTAACACACACAGTTTAGTTGCAATTATTATTCTGTGACCATTGGACACACAAGTGGAAAGGGTTGTATCAACACATTGAAATGATTTTATAGATACAAAGTCTTAGACATGGTTCCTACATCATTTCAATTGCAAGGAATGAATTCAATGGCTTTGGATTTGATGCAGATTAGACCTCTGCCCTCCATGCAAGTCTCTAAAAATAACCCTGCTCAGCTCTTGAATAAAATCCCCTTAGCACACCTTCTGCCAAAGTGAGAACAAACAGCTAAACGAACTAATCAGACAAAAAAATATAAAATAGATTCCATATCATGGTCATCTAAGCGCATAAGAGAATTCCATGAAAGAACACATAAATAACAAAACGTGAGAAATATTTGATATTTTAAAATTCAAAATTTTTGTAACTTCCAAATTCTACAGTTTAAACACATTCCCAGAAAAAAAAAACTTAGTCCTCACACCCTGTGTATCTGTTAAACCAAAGAGACCAACAATTATCATCAAAATGGAGAAAGAAAACCAAAATTAGCAACTGTCCAAACTGACAGCTGCCACCCCAAAAAGGAGCACACGAACAGCTCAAAAAAGCAAGTGACCAATGGATAGTAGGAGCCCATCAACTACTAAACCGTTATGTCTTCTCTGCCTTGAAAAGATTCGGCAGATACATTATCTTCCCTGTCTTTTGAAAAATTCTGAACCTCCTGGTTCCGAAGAAATGAATTTTCTTGCCATCCATATGAGAGTGCAAACCTTTCAGTAGGCCTGTCATCAAGGGTTTCTCTTGGGATTCTTTGATGCAAATTCGGATCATTGCCAAAATTTCCAAATCTAGTCCTCTTGTGGAGAGGAATCCAATGTTGATTCCACCATTCAATCGGAAAAATAAAACTAATAGACGTGAATTTTTTTCCTTCCAATCACACTTCGCATCACTGCTGTCATACTGAGTTAAATGGTAACTTTTTCCAAATTTCTAATCACATCCACAGAATATCTATTATGATCATGCTCATTATTATGATCATGCTCATATCCCTACAATTCACTATTCCCTTCAACCATATTACAATCAGCTGAAATTTTAATATCGACCTTACGAGGTTTACCAATCAATTTGATGGTTGAATTTCGTTGCAGCTCTCTGCCTCAAATTTTGGTTGAACTTCACGCTTCAAATAAATTAATAATTTGTCTCTTTCACTCTGACTTACATCACAGGGTTCTTCATCCTCACATGGACCAATTTTGAAAGCAACAAGACAAGACTTGTCCACAAGCACACTATGACTCTTCTTTAACCAAGAAATCTTGTAGGGGTTAGCTTTTAGAACACAAGCAAGTTGGTATATGTCAACCTTTTGTATACTGTAATGCCCCCCCTTTGGAATATTTGTAGATTTTGCCCTCAAACCACAATTCCAATTAAAATCACAAATGTAATATATTCAAGAGTATAAATTTACCAATTGAAATGCCATTTATAAGAGAATTCCTGGTCTAGGCCATGCACACAATAGTAATCACTGGAAATTGACATAAATCATAAGCCAAGATAACATATATTTTGACTAAGCATTAATATGCATCATGATATCTTATTAACATTGCTCATAGTAAAGTCTAAATAAGGCAATAGCCATTCCAATGTGGATTCCTATAATAATCTCATTCGGAATTCATTGAAACATTTGCAAACGACAATTTCAAGGTGGTTGCCCTTGGTTTGCGAGCACATGGATGGTGGGCTGTCTTTACATCCCTCAGTTCACCTTGGAAGCTGGTCGTTCTCCTTGATCAAGCCCAAGAGCATGGAAGGCAGGTTTTCCTTCACATCTCGTGAACTTTGAAGGCTGGCCATCCTTCCTATTTGCAATCCACTTCTCTAAATTCTACATGGATTATTATACGAATCTACTATTGCTTTTTTATAGCAAAGAGAAGCATTTAGATTACTGACAAAGTTCAATAATTTCTGCAAGTATTACCATGGTATGAACACCTATATATATGCCTATAATTACTTTATTCACAGATTTATCTTTTAATCTAGTTGCTGCTATAATAAATAATTATTTCTACTCTTAATTTGTATCTGAATCCTCAATTTCTTTTCTATTTTCTGTTTTTCTCCGATTCTCCCTTTATGCCCCTTCCCATAAAATGTTTTTCCTTTTATACCTCTATATCCAAGTGAAGAGATGCACCCCTTACCAGCACTACTTTTATCCAAGTGAAGAGATGCACCCCTTACCAGTGATACTTTTAGTATTTTCATTTCCATTTCCATAGTTTGTGTAGATCATCTCCATTTCCATATTTTCATGTCTTAGCATTGTTAAAGTTTTGTTAGAGTGCTTTCAACTTTTGTAGTATTTTTCTTAATTTTACACATTAAACTTCATTAGGTGGAAGTTTGTGTTTTCTTCAGTTTCTCGTTGCGTGTGTTTCTGAGAAGCGTATTGAAGTTCACTACACAACACAACTCACTCAACATCATATCAGCACCAAGGCATCAAGCTAATATACAATCATGGAAACAAAATATTGACGTTCTAGTGTCTTGGTGCTATTCTTGGAAGGCTGGGGGGCTGTATGGCTGCTCCTCCAGTATGGGGACATTTCTCAACTAAAGGTTTGTGCTCCAAAAATACAGAGGTATGATAATATGCAAAAGATATATCGACTCATATACCCAATAGACAGACGTATTCCTATCCGCAGATACCCAAGTACATGTACTGTGTATCCATACTATTCAGGTTCTACTAAATAATGGCAGTTTAGGAATAGTATTGTCAGGAATTATTTTTGCCATGTTTCTGCCTCGCTGATGTTAATTTTTCTTTGTTAAAGGGGCCTCAAGCCTGCTCTCTTCCGAGTTCCATTGGTATAATGATGAGTTACAGACTGCACGCATATTCTTTTACTTCCGTATCTTACCAGCTTGTATGGAGAAGATTTCTGGTGCGCTATTCCAATTGGAAGTAACTCCATTAATGTTTTTGTATCCTTTTGTAATTCCATAAGTTACTTTGCTAAACTTTGTTGGATTGTAGTGTAGCTTTTGTTTTAGTTATGTGGACATTCTTAATATCATTTAACTTTTAAGTTTTACCATTGTATTTTTCCTTAGTTATTTTAGATACATGCGACATCCAGACAAAAATGTAGTACAGGGATCCCATTCAGTTTTTGTTGCATTTATTCAAGCTAGCAATCTGGGATTGAATTCATTTAATGCTGACAAAGATGATGCAATATCATTAAAGGAGCAACTTGTAGTGTATTATGTACAAACAGCTTTGGAGGTACTACACTTGAGAAGTGCAATTTATTTCTTGGCTCAATTGAAAATTTTGTGGAAAGGGCGGGAGGATATTGTTTAATAAATAGTGGAGCCTATGTTTGTTCTTTGAAATGTCAGGTTGTAAGAGGTTCATTACTATTGTGCAGGCATACCCATGTCTGACTCCATTTAAAGCTTTAAGTTCAGCAGTGGGAGCTTTGGTGCAACACCTCCCTGCTGGAAGTCCAGCAGTATTATATTGTATAAATGGCCTAGTGGAGAAGTTGAACAGTCTATATAATTCCGATTTTGTGTCTAGCATGGACCAAGGAGTTGAAGTTGAGGGAGAGACAGAAGCTCTCAAAAATTTGCAAGCACTTCTGCTGAATCTCATCCTTTTGGTAGATATACAGGTACGTGGAATTACCTTAACTTATGAATTTGATACCCTAGCCATATTTGCTGTAGCTAGCCCTGTGATATGCTTATTTAATGGATAAATGATTGTCATTTGAGATGGAATACAGATAACTTTTATTCTGTGTCATAATAAATGTACGGCATATAGTTTGTTATAGGCTTTTTCTTGGATACTTAGTGTGTTCATTATACAACATATGTACTTGCTGACTGAATATGTTATGACAGGTGCTTCCTGATTTATTGAAACTTCTGGCCCAGCTGATCAGTGGGTTGCCAAAAAATGCTCAAAACATAGCACTTGGGGATGCCCATGATCTTGTTGCAAGTTCTGATGATGTTACAAGGAAGCCAATTCTGGTTCCATGGTTGCAGTCTCTAGCTTTTATATGTTCTGGACTCAATTTAGAGGGTAGCAAGACCAAGAAGAGGTCAGATGAATCAACTCACATTAATGGGAACAATCTGCAGTTAAAAAGTGATACTGATAAATCTGGTAGTTTGAGTTTCACCCCAACATGTCAGAATCATTTAGAGCATCTTTCGAGACTATAGTATTCAAACCTTGACATGTGCAAGGCTTGTCATCTAAGAATGAGTTATCAATGCCTTCTTGCGTGTGATTTTCCAACGTGGATGTGACATTTATGTTTCATTCATTTCTGATAAATTTGATCTTGAAGTCAAGGTCAATAGTGACATTTATCCATTCTTTTGTTGCAACTTGCAACCTCCCTCAACAATTTGTAAAAAATTGCTCTTTTTTGAAGTCCACAGTGCTGGCAATAAAATTTGTAATTTCCTTCTAGTAATTGTTTATAGGTCGGCAGTACTCAATTCAAATGTGTATAAGCCAATTTAGGATTCCTGAAGGTAATTTCTAGAGATAAAAAACCCAACTTTGTTTTATTCTGCTTTGAGATCAGATTAAATTGACAGGTCCTCAGTTTGACTCCATGGACCCACCCGGCAGGCTTCATCGGCAACTAGAATTCCCCCCCACTGCCATGCCTCCCCTCAGATTCAATTGTGGGGTCGCATCTTGTAGGCCGCTCTGGAGAGATTTTCTTGTAAGCCTTTCCCCCTCCCCCACCCCCATTAATGGGAAAGCAGCGGAGGTTTTTTATATCAACCCAAATAGGTTGAAATCTCTTTGGCTGAGAGCGGTCAGATGGACAAAGATCCGTCTTTAAGATGTCAAAGCCTTGACCTCAGCAAGATTTTGATCCTTGGTGGGCTCATTCTGAACTATTCAACTTCACCAGTAAACCAAGGGCCTATTGACAACTTCATACTTTTGCAATATGAATGGTTGTAAAGTCCAAATCTATGGACTTGATTTATGGTAATATGAAAAATACTTTTTGCCAAGAGTGTGCTACACTTACATGAGCCATTAATGTTGAAAAGTGGAGTGAAACTTTTTGGAATGAAATAGTTACTTTGCTGTTGAAGGATGTCTATTAACTTAGTTTAAATGATTGAAGGTTCATGGTGGAAGACTAATTCTTGGAACTCGAGTTTGAACATAAAGAATTTAACTGTTCTTTTATGGAGAAATTAACAAAGCCTCGCAGATCTTGAATGAGAGGGCTGTTACTATTTCTTTGGGAGTTAGCTGATGGTGAGTAAAGAAATTGTGCAATTTTGGAAATTCCAAATGTGAATATCATCATTATATAGCATTTTTTTGGTCTTGATTTAAAAAACTTATTGTCCTTGCATCTTCAAACCACCGATCTAACATTCAATATACTAACAATCCCTGTATGCATTAGCAGAGACTTCTGAAGGAAGATATCTTTGTTTTTTGGGGACATATTTTGTAGATAAAATTAAAAGCATAAATTCTTGTCCTAAACTATATACAAATTTCATAGTCTAACGTCTTAGGATTGATTGACATGTATGATAAAGACCATGTTGATTTGTTCCATGGCTATGGAGAAATTTAGATGAAACTGATTTTCCATTTATATTACTACACTATAAGATCTTCATTTTATCACTCTCTGCATTTATAGAGCAACTTACATGGAAAAATGACATACCAGGTCTTTGTGTACGATCACATTCTTGAACATCTTTAAACAGATACGAAAAAATTCAGATACATCATAGAGCAGTTTCTCTTAACAATTTTGATAGGACAAGGATCAAGAACTACTTGTTGAATATCTAGATCCTCTACATGAATGGTTCATGTGAACTAACGATTGCATGCATCTTGCATTGTGCCACTTTTGCCAAGGTTTATAAATATGCTAGCATTAACTTGTGCTGTCAGATTTTGTCAGATTTCACCACCTCTATTCTATGTATACATGATAATTAAGTTCAATTGGTTCCCTTGGTCTCATTAACCAATATCAAGCTAACACTCCTTGTCTACTAACATTAATAGTATTTAGACCTACAAGGGATGACGACCCCTAACAAGCAACCACTAAGTAGTTATCAATCTTAATGGCCATACAACCAAAAGAATCCTTCCCCAAACAAACATTTGTTGTTCGTATTCAAAATTGAAATTGATTGTGTATGATTCACTATTTTATTAATTTTTTTTTGCTATTAACCTTTCTTGAACTTGCATTGTTATGATTTGGTTTTCTTTGCTATTATGTTTTGGTTAAGTAATAGCTCTAGATTAAAATCTCTTTTTCTTTATTTCGGATTTAGACACAATGTTGATTAAATGTAAAAAATATGTGATGAATGTCCTTCACTACCAGACATGCTACTGGTTCATAATCTCATGACATTCTCTAATCTTTTAGTTTCTTAATTATAAATAATCCTTTATAATTTGTCATCTAGTGGTTCCTAAAGATTCAATAATAGATATTTAAGTATGGGGATATAATTTCTTTTTGGTTGATATGCTGTCATTTCTATATAGGAAAAAAGAAAGGGATGGTCCATTTATAGTCCACGATACCAGTCATATGTTTTTGGGTCTACATATGGTGACAGCAATATGTGATGAATATCCTTCACTACCATACATGCTACTGGTTCATAATCTCATAGCATCCTCTAATCTTTTCAGTTTCTTAATCATAAATAATCCTTGATAATTTGTGTCATCTAGTAGTTCCTAAAGATTCAATAATAGATATTTAAGTATGCTGATATAATTTTTTTTCGGCTGACATACTGTCATTTCTATATAGGTCCTTTTATAGTCCACGATAACAGCCATATGTTATTGGGTCTACATATGGTGACAGCAATATGGGATTACCCCAACTCCTTATGGGAGGCACCTAACTGTGCTACAAACGAGACATACATACCCTACCCCCAGTGAGATTTGAACTTGTGACCTCTCTTTCAAGCTCTTTTTCAATAGTACAAGTTCTCCACCACTAGACCAACTAGTACAAGTTATATGAACTATACAATGATCTTGTATGAATTTAGTCAAAAGATGTTGACCATAACCATCATATTTGCATTTTACTCATGCAAAATTCAATTGATGTCATCTTTCTCTTTCTAATACACAGATTCCTAGAATGACAATGACAACAGATGATAGATATCCCATTCAAATATGCAGATTTCTTTTGAATGTCAATGTTTACAGATGACAGATATCACATTCTAATATGCAGATTTCCATTGAATGACATAGATCATTGTCATCATCTCTTATGTTCTTATTATGCAAGCTCAATCAAATGATAGTGACTGTCGATGACAATTATCATGCAGAGGAACATTAGTTCATGATCAAATATTCAAATGCATACGATAGTATTCATACATAATTAAAAACAGAAAGGATAGGCTTGCCTTATCAAAATATATGATGAATATTGCTTGATATGATACTGTGTTTGTGTCCTATACACCAACGATCCTTCTCTAACTTATACTGGCATACAAAGTCTATAGTTGGAGATTTATTGAGCTAAGACAATGATACAATGATCCCTGAGGATCGATATAACTTGTCGTAGCCGGTTTCGACAAGAATGCATAAGTAAATCAATACTATTAAAGAATGGAAATCGTACAATGCAATGCTCAGAATAAAGACACCACTTCCTTTCCTCAAAAAATAATTAGCTCCTCCCAAGATACCAATATGGCATAATATTTTTGGTTAAAGAAGGTAATGGCAGAAAGAAAAGGCCTTGGTTTTAATGCCAATAAGATGTCCACCATGCTTTTTATTATGTCCACCAAGGAGCCATGTAACTCCATCTTGTACATTACAGTGGCAAGATGGAGTTACTACCACCGCCATCTTCAATAATGATTATGAAATACGCCTTCATACTTTTGTTAAACTCATTCTTTATTATATATATATACATATATAAATATGAAAAAGTATTTACATGAGTTGCACATATGAAAATGTGTAAGCATATATGTACATATTGCACTTTTCACACTTACGCACATGAGTTGCACCTATGGTAATTAAATTGGTTGAGTACTTAATTACTTCCAACTCAGGTTCTTTATTCAATTATTTAACATTATAAATGTGCTTGATTATATTTTCAATTAGTGGGATAAAACAAGAGAAGGGTCACTTTGACCAAATCTATTGGATGATTGACAACTAATGATTATGATTTGACCCTATGACTTCTACGTCACCACATGACCAAAAGTTACTTATCTCTAGATTCAAAGCTTAGATGAGAAGTTCAACCTTTCTCTTATGACACACTCTCTCTCTCCCTTCTTCAGAAATGATCCATCCTCCTGCATTCACTTAACACATAAGATAGTTAGATATAATTGTTTATCCTTCTAATATCAACAAACATTTATTGCTAGCATAATTCATCAATATTCATCATTATGCTCAATAAACATTTCATCTATGTACATAATTAGCAATGGCAAGTGGCCAAGGGAACCTGACCTACAATTTTTGTGAGTGTACTATGGGAGAAGGAATCAACAACTTAAATTTTGGGAGGTGTTACTTATGTTAAAGTAATAAGTTGTTTGCTTATTAATTGAATCATATTGATTTAATTATGAAGTCACCTATTATCTCTTTATGCTTAAGCTAAACTTTATACATATAATAATTAATTACTTTATTAATTATTATTGTGCAACCTAGGTTTTACCTTTTTAGGTTTTCAGATCTCCTTGTATAAGGATTGATCTCCTCTGTATTCGTAACTTTGTAGCAGATTATTTATTATTGAATTGCAACTTTTGTTTTTGCACATCAAGAATGATTTCTCCTCTCGTGGATCAATGCGTTCAGACCTCCATAACTTCTTGCTTCTTCTCTCTCTTTTCGTGACAGATGTTTGCATGCAAGTGTTCTTAGGAGCTGTGTGTTGTTTACTCATCAACTCCAATATGATATTAGAGCTTCAGATTTATTTGCCCCTATCCTTTTTTTGAGAGATTCAGCCGTGTTCATTAGATCTGCATTTTCAGAGGGTTTTCAGTTAGATATGGGAGCACCTCTTTTTCTGGTCACTTTGGGCTCAAACGAAGCTCACTGTTGTGTTTAAAGTGCCCAAGAACCTCCAGATCCATATATTTGTCAATTTTGGACAAAGTTGGAATCTATGACAAAAAAAATTTACAACTAGCCCCAACATGGATCCCGAGGCGGTCACTATTTTTGAAATATTTCTGACCCAAAACGAACTTCATGGTTGCATCCGTAGCGCTCAAAACCCCCTATTTTCATATAAGGCATGTCCAATTTGGACAACTTTGCATTTTGGGACATTTTTTTTTGTACCAGATGGCCTTGGCATGCTTCCCGAGGTAGCACATGCAATTTAAAAAAATATATATTATTATTATTTTTTTTGTCGTCAATAGCCATTTGGTCATCAAATTTAATTTGGTGGCAACAACTTTAGCCCTTGGTCATATGGCGACCAAGGGCCCAGTTTTAAGCCCTCGACCGGATTTGAGCCTTGATGATCATTTGGTCGTCAAATTTAGGCCTGTCGGTCATTGACATCAGCATGCATCAACAAGGTTTTGACACCATTTTGGGCACTTCAGAGCACTCGGTGGTTTTTTGCTCATATCTTGAGCATACGATGTCGAAATTGGGCAAACAAGATATCATCGGAAAGCTAGTTCTGAGCTCTATCGAGATCTAGAGATTTGAATTTTTATTTTTATTTTTTGATATTTTTTTTTACTGTCAAAGCTAGATGTTCATTTTTGCACTCTGGGAGCTCTATCTTGCACATCCAGACTCCGTTTTGGGCAAAATGATATATCATTGGAAAGCTTCTTCAGAGAGCTTTCCAGTGATGGAAGTCATTTTTCAAGAATTTGCTCCAGGTACACTTTATTCATATTTTTGCATTTTTGTTTTCTGGTGGATATCTTGGATGTTTTAGGTCCTGAGATCTTTTCCTTTTGAGGGATGACTCATCTTAGGCTGTTCTTTTGTTTCAACAGCCTTCACTCTTCTTTGAGCAATGTATACTTCACTTTTGTAGCATTCTTTTATGCACACGCACTGAGATAAAGTGTCATTCTATTACATGTATGAGATTTTGCACATGTTTGTACTCTTTGTACTCGCACTCCATTATAAAGTACCTGGGGGGTTTGATGTTTGTCTTTGTTTGCCATCTACTTTTGTCATGTGAGTGTTCCTCCAACAATTCCTCCAACAACATTAGCCTCTAATATCTTTATTTGTGTTTGTACTTTCTATGCACCTTTGATGTTCCTGGTATCATGCAATTCATATTGGATGATCTTTTCAGTGTACCTGTCATTACTCCCTTGTTAGCATTATGGGTTGGGGGGGGGGGGGTTTCTATTGTTGGTTCTATTGCTTCCTTGGTTCGATAGTGTGAGCTATGTATTCATTAATTGATTCTATGTACTAGGTGAATGCAGTGGCTGGGTACCTATGCATTCTGGTGAGATGGATCATTTACCATATGGACACTTTTTCTTTCATGTTTTTGGGTGCACTCTTCCAGCTTTGATTGATCGTCTCTTCAGACTTTGGTGTTTTTATGCCATCTGTATTTTCGACTTCAGGTGTTTTCCTTTGTTTGCCTCCTGATTTGAGTAGTGTCATTTGAAGGCACTCATGCAGATTACAGTATTCTGTATCTTCAACTTCAATTGTTTGCATTTGTTTGCCTCCTGATTCGAGTAGTGTCATTTGAGGGCACTCATGCAGATTATAGTCTTCTCTACTTGGTCATATTTCAGTGGAGGATCTTTAGATCATCAGTTACTTCTTGATAGAGTTTGCAGCTTCTTGTTTCAATGATGTTGTACATGCTCATCTTTGTTTG
The DNA here is from genome assembly GCA_027943335.1 of Chamaecyparis obtusa. NCBI lineage: Eukaryota > Viridiplantae > Streptophyta > Pinopsida > Cupressales > Cupressaceae > Chamaecyparis > Chamaecyparis obtusa. The sequence goes on from BSBK01007382.1 coordinate 772,503, forward strand.
TATTTTTTGGAACATTTATAGTTTTAGAGGCTTCTTCAGTCTTTCAGACTAGTCTTTGTCTCTTTTTGGAGTAGAGTTTTTCCCATGTGGTTTTTTCTATTTCTCTGTTTTTCAGAGACTCTCTTTTGTACTTGGGTACCTTATCAAGCCTTTTGTTGTCGGGACCCATTTGCTTTCAATAGTTCTTTCTAGGTTTTTAGCTTCTCCCAAAATTCATCTTAAGGGGGGGTGTTAGGGTAATACGTTGTTTTCTTATTAATTGAATCATATTGATTTAATTATTAAGTCACTTATTATCTCTTTATGCTTAAGCTAAACTTTAGACATATAATAATTAATTATTTTATTAATTATTATTGTGCAACTTAAGTTTTACCTTTTTAGGTTTTTAGATCTCTTTTTATAAGGATTGATCTCCTTTGTATTCGTAACTTTGTAACATATTATTCGTTATTGAATTGCAACTTTTATTTTTGCACATCAAGCATGATTTCTCCTCTCTTGTGGATCAATGTGTTCAGGCCTCCATAGCTTCTTGCTTCTTCTCTCTTTATGTGACAGGTGTTTGCATGCAAGTGTTCTTGAGAGTTGTGGGTTGTTTTCTCATCAACTCCAATAACTTATGTCAGTTTTTTCGTCAAATATTTATTATAGTTGATTTTGCAAATGACATAGCTAGGGTTTTGATTTGTTTTATGGAAAAAATGCTAGCTATTATTTTATATCTTTGACATGGAAGTTAGATAATCATACAACAAATTATAAAATAACACATATCTATTTCTTGTATCCAATGCCATATACTTCACCAGTATGGTAACAATTTTGAATTCTACATTTTTGGACAGTTAGGTTCTAGTTGTTTTTGAACTCGGTTTCGGCGCAAATGTACTATTCTAGATTGATATGCTTGTTAAAGAGTTGGTGTTTACTTTTGGTGGTATTAATTGGCTACTTCTGAAGTCACATGGTTGGTGTTGTTTTTGTATTAGAGATGGAATCAATTGTTTAGACATTTACTTAAATCATGAAAGCTAGTTAATGGTTCTTTTGTGTTACCATTTTCTGGAAATTGGCTATGACCATACATGAATTCTAAGAGTACTCACAGAGTTGTCAAGTACTCTTTTTTAGTGTTGTACAATTTTTTAAAGTTTAATTTACAAGTTTTTATAAACAGAAAAAATGTAGGTAAAAATTCTCACATGGATAAAATGATGGTTAAAATGTATTTTTCGACATGTTTTTTTTGTTATAAGATTGTGTATTTTCTCTTCATGATGTCAATTTTTAATTTAATATAATTTGTAATTGAATTTTGCCAAAAAAATGTGTTTTTAAAGATCTATTTTTTTAGTACTTTTTAAGTTGTTGAGCTTTTGTCAAGTTTTTGTCAAAAGTATTTGTTGAGATTTTGTTGAGTCAAAAATGTTGTGCTTGTCGAGTACTTTCTAAGTTTGTGAGATGTGTGTAATAAAATCATTAATTGTTCGTGGATGCAATCTATATGGAAATTACAATAGACAACTATTGAAGTAATGCACCTTCTATGCTTAGCCAATAGGCTATTTCTAGGTGGGGAAACCACATCATATTTTCCTCATGTCTATTGGATTCATCTTCTGCACATTGTATTTATTTTTCATCAGTCTCCCATTAGATTATTTGAGCCCTTTGAAATATATAATTTGTTTTGTTATCCATGTACAATCTTTGACAAGGCAAGCAACCATTTTCAATGGTTCGTGTTGTGTTGGTGACAAACGAAATTTGTTGTCATGTGAAGATAAAAAATGGGTTCCTATGAACCACTACTCATGAAAAATGGGTCAATGACATTGACTCAAAAACTACACAGTTAAATCATGATAGCAATAGAATAATTTGACTTGTTGTGGAAAATATCTCCTACTTATCAATTGATGAGCATAAGGGGCTTTATAATGAATGGTTCATAAGGAACAACACTTGCTAAATGTTTTGCAAATGGGTTTACAGGAAAAGTGGGCTTAACCTTGGAGGAATCTTCATAGTTAAGTGTGGTTGAGCTAAAGTAGTATTGGGATGGGTAACCTCCTAGGAAGTCTTGATGCTTCACCTTTTTTAGCATCACCTAGATGCAATGATTTCTAAGTGTAACATTCATTCTCATGAGAGATGTGCTCTTGTGAACCACTACTCATGAAACATGGTTAAATGAGGTTGACTCATAAAGTACCTAGTTGAATCCTGATAACAATATCACAATTTGACTTGCTATGGAAAGTATTACCTACTTATCAATTAATGAGCTTAAGGGGCTTTATAGTGAATTATTCATAAGTGTTAAGGTTTTAGGATCATTGCAAATGTAATAGCACTATTTGATTGTATGTGTTTTCCAAATGCATCAATCTCTTGTATATATACAAGGCAAAGACAAGAAGAGATATGTCCCTTCATGGGACATGTCTATTCATTAATCTAATTTAATTAACTATATATTTATTATAAGAATAAATATAGATTAACTATATATATATATGCATATATATATATATATATATATATATATATATATATATATATATATATATATATATATATATATATATATATATATATATATATATATATATATATATATATATATATATATATATCATTTCTCATAATAATCATATAGTCAATTTTATTTATCTGACCGATGCTACATACATCAACACTCCCTCTTAGCTAGGGAGGATAAATCAATCCAATGTGAACACTTGTGACACCTGATAGCATCAACCCTAAGATGGAAGCAATAGAAGAATCATCCTCATGATGAAATCAATAGAAACATATATAGTCTCAAGATGTGGATTGCCTCCATCGATGATTCTATCCACAAGCTCTCAGGTGGTTTGCTTCCATCGACGATTCTATCCACAAACTCATGAGCTTTAGTGTGGATTGCCTCTATCGGCGATTCTATCCACAAGCTCTCATGTGGATTGCCTCCATCGACGATTCTATCCACAAACTCACAAGCTTTAGTGTGGATTTCCTCTAGCGACGATTATATCCACAAGTTCCCAAGTGGATTGCCTCAATCAATGATTCTATCCACAAGCACTCATGTGGATTTCCTCCATCGATGATTCTATCGACAAACTCACGAGCTTTAGTGTGGATTGCCTCTATCGGTGATTCTATCCATAAGTTCTCGGGTGGATTGCCTCAATCGACGATTCTATCCACAAACTCATGAGCTTTAGTGTGGATTGCCTCTATTGGTGATCCTATCCACAAGTTCTATCTATTATGATCGGTTTCAGCCATCACAAGATGTCTATCACAATAGAAGGTCAAGTTATTGTGAGATCGTCACCTTACAATAAATTTTACAAATACAAGTGATAATTTTTTGGAAGTCATCACTTCTTTATGATTTACACAGGGGACAAGCCCATTAAAAGCATTCATGATTCATTAGTATAATAATCAATTATATCAAGTTTACCTCATAAATGTTTCACCTTCAATAGTGAACTCTCTCTCAATCAATATGATTAAGATTGTCACAAGTTGACAGAACCATCTACTCCCTCTGAAACTCAAGTTCATCAACTTATTGACCTATTTTGAAATATCAGACTCCCTTTGCATCTAGTCTCAATCGTCAATTTGTTTGCAAGCATCAAGTTCTTTCTCCCTTGAATGCAATTATCTTGTGCTTCTGTCCTGAAGGTATGTCAGATAGAGATTACAAATAGCTTACTAAACTATCTCAACTGTAAATACCAATGATAGAAGCACACAATATTTTACTAACCAATAGTATAACATGAATTACAAACTCAAAAATTATGTACATTAATAAAATATGAAATACTTATCTTTTATAAATTTCAAGTATTGCATTCTGTAAAGTGAGCCCATATAGAAAATATCATGCGAATTCACAAAATGATGTTTACATTCTCGAACATTACTAGAATTATTCACATGACTTGTCTTGAATATCCAAAGGTTCTATACACTATGAAAACCTTTAATTTGATCAGATCTCCCTTCAAGTGGTTAGGCTTTTAAAGAAGGAACCTCGCTCTTTTAAAGATTTTTGCATATACATGTACATAGTTGGTCATAACGTTTGAACCTGAAATTTTCTCTCCCATCTCTTCAGTGAGATTCTTATAAATTTGTTTATCGCCAACATATCCAAAATTTAGCAAAATCCAACAATGTATTTTTGAGATATGGTTCTCATACTGAGACTGTATTTTCCGAGACAGTCACACATTCACCATCAACAAACTACTCTCTTACATTTGCAACTTGACTCTGATACCATGTTAAGGTTTTAGGATCAATGCAAATGTAATAGAACTATCTGATTGTATGTGTTTTCCAAATGCATCAATCTCTTGTATATATACAAGGCAAAGACAAGAAGAGACATGTCCCTTCATGGGACATGTCTATTCGTTAATCTAATTTAATTAACTGTATAGTTATTGTGTTTAGAGAAAACCTAACCTGTTTGGAACAAGCGTAGACATTCAAACATTAGTTTAAGAGCATATTCCTAACATATAGAAAAAGCAATTTGCAAAGACACTTCTGATAGAGCTCAACGAGAGCACCTTGTCACCGTTTGATTTTATCTCAATTTAAGGATGTGGGTGTGCTCTCAAAACACTTGGAGCATGTCCCTAATGCAGATTAGGAAGGATTAGGATCAACTAGGGACCGTGAAAACCCCATAGTGGCATAGAATCCGGTATAGAATACCTAATTTTCCCCTAGAGCCTCAAGGAGCCTAATGAAGCTAGGATGCAGATTAAACTAAAGATGATTATGCTAAGATTGATTTTAGATCAAATGAAGTGTGAGATGATGAAATTCAATGCAATACAATGAAAGAATCTAGGTTAATTTATATTAGCCAAGCTAGGATGTGAGTTAAAAAGCTTAGAAATGAATTAAACTAGCAATTAGAAATTAAACTATGATAATCTAGAAGTGATTTAGCATTATAAAATTACTATGTAAATAAAAGGTGAATTGGTGTTTTTCTCTTGGAAGTGAGGGTATTTTTAGGATTTGAGGAAGGGCTTGGGTTAGGAAGTGGAGTTAGGGCCAGAGTCAGGGTTTGGGGTAGAGCTAGGGGTATGGTTAAGGGTAAGGTTAGATGGATGAGGGTTAAGGGTTGCTCACACATGTGTGAGAAATACTAGGGAAGTGTTCCTAGGGAACCAAGATGGAAGAAGAGTCATGGGATTCATTTATGAGGTTGTAAGAGCCTTAATGCAGGTGTAAGAAGCTATTAATGAGTCTGTAAGGCTCATTAATGAGGGGCTTTGACCAAAAGTCAAAGGAGTGTGGATTAGACTAAGAAGGTTAGGAATCACCTTCTAATTAGGTTTAGGAAGGTTTTAGGAAAGGTTAGGAGGGTTTAGAAGGGTTTAGAAATCTCTAGAAGATTCTAGGGTTTTAGGCTTTAAATAAATATTAAATTTATTTAAGGGTTGTGACTTTATTTATCAAATAATGATTTAATAAGCAGGGGAAAATCATTTAAATTTGATTTAAATGCTTTTGGCTAGGGTTTCTTAATTAAATGTCTTTAATTAAAATAGGAGAGGAGATAATGACAATAAAAATATTTTATTAACTAATAAATGATGTCATTAAGGGTTTCTGCAAAATACAATATTTTTATTTTGGCAAAGGGCTTTTAGGTGTCTACATTTTTCCCCTCTTTGATGTGATGCCACTAGTGGAGTGGCGTCAAAGACAATAAAATAAGATGCCCCAGGCTAGAATAGAAGATGAGGGGTTGTGCCCCATCGAAAAAATAACGCAAAGAGGAAACATTGTGAAATTTTCTCGAAAATAACACAGAAGGGAACAAAAAGGAAGACAGGAAGGGGGGATAAACATACGACCTTCCAACAGTAAAGATGCATGAATGCAATATGATGGTGAAATGCATGATGCAGGATGAATCTATATGAAAGATGCAAGAGTAATCTATATGAAGGATGCAAGATGCAAGATTAATCTATATGATGTAGGATTAATCTATATGATGCAGGATGATGCTAGATGTTGGATGGGGGATTTGGGGAGCTCCGTGTGTAAATGTGGAGAGCACAACCTAGTTTGATATAGCAATATTAGAGACCTACCAAGGTTATTGGGAACTCAAGGCCTTGTCACCAACGTTGCATAGGATTGATGCGAAAAAGACACACAAGAGTTGCCCCAGCATTACGCATGCACCCAAGAGGAGGCATGGTGGAAACGATGCAGGAGAAACAAAAAAAAAGGCATTTCCCAAGTGCACCATGTAACCCAGAATATCACATGTGAACCATGCAAGGGACATGTCCGACTGACTCATAGGCAGAAGAAAAAGATCAAAAGACCTTGCCCAAGATTGTTCTCATTTGTAGTAGACCATGATATAAAGGATCGTGGCAACTTTGAGGAGAGGAACAACAAGAAGCCATAAAAGATTAACAAGATCCAAAGGAAAAAATCTAAAACCAAAATGATAACTCTAGAAGACATCCTTTGCCAAGGAGAGAGATTGATTTGATTGATGGGGGGAGATTAGGTTTGAACGTGAGGAAGGATACATCCGACACAGACCAAGTTTGATTGATGGAAGATTAGGTCAGACAGGAGGAAGGATACATCCTCAAGGACCTATTTGATTGATGTGGAGAATGTGTGTTGTTGCTGGAAAATGATCAATCAAGGATAATCATGATGATCAAGGATAGTCGACAAAAGATGGTGCTGAAGTACAAGGCTAGGTGGGACACGATATATGATCAAATACTATTGCAGGAATGACAAGGATATGTACAACAAGACGTGATGATATGTACAACAGACGGGGAGATATTGACAACATATATTTACAAAAGCTCGGGGATTTGGAATAGGAAGATCACGCTATACAGGAAATAGACAAGAAGCTCAGGAGTTGGGATAGTAACTGGATTACTGCATTGGATAGGCTTGAGGATAGAATACCTTGGATAAGGAGGACTGGGATTTGGGATGGGGGGGATGGGAGTTTGATAGATAATGACTTAGTCCACTATGTATAGCACCTATTTCTAGGTTTTCACCAACATACTTGTCCAAGGCACTTGAATCGCCAAGTTTTTACCATTGGATGATTATTTTTCATTGCTTTTTTTGTATTTTTCTTGATTTTCCAATTTTTATGGATTTTCTGGATTTAACAGGATCTAGTTCAAGCATAGAAATGCTTCAAATGTATGATTTTGATAGGATCATTGAGGGGCTCTCCTTCTGGTGTTGATAGCTGATAAGCTCCGGAGCCAAAGCATGTTGTGACAATATAGGGGCCCAACCAAGTAGGCTCAAACCTGTCTTTCTTCTCTCGATGTGCTTGGACTTTCTAATTTTCCTTAAGGACCATGTCACCAACCTGGAACTGTCTAGGATGGACCTTCTTGTTATAACTCATCTTGAGTCAATTTTGGTATGCAACCAGGTGATCATATGCTTGTTGTCTCTTTTCATTTAACAGGTCCATCTATGTAAGGCGTGCCACGTGATAGTCTTCATATGTGGTATAGTTTCTCATGGAGACACGTAATGATGGGAGCTCGACCTCGATGGGTAGAATGGCTTCAACATCATATATAAGGGAATATGGGGTGGTGTTTGTGGGAGTGTGATAAGAAGTATGATAGGCCCAGAGGGAAGGATTTATTTGGAGGTGCCAGTCACTACTAGAATCATCAACAACCTTCTTGAGGATTTTGAGTATAGTTTTATTGGTTGCCTCAGCTTGGCCATTTCCTTGGGGGAAGTATGGGCTGTAGAAATGATGGTGGATGTGGAGTCTGGAACACAGATCATCCACATGCTAGTTTTCAAAAGGTGTTCCATGATCGGTGAAGATAGTAGATGGCATGCCGAAGTGGAAAATGATGTGGTATAGGATGAACTTGGATATATGGATGCCAGTAGTGAGGGTGAGAGGAATTAGTTCAACCCATTTTGTGAAGTATTCTATGATTGTTATGATATATTTATGTCCATCTGAGGAAAGGGGAGTAATTAACCCAATGAGGTCGAACACCCAACATGAAAATGGCCAAGGTGGTGCAATGGGCTGCAAGTCTTGTGCTGGAGCATGAATTAGATTTGCATGTTGTTGACATGGTAGACATTTATTGACAAACTCACAAGCATCATGTTCCATTGTTGGCCAATAATACATGACTCGAAGAAAATGCTTTTCTAGGACCATGCCACTTGTGTGGGCACCGCAAATTCCAGTGTGGACCTCTTGTAAAGCTAGGATGACCTTGTTTGAATCTAAACACCTAGATAGGATGTTATGATATCCTCGACAATAAAGGGTGTTGGCTACAAGAGTGTAGCAGGAAGCTTTATGAATTAGGTTTTGGGGTTGGGTGTTGGTGAGATGGGTAGATATGATACTATTTTTAACATATGCATGGATTTCATGGTACTATGGGGACTAAAGACCAACCAAGACACACACCATTTCTAAATTGATGTTCTCATAAGTAGGCATGTGTAGTTGCTCAACTAAGAATTCATACTGTGATGAGTCATGAGGGATTTCCAATAAGGATCTGATGGTTTCCATTACGTCGACTGATTTGTTCTGAAGCCTTGGTATCTGCGTGAACTGTAGGCTAAAAAAGTGCTCTTTCAGTCAGTCCACCAATTCTTTGTAAGGTAGAAGCTTGTCATCCTTTGTCTGAAATTCATCTAGGACTTGCTTGATTATCAATTGTGAATATCCAAACACTTGCAGTTCTTTTATATTCTATTGGATAGCTATTTTGAGGCTTGAGATGAGTGCCTCATATTCTACAATGTTATTAGTACATGGGAATCCCAATTTGAATGATTTTGGAATATAGTCACCTTGAGGTGTGATGAATAGGATTCTTGCCCCTGATCCATGCGATGTATAGGAGCCATCAAAGTGTAGCTTCCATATTGGTTGTTCTTCAATCATACATAGATGCTCATCAGGGAATTCCATGATTAGTGGACATGCATCCACCAGAGGTTCTTCTGCTAGCTGATTGATAATTACTTTCCCTTTGATTGCCTTTCGATCTATGTACTGGATGTCAAACTCACTAAATAACATGACCCATTTTTCCATACGACCTATAAGGGTTGTCCTTGATAACAGATACTTGAGAGGGTCCACCTTTGAGATGAGCTTGATTGTTGGCTAAGCATGTAATGTCTAAGCTTTTGAGTGGTAAAGGCCACTGCAAGGCATGCTTTTTACATTGGTGAGTAATTGAGCTCATATCTGACAAGAGTTCGACTGATATAATAGATGGCTCTCTCTTTTTTGTTGTCATCATGTTGTGCTAAGAGTGCCCCCAGTGTTGTAGTGGTTGTCGAGATGTAGAGTATGAGAGGGCATCCCAAAACTAGCGGTACAAGGATGGGAGAGTTTTCCAAATATTCTTTTAGCTTCTCAAAGCTTCTATGACAAATAGGATCCCATTTGAAGCTTGTGTCCTTGCAGAGAAGATGTGTGAAAGGTTGGCACTTGTCTGCTAGCTGTGATATAAACTAACGCACTGATTGGAGCTTTCCTTGTAGGCTCCTGAGATTCTTGAGTGTTCTAGGAGGAGGCATTTTTGTAATGGTTTTGACCTTTTTAGGATCAATCTCTATGTTGCGTCATGATATGATGAAGCCTAGAAGCTTTCCAGATGTTACACCAAAGACACACTTCTTTGGATTCAGCTTCAAGAAATAATAATGAAGATGATCAAATACACTATCAAGGATGTCTAGGTGTTCACATTGTGTTTTAGATTTTACAAGAATATCATCCACATAGTCTTCTAGGATTTTGTGTGTCATATCATGGAAGAAGGTTGTCATTGCTCATTGGTATGTGGCTCCTGCTTTCTTTAGCCCAAATGGAATCATGTTGCACCAGAAGGTACCCCATGGTGTGGTGAATGTTGTATTATGTTGATCTTCTTCTTCTATTCAAATCTAATTGTATCCTGAGAAGCCATCCATGCGTGATAACATCTCATGGCCTGTTGTGAGATCTACTATCATGTCTATGTTAGGTAGCGGGAAGTCATCCTTTAGAAATGCTTTGTTTAAGTCCCGTAAGTCTGTGCAAATTCTTATCTCTCCTGAAGGTTTGGTGACAGGCACCATGTTGGAGATCCACTCTAAATAGTCTATAGCTCTGATGATCCTGGCTTGTAGTAGTTTCTCCAATTTTGCCTTGACTAGTAGGGCTACCTTAGGATGCATTTTGTGTAGCTTTTGCTTTACTGGCTTGGCATTAGGGTCCACTGCAAGATTGTGCACAACTAGATTTGGATCAAGCCCAAGCATGTGTGAATACAACCATGCAAAGTTGGTGGTGGCTTCTTGGAGAAGCATAGTGAGAGACATTTCTTCACCCTCTATTAGAGATGCTACGATGTAGGTGATTCTTGGGCATTCTTCTATGCCCAAGTTGACTGGCTTTGTTTCCTTAATGATGATGGGTGACTGCTCTGGTCTGTAATCTTGGATGGGAGGAAGAGGCAAGTCTCCATCTTCTAGCACCTCAGAGAGGTTTTGACCAAAAGAGACGCCCTTTATTTTCTCTCTTTTAGAGTCAAAATGTGCCCCAATGGGGTTTTCACATAAGAACTCATTCTTTTCTTTTACTTTTTTCACTTTTGCGGCTAAAGCTTGCCTCTTCCCTGAAATATTCTTTAGGGTCGAGCTTGTAGATATGAACTGATTCTTGATCTTGATCTGATTGTTGGCCTGATGTTCCCATGAATCTTAGGAGCGCCTCTATGCTTTGGAACTCATCGATAAGTGTGACACTTGGTTGATCCCAGTCTATGAGTTCTAGATGGATGAGGGTAAGTTCAATGATGTTAGTGGTGAGTTGATGGAGGATAGAAGTGCCCAAGAGGGTATCATCATCGAATATATCATCATAGGATTTCATTTCTTCCTCTTCAAGGATATCTTCAATCTCTACAAGGTCATCCTGGCTATTCAAAAGGGGAACGTTGGGAAAGTTGGTGCCCCCAATTGCGGTATTAGGTTCTTGTATACGTAGGCGAGGGGTATTTAAGCCAAGACCTTGATGTTTTGGATTTTTTGAGGCTTCGATTGGATCTTTGCTTCTGCCTTCTTGTGGTCCTATACCACTGCCTTGGTATTTCCATTTTTATGTGGCGTACTTGTGTGATGCTCAATATTTCTCTTTGAAGTAGCCAAGGAGTTCAATGTCAGGAGGTGGGGGATCTCTGTACAACCACTGATTAATGTCAAGGTCCATCTCAAGCCTATCTATATTTTCATGGGAAACAAACATCAATGGTCCCAATTGCTTAATTTCATGATTGGCCTGATTAGGCTTTCTTTGGTGGCTTGGGTACCCTTGTGAATGTGGATCTAGAGGTAGGGCCCCTACTACAAATGCATCAGTTAATTTGTACTCACCACAACCCTGGTTGTTGATCTTGACAGAAGAGAGAGTGGGGGCGAGGATAGTCTCTGGATCGCTATGGGATCAGGATGAGCTGGCAACAAAGGTGCCAATTTTGATTCCAGGACAATGGGTGGAATGAGGGAATGATGCTTCCATCATAGGATATTATGTGAAGGGTTGGGGGTCTGCATGGATGGTGACCTCAGTGCCTTGATGCATAAATTTGATGCACTGGTGATATGTAGATGGTACGACTTTGATCGAATGGATCCATGGTTAGCCGAGGAGGATGTTATATGGTAGATCAAGATCAATAACGTGGAAGATGGTGTCTTGAGTTGCATGGCCTAGCTTGATAGGAAAAAGAATGGTACCTTTAGAGGTACGCTCCAAGTTATTGTATGCCTTGATGGTGATGACCTCATGTGATATGTTAGCCTCCATGAGCCCTATTTATCGAATGAACTTCAGAGTACATAAATTTAGGGCCAAGCCATTATCTATCATGACCCTTTTAATCGTAAAGTCTCTGACCATGATGGCGATGTAGAGAGGGAGATTATGGTCAGGCTCAACAGTTGGTATATCAGATGGCTTGAAGGAAAGAGCACAGGATGCTGATAAATGTCCCACAATGTTCTCAAACTGGATGGTATTTATATCTGTGGGGACATGTCCTTGGAGGGCTCGATTGAGGATTTCTTGATGGATGGGTGAAGTGTGGAGAAGGTCGAAGATGGATATTTGGGTAGGTGTATTCCCAAGGTGTTCAAGAAGGTTATATTGGGCATTGTGATTTGGCCTTGGATTAGCATCGACGATAGATATTCGGCCTCTACATGTGGTGACTGCACACTGACTATCTTCTCCCTTAACATGGATGACATTGACTGTGGGCTCAACTTGGGTTATACATCCAACAAATTTATCGTAGTTGATATGGGCAGTAGTATAGTCTTTATGGTCAACATGGTCTCCTTGCTTTCCTTTACCTTGGTTATAGGGTGGAGGATTGGCATTGACCTGGTTCTTCCTAGCATTGTGTTGAGGGAACACGTTCTCATAGATCTACAGATTGGCATTAGGTGAGGTTTGGGCTGGTGTGTCCACTTGGATCTCCTTTTTATCGATGAGATCTTGGATATAGTGTTTTTATTTCATGCACCTTAGGGTTGTGTGTCCTTTAACATGATGATAATCACAATACTCATGATCTTTATACCAGTTGAGCTTGGGAGTGGCGTCATCAAATTGCTAGGTTGGTGGGTAAGTGATTAAGTTGGCCTTGGCCATTCAATGAAAGATTAGGTCCAGTGGTTCACCAAGAGGAGTGAAGGTTTATTTTTGGTGAGTCTGGACCCGAGACCTGTTCTGATTGGGAGTAGCAAATATGGCATTGGCCTGATTAGTTGGACTGCCTTAGTTTGCTTGTTGTTGGTAATTTTGCATGGGTTGCTAATTGATTTGGGGTTGTTGTTGTTGATATGCAGGAGTTGGTGTAGGACAGGCAACAACAATTTGGACATGCTTGGTGTCAGTGTGTCTACCGATAACAACATTCTTATTTCTATTCTAGTAGCGGGGTTTGTCATTACTGGGTTTGTTGTGGGAATCATCCTTGTAATGCCGAATTGTGCCTTCATCTAACAAGCCTCTTTCAATAGCTATCCCTTTGTCTTTGATGTCCTGATATGTTTGAATGCAGTTTATCCTCATGAAATGGGATAGTTTGGGATGCAGGTTATCAACAAAGATCTTCGTAATATATTTCTCAGGGGGTTGATATGATAACCTAGTAGTGAGGTTCTACCATCATTGCAAATAGTCATCTAGGCTTTCTCCTCCTTTCTGCTTCGAGTTGCAAATGTCTAGAAAAGACAACTCATTCTCGACATTGTGAGCATATTGGGCAATGAACTTCTGAGAGAGTTCGGCGAAGGTTGTGACTGTCCCATAGGGTATTTTGTAGAACCACTCAATAACAGTTCCTCCCAAGCTTTTGAGGAATAAGTGAATAAGGAAATTGTCACTGTAGGCTACTTCTTGACACACCATATAGAATTCCTTTACATGATATCCTTTCCCTCGATATTTATCGAACTTAGGTGTCTCAAAGTGTTTGAGAAAGGGGATCGCTATGATTGATCTATTAAAAGGATAGGGACAAACCTCGTCAAATTTGAAGGCCTTGCTTTCTGTTCCAACCTTAGGCTCTTTAAGAGTGTTCTTCATCTCTTCCCTCTCAGAATTGATTGGTGTTGGAGTGGGTAATCCCATTGGAAAAGGATCTAATGGTGCTGGTGAATAAGGATGATTTTACGGTGGATATTATGGAGTGGGATATGGAGATTTCTCGGTAAGATAGGCAGATTGGAATGGATGTTGGGGTGATGATTGTTGGGGATGATATTGTTGCTGAGGTGTGGGAACCTATTGTTGTGGAGGATATGGAATGGCTTGTTGCTGGGGTATGATGGGATTTTTTTGTTGTGCTAGACAAGAGGATGCTTGTTGATGCAGTAGCATCCTAGGATTCTTAGCAATCCTGTATCAACCAAAAATATGTTTGTCTTTAAAGATAGATTGTTAGTTTTGATCTTGGTTTGGTGGAGTACTTGCTTAATTTGGGAGACTGGTTGCTCAATTTTAGTGTTTACCGGGGTGCTTGGTCTTTGAAGAACGCTCGGTGATTGAAGGCATTGGTTCCCTGGCGCTCAGTAGTAACTGTGTTGGTCAGTGTTCTTTCTTACTGACTTGATTGTTTGGATGGATCAGCTTGGCTGACTAGTGCATTTAATTTGGGTTGCTCTCCTCAAGTTATGGATTGACTGTTGGATGGGTGGGGACCTAGATCTGGCATGTTGCATTCTTCTATGCAGATCTGATGACCATTTGGGGCCATCTTGGAGATTTTATTTATTGTAAGGCTATTTGAGAGTCGACTAATGTTTTGCATTTAATAATTTTTCATAGGAGTTAATTGTTTCATCTAGCCAAATTGTGGCTGAGGATGAGTATTTAAGAGGATGTTTAGGTAGTTGTTTAGGGCATCAAGGGGAAGGTAGAGTTAGTAGCTTGTGAGCTTAGGAACATGAAGATTTCTTGGAAGTTGTGAGTACAATTTTAGATCCTTCTTGGGATCCTACCAGTGTCCTATCGTGTTGCACACCTAGGATAGTTGAGTGGTGAAGTTGTGGAAAAGATTTGGATCCTATGAGATCTTGTAGACTGTTATTTTCTTTATATTTGGTTGTAACTGGGAAGGCCTTATAGCCTAACACATTGCATGTAATCAGTAATTTGATGAATAAAATATCTGTGTTATATCAGATCTGGTGTTATTATTGTAAATTTCTGATGTGTTGTTTGGCTGCAAGGTCGGACAATCCTTAATTGGAAACTCCAACCTTGACTATATCAGGTGGTATCAGAGTGAAGTTTGTTCCTGTTGGAGACATAGCAAGTTGATCTTGTGAGTGAAGTTTGTTCCTGTTGGAGCCGAGTAGATCTTTTGTGTTTGCACCTAGATCTTGATTTGAAGATGCCTTTGAGGAGAAAACGTGAGATCTCAAAAGAAGAAGCTGCTAGAGAATTTAGTCTTGATGATTTTAGAGCTTTGCAGAAATAAGTGCAAGATCTGCAAGAGGAATTGAGAAAGAAGAAGACTACACCGAAGGAAGGTAGTGAATGATGAATCTGAGGAAGAAGATCATTTTGAAGAAGTTGTAGAAGAAGCTAGAGATCTTGAAGAGAATAGAATCCTGAAAGCTATGTCTAAGATTAGGAAGAGACCTAAGATTGAAGTTTCTACCTATTTAGGAAGCCTTAGGCTAAAAGAATTGATTGATTGGATCAATGAGATAGATGAGTACTTTAAGTATGAAGAAATAGAAGATCCTGATAGGGTTAGATTTGCAAAGACTAAACTGAAGGGTCATGCAAATATTTGGTGGAGAGAAGTTCAGTTGGAAAGAGGTAGAAGAGGAAAAGAAAATATCACTAAATGGAACCGAATGGTTGACAAGTTGAAGAAGCAATTCATTTCAGTGGATTATGAATTGGACATGTTTAAGAAGATGCAAGCTTTGAAGCCGACTAACAAATCGGTACAAGAGTATACCGAGGAGTTTTACAGAATCCTGATTAGGACTGGTCATTTTGAAGCTGATAAAGAGAAGGTTTCTAGGTATGTCTATGGTTTGAGACCTAGTATTCGAGAAGAGTTACTTATTGTTCTGATGACAACAATAGGAGATGCTTATCAGATGGCATTAAAGATTGAAAAGAAGTTGAATAAGAAGTTTGAAGGAAGACAAAGAGGTGGTAAGACTGGTGAAATAGTTGCTGAAAGTATTGTGACGGTGAATCCTAAGAAGCCTGATGTAGGATCTGGTAGTGGTCAAGACACTAAGAACTACAATACTGGACATAGAGGAAGGTGGAAGAATGAGTTCACTGGTACTTCTTATCAATGTGGTGAAGCTGGTCATAGAAGTTTTCAATTCCCTAAGAAGAGATTTGTATTGACTACTGAAGAGGATATTGTGAATGTTGCAGAAAAAGGTGAGACTCTTATCACTCGGAGATTAGCTGCATGTGTCCATGAACCATTGCAAAGAAAAAATTTGTTCAGAACCATATGTAAGTGCAAGGATAAGGTATGTAATGACATAGTTGATGGTGGCAGTTTTGAGAACTTTGTTTCAAAAGAGATGGTTAGTAAATTAAGTTTGGAAAGAAGGAAACACCCTAACCCTTATCAGATTAGTTTGATACAAGATGTATCTAAGGTTAGGATTGAAGAACAATGCTTGGTTAATTTTTAGATTGGATCTTATCATGATGAAATATTGTGTGATGTATTAACTATGGATACTTGTCATTTATTACTCGGTTGACCTTGGTAGTTTGATAGAAATGTTTTGTTTGATGGCCATGCTAACACCTATGTGGTTAGGCATGAAGGATCTAGGCATAAGTTGTTACCTTTATAGGAGACAGGGACTAGGAAATGTGGAGTTATCAGGTGTTGTCTGTATGATAGTGACAAACCTCAAGAGCATAGGGTGGATAAACCTATTCTTACAAAGTTTAGTTCGAAAGAGGAGAATGAGATATATGAAGAGTATGTTGAGATTAAGAGGTAGATGGTCTTTCTGACAAATATTGTACAACAGATGATGACATTTATGACATAGAGAGATGCAGATGATACTGAGTTGATTGATGATTTTGAAGAGGATGAGATTTACTAAGGTACTGATGTGATCGGCAGTGGAAGAGATGGTCAACGTCGGTTGCTATCAGTTGCAGACAGGAAAGATAAGAGAGATGGGAAGCAGGAAAATTTTCTACAGAGAACAGTGGATGAAGTAAAGACAACTTGGAATGAAGGACAAGAAGAGATATGGGTTAAGAATAGATTTGGCATACCTGTGTTGATTCCCTTGAGGCATTCCTGATTTCCTTATGAGAAAATATTCTTAACCTGGGGTGTTTGATGCAGGAGCATCCTAGGATTCTTGGCAATCCTGTATCAACCAAAAATATGTTTGTCTTTGAAGATAGATTGTTAGTTTTGATCTTGGTTTGGTGGAGTACTTGCTCAGTTTGGGAGACTAGTTGCTTGGTTTCAGTGTTTATCGGGGTGCTTAGTCTCTAAAGAATGCTCGATGATTGAAGGCATCAGTTCCCTGGCGCCCGATAGTAACTATGTTGCTCAGTCATGCTTGGCATGGTCGATTCCCTAGTGCTCGGTAGTAACTATGTTTCTCGGTGTTCTTGCTTACCAACTTTATTGTTTGGATGGAATGGCTTGGTCGACTGGTGCATTTAATTCGGGTCGCACTCCTTGAGTTATGGATTGACCGTTGGATGTGTGGGGACCTAGATCTAGTGTGTTGCATTCTTTTATGTGGATTTGATGACTGTTTGGGGCCATCTTGGAGATTTTATTTATCGTAAGGCTATTTGAGAGTCGATTGATGTTTTGCATTTAATAATTATTCATAGGAGTTAATTGTTTCATCTAGCCAACTTGTGGCTGAGGATGAGTATTTAAGAGGATGTTTGGGTAGTTGTTTAGGGCATTAAGGGGAAGGCAGAGTTAGTAGCTTGCGAACTTAGGAACAGGAAGATTTATTTGAAGTTGTGAATACAAGTTTAGATCCTTCCTGGGATCGTACCAGTGTCATGTCATGTTGCAGACCTGGGCTAGCTGAGTGGTGAAGTTGTGGAAAATATTTGGATCCTGTGAGATCTTGTAGACTGTTATTTGCTTTGTATTTGGCCGTAACCGGGAAGGCCTTACAGCCCAACACATTGCATGTAATCAGTAATTTGATGAATAAAATATCTGTGTTATGTCAAATTTGGTGTTATTGTTGTGAATTTCCACTATGTTTTTGTTTGGTTGCAAGGTCAGACAGTCCTTAATTGGAAACTCCAACCTTGACTACATCACTTGTTACTGCTCGGGGATAATAGGATGTTGTTGCTTCTGCTCTGGGAAGTATTGTTGCGGTGGAGGAGGATGATGGAATGGTGCAACTTGTTGATAGGATTGACCTTGGTACACTTGGCTTTGAGCTTGTCTAATGTTGGTCAGATGCATTCCTGCATTGCTTAGGGGTGGTACGAGTGTTGGGAAACTGGTGATGGAAGGTGGTTGCACGAGGTAGCTGGTAAGATGAGATGAACTTTGTTGTTGGGGTGGTGGAACTATTTGAGAAGTGGTGGGCGGTATAGATATATAGTTGGTATGTGAAGGAAAGGATGAAGCTGGCGGAGGTTGCGATTGTTGTGGTTGCATTGCTTGAGGAAAAGTGGCATGTTGGTTTGCAGACATGGATATGTGGGATTGGTTTGGTATACCCAGAGCTTGCATTTCTTCTTGAGTGAGGCTCCGATGAGAACCGGTTTGTGGCGGGAGTTGTGATGCGGAGAATGTTGGAAATCTAGATGTGATGGTGGGGGTTTGGGATGTAGATGGTGGATTCTGAGATTCCATGGAGGGCATCCCTGTTGTGAAGGATGTGTGATGGGCTTGCATATTGGAAATGAAAGGTGGAAGTGGAACATATGATTGGATGAATCTTGGTTAGGAAGTGAAAGAAAATGCTTGTGTTTCCCACAAGAAGGGTGGTGCTGATGTGGAAACTTGCTGAGTAAAAGAGGGAAATGATTATGTTGCCCTTGCAAAAGATGATGTTGCTTGGCCCATGGAAGGTGGATGAACTTCTTCTGTAGCGACTTGTGTGGGAGGTGGCGGTTAGTTTTATGGGATTCTTTGGGCCTGAGTGGTGTCTTGGGATGCTATAGAAGATGATGTTCCTATGATGGAAAAGGGGGTGGATTACGTTGTTGCTTGTGTTATAGGACTTGCGAAGCTTCTTTGCAAAAGATGGGGGATGGGCGAAGCTTCCTGAGATATGTGCAAGTTAGGATCATGGATTTGTTAGATGATGGGGGTGTAGGTTTTAGCTGGGATGTAGATGGTGTTGATGGGGATGAGGGGTTGGAGATGTAGTGGAATAGGAGTACCCTCTTGCACAAAAAATTTCATTATAGCCCATCTATTCTGATCAATGATTGCACTCACCATTTGTGCATGCCCTGGATGGCTCATGAATGTTTCCATGGAAAATGAAGTGGGGGGTCCATTGGGATCATCCCATACATTCTCAACTTGTGGGATTTTTGGATTGTAGGTTACCATTGCGCTGATAGGATTGTTAGGATTGGACAAACTAGTGGCCAGATTGGGATCCATATCCCTTCTCCTCTTGGATTGCGTCTCGACAGGCATGGAATGCAGAGGCTGGGTGGATGCAAGAACTCTAAGGATGATGGATGCAGATCTAAAGAAGCTCTAAACATGGTGGATTTCTAGGATGTGATGCACAGACTTGGATCAAATAAAGGATGATGGGAGGATAAAAGATGGTGGGATGCTAGATTTGGATCGAGGAGACGATGGAAGATTTGTGGAAGATGGTGGAGGATTACTAAGTATCAATCAATGAGTTGTTGCTTCCTAATGTAGGATCAAATAGGATTCAATTTTTAACGTAGGATAAACTAATGATCTTCGGCTGACAGGATTCTTGTGAATGCAGGCCAATATCTTGCTCGAGATGATGAGGCTTACAAGGACAAGTATGGATGCCTTAGACAATGCTCTGTCAAAGGGTGGAGATTTTTGATTTGGGATAAGGATTTGAAGCAACTCAAAGGATAGGACACGAAGTGTTTGGATTTGGTGAACTGGATTTTGTTCAAGGATGATGGTTTCTGATTTAGATGGTGGATTTTTGGATTTGGATCAAGGATGAAGGATAATGACAAGGATTATGATTGTGGATTGTTGATGGAAGGATGATGAAAGATAACTGAATGATTCTATTCTAAGAGGATGACCTAGATGCGGCTGAAAAGGGATGACTTGTGATGCAACTAGGAAGATGATAAAAATGCACCTAAGGATGGATGGTGATACAATGATGAATCTAAGGATGATCTAGGATGCAAAGGATGTCGAGATAGGATTTTGGGATTCTAAAGGAATGGTGGATATACGATGGGCCAAAACTAGTCTTCGCTCTCTAGGTTGAGATAGTGATGATTAACTTGGAACCGAAATGTAAACTATTTCACTTTGGCGTTATGGCCCACATTATCCAGTTTCTCTTGATATTTTTCTTTTGCTTGGATTTCCTTGAGGGAAGGTTTTAGGTTTCATTCTGCAACCTTTTTCTCTTGATGGACTCAGGAATTGGGAAGCTTGGCTTTCTTGTGTTTGATTGAATCAGACATACCTAGGAAATATTTGGCAATTGGATTGAAACACAACTTTGGATATATGATTTTGAAGGATCTCTTTTTTGAAAGGATGTTTGAATAACTTTGGTCAAGATTTTGGATCAGTTTTGATGTCTCCAATGGCAAAGGACAAACTCAACAAAAGACACTCTGAAAGAAATCCCAATAAAGGACAAAGAAAATTGTTGGGATACAAGCAAATGATTGACCACTGACTCTGATAATGTTCCCGAAAGATGTGTATGTTTTGACAACTATTTGTACTAAGTTTGGAACTTCGAAAAAACACACTAGATAGACTACCTAAGGTAAGGTTAGTATCAAAATCTTTTCCCATAGCTTGCTACCCCTAAAATAGATACATATGGTGAGTGTCTTAAGGTGATCTAGGAAACCACTTGGATCAATCCTTGCACAAAGACTTTGATACCTTCGGGAGTAGATCAGGAAGCCTCTGATTTATCAAGTGTTTATTTTGGTTTGTGGTGTTCTTCCAATCAGTTTGTACACATGTGACTCACTTAAGAGCCTAGTTGACCATGTTGAAATAGTAGGGATATTCACCTACCTCACGCTACCATCAACACACATCGCCCGAGCTTGAGGGGATGAAGCGAGAGTTTTCTCAATGCTTTATTTCTATACTAGCCAGGTAAGTACCAGTTTGAATTCATTCTCCAAAGAGGAAGCATTTTTCTCTTTGGACAGGCTACTCTAAAAGTAAAATAAGGGAACTTGTCCAAGTTCAACTTCTTTTACATTTACTTATCTAACAAGGCTTTTACAAAATTTGAAACTCCTAAAAAGTACACCAATAAAATCTCTTTCCCAATTTGATTTAGTGATTTCAAATGAAAACTTGCAAACACATGTGTTTATGATTTTGATTTTTTCATTCCTTGAAGATGAGAAAACTTTGAGAGAGATTTTCAATTTCTTTATTTTGGCATTCAAGATTGAGTTTTTGCTTCTTTAGGAACCTAATTTGAACTTTGAAACAGAATAAACTTGATTTATTTTCACTTTAAGGCACTCAAGATTTGCATTTTCTTTTAGGATTTAAAAGGAAATGACTCTTTGGACTTTGGTCCACTTCTTTAGATTCACTCAAGATTTGGTGTTCTAGAATTCGGTTTTAGACCCAAAAAAGAGGTTCCTAGATTGACTCATGCATGAAAGTTTTTGAAAACATTCAAGATTTTTCAAAAATAAATTTATTTTAACCAAGAACCAAGTATTAGATTTGATTTAGGAATGTTTAGGATAGGTTAGGATCACTTAGGAACCAATTAGGAATGAGATGTAGATTTGCTCCTAGATTGCATGAAACTTGAAATCACTTTAAAATATTGCAAATGAAGTTCACTTTAACTTAAGAACAAAGCATTGAGTTGGATTTAGGAACATTTAGGATGAATTGGGATTGGTTAGGAACCAAATAGGAATGAAATGCATATTTCTAGTTCCTTTTATTTACCCAAAATTTGAAGTGTTCCTAGCTTGTATGAAAACCTTAAAAACACTTAGATTCGAAAGCATGAAGTTATTTTTACCTAAATGGAAGGCATTAGAGGTGTGTTTGATTGTTTTAATACTTATTAGTAATTATTAGTTTTGTTTAGGATTGATTAGGAAGCAATTAGGAAAGATTTGCAATTTGTTACACTTAAGGCATTCAAGAGTGATTTGATGTTCTTTTTAAGCCCAATAAACAAAGTGTTTTGATTCCTAAACATGAAAAATGATTTATTAGCCTTAAGGCCTTATAATTTTAGTGATTTATTTGCCTCTAATGAATACCTACAGAAAATGAGGTTAAAAACTGGAAAATTGCAGTCAAGAGGCACCCAGAGGCCCTAGAAAACACTAAAAACCAACTTGAACCCTGTTTGAGGCCTTACACGTGCCCTCTATTTTCCATATGAGTAAACAAGGCAAAGCATTTGGGGGATTTTACTCACACGAGTCAGGATGAGGGCTCATACGAGTCAGTATGTGATGTAGGAGCATCTTGGGTGTAAGAGCAATCTTGCATCACCCAAAAATAATTCTGGTTTCTTTTCAATAAGGGTTATCTTCTGCAGAGTTGGTATTTTTGGAAAGTTACTATTTTTAGTAAGTTTTCCGTTTGAGCTCAGAATGGTCTATTTTCTTCCTTGGAGGTTCATTTTGGTCATATCAGCCTGCCAGTAAAGTTTCATTGCCAGATCAAGTCTAGTTTTGAAGATATTGAAAAAATTTGGTATTGGCGGCAGGGTACAGAAACTTTGAACTCAATTTTGAAGGCTTTAGAGGCCCTGGATGAGGTTAAAACTTTAGTTGTAGAGCACTTCATGCCCTTTTTGAAATGGGGTCGTAATAGTCAATCGAGTCAACGGGTGATGACTTATGGTCTCTGAAAGCTGGGCCACCTGAAATGGCAGAAAATAAATTTCCTTCAAAATTTCTATTTGGGTTTCAAAAGATGTTTTGAGTCGACTTTGATGTAATAAATTAAAAAATAAAATAATTCTAGGGTTGGTCGGCCTTAGTGGCTAAATTTTTGGAACCTTCCCAGGCGATGGAAAATTGCCTATATAAGGAAGGTCCACAGTGTTGTCTAGGGAATTTTAGGGTAGTTCAAAGCAATTCAGGGTAGTTTAGAGCAGTTCATGGTAGATCTAGGTAATAATTCAAGGCTTTGTCCTACAAAATATTGTAAAGGAAAATGTCCATGTGGCTTTGCATATTGTAATTCCACATTTGTGGAGATAATAAGAAGCTCATTTTCTGTTCTTGCAAATTGTTTTTGTTTCTCTATTTCTGTTATGTGTTTTTGGTATTAAGGGGAGCACCCTTCATTAGTTTGACTCCTAGTACGAGTAAACAGGGCCAATAGGCTTACAATAGGCCTAAATTGCATACAAAAACCCCATACAAGTAATGGGTGGCCCCATTACAAGCCAGGAAGTTTTCTCATATGGGAAACTATGCCAGTGAGTTTACTCATACAAGAATCCACCAAGAACAGGATGAGAATTGTTAAAAAATGAGTTTTTTGCTTGGAAAACCCCAAAAAATGCAGTTTTGAAGGATTGTGGGGTCCCACCGGGTGTGTCAAAATATATTCAGAGAAAACCTAATTTGTTCAAAAAAAGTGTAGACATTCAAATATTAGTTTAAGAGCATATTCCTAACATATAGAAAAAGAAATTTGCAAAGACACTTTAGATAGAGCTCAACAAGAGCACCCTATCATCGTTCGATTTTCTCTTGATTTAGGGATGTGGGTGTGCTCTCAAAACACTTGGAGCATGTCCCTAATGTAGATTGGGAAGGATTAGGATCAACTAGGAACCATGAGAATCCCATAGTGGCATAGAATCAAGTATAGAACACCTGATTTTCCCCTAGAGCCTCAAGGAGCCTAATGAAGCTAGGATGCAGATTAAACTAAAGATGATTATGCTAAGATTGATTTTAGATCAAATGAAGTGTGAGATGATGAAATGCAATGAAAGTAACCAAGTTAATCCATATTAGCTAAGCTAGGATGTGAGTTAAAAAGCTTAGAAATGAATTAAACTAGCAATTAGAAATTAAACTATGATATTCTAGAAGTGATTTAGCATTATAACATTACTATGTAAATAAAAGGTGAATTGGTGTTTTGATCTTGGAAGTGAGGGTATTTATAGGATTTAAGGAAGGGCTTAGGTTAGGAAGTGGAGTTAGGGTCAGAGTAAGGGTTTGGGGTAGCGCTAGGGGTATGGTTAGGGGTAAGGTTAGATGGATGAGGATTAAGGGTTTCTCACACATGTGTGAGAAACTCTAGGGAAGCGTGCCTAGGGAATCAAGATGGAAGAAGGGTCATGGGCTTCATTTATGAGGTTGTAAGAGCCTTAATGAGGGTGTAAGAAGCTAGTAATGAGTTTGTAAGGCTCATTAATGAGGGGGTTTGACCAAAAGTCAAAGGAGTGTGGATTAGACTAAGAAGGTTAGGAATCACCTTCTAAGTAGGTTTAGGAAGGGTTTAGGAAAGTTTAGGAGGGTTTATAAATCTCTAGAAGATTCTAGGGTTTTAGGCTTTAAATAAATTCTAAATTTATTTAAGGGTAAGGGTTTAGAAATCTCTAGAAGATTCTAGGGTTTTAGGCTTTAAATAAATATTAAATTTATTTAAGGGTTGTGACTTTATTTTTCAAATAATGATTTAATGAATAGGGTAAAATCATTTAAATTTGATTTAAATGCTTTTGGCTAGGGTTTCTTAATTAAATGTCTTTAATTGAAATAGGAGAGGAGATAATGACAATACAAAAATTAATTAATTAATTAATGATGATGTCATCAGGGGTTTCTGCAAAATAAAATATTTTTATTTTGGTAAAGGCATTTTAGGTGTCTACAGTTATTATAAGAATAAATATAGATTAACACTATATATATGCATATTAATATATAAAATAATATTAATTATTATTATTATTATATATATATGTATGTATGTATGTATATATGTATGTATGTATATGTAATAAATCATTTCAAATAATAATCATATAGTCAGTTTTATTTATCTGACCGATGCTACATACATCAACAATAAGACACAACACTTGTTGAAGGTTTTTCAAGTGGGGTTGCAAGAAAAGTGGGCTTAACCTTAGAGGAAACCCTGTGGTTAAGCGCACTTGAGCTAGAGTAGTACTAGGTGGGTGACCTCCTGGGAAGTCTCGGTGTTTCACCTCTATGAGAATCACCTAAATGCAATGAGCGCTAAGTGTTCCATTCATTCTCATGAGAGATGGGTACTTGTGAACCACTACTCATGACACATGGATCAAGGATATTGACTCAAAAACTCCACAATTGAATCTTGATACCAATATCATTATTTGACATGTGGAAAATATCTCCTACTTATCAATTAATGAGCTTAAGTGGATTTATAATGAATTTTTTATAAGGCACAACACCTTCTAAAGGTTTTGCAAATGGGGTTGCAAGAAAAGTGGGATTAACCTTGGAGGAAACTCTATAGTTAAGTGTGCTTGAGCTAGAGTAGTACTAGGCTTGGTGACCTCATGGGAAGTCTCGGTGCTTCACCTCTGTGAGAATCACATAAATGTAGTGAGTGTTAAGTATTCCATTCATTATCATGAGAGATGGGTTCTTATGAACCACTACTCGTGAAACATGGATCAATGAGATTGACTTAAAAACTACATAGTTGAATCATGATAGCAATATCACAATTTGGCTTGTTGTAGAAAATATCTCCTACTTATCAGTTGATAAAATTAAGAGGTATTATATATAATAAATGGTTCATAAGGAACAACACTTTTCGAAGGCTTTGCAAATGGGATTGCAAGCAAAATGGGCTTAACCTTGGAGGAAACTTTGTGGTTAAGAATGCTTGATATGGAGTAGTACTATGATGGGTGACCTCCTGTGAAGTCCCAGTGCTTCACCTCTATGAGTATCAACTAGATATAATGAGTGCTAAGTGTTCCATTCATTATCATGAGAGATGGGTTTTTGCGAATCATTGCTCATGAAACATGGGTCAATGAGGAATTGAATCCTGATAGCAATAAAAGAATTTGACTTGTGTAAAATATCTCCTACTTATGAATTAATGAGCTTAAGGGGATTTATAACGGATTTTTCATAAGGCACAACACTTGTTGAAGGTTTTGCAAATGGGGTTCCAAGAAAAGTGGGCTTAACCTTGGAGGAAACTCTATGGTTAAATGTGCTTTAGATGGAGTAATACTGGGATGGATGACCTCTCAAGAAGACCCAATGCTTCACCTCTATGAGCATCACCTAGATGCAATGAGTGCTAAGTGTTCCATTTGTTCTAATGAGAGATGGGCTCTTGTTAACCACTACTCATGAAACATGGATCAATGAGGTTGACTCAAAAACTACACAATTGAATCCTGATAGCAATATCACAATGAAATTTTAGTTCTTTTGAATTGACTCTAGATCTTAGTTGGTTCAATTTAAGGTTATAGACTGACATAATTGTTGAAAAGAAATAAAATTATGTCGTCAAATATTCATAAATGGTATACCAATAGTACCTATATCACTAGGTAATCATAGACAAATACCACGCACAATGGAATGAGCTATTACAATACACAAATCCCAAGGTCTAACACTGGAAAGAGCAATAATTGATATTGAAAATATAGAAAGAAGAGGATTGACATTTATAGTTATATGAAGAGTCAAATCATTTGATGGTCTTCACATTCATCAAGTATTCTTCTTCTTAGAGATACTCTAAGATGCAAAATAATTCATACAGAATTATAAGAAAAAGAAAGAAATCTCAACTACAACAATTACCCCTCTAAAAAAATAAGGTATACAATTTTGAGCCCAATCTCTAAAAATAATTTTATGAAACAAGCTATGTTTCTAAAGTTGATTGTGTTTTCTTTTTTGCAAAAAATAAAGCACAATCAACTCTTGAAACAATAGCTTGTTATATGATGGATTGTGGAAAACTGATATCTCTGAATAATTCTATGATTTTTCATGTTGCATGTTGTGTGAATTTTACTTTTCCAAATATTCATTTTGCAGACATTACAACACCACAACACAAACTCATATATAATGAATCAATATCAAAGATTAAAAAAATATATCATTGACTAATATCAACTATACATTACTCACTTGAAGTATATTCACTTCTTACAATTTCTATTAAGAAACTTCAATTATATACAATACATTGATCTAATTCACTTAAAGTTTCATTTTGCTAATGCCAACTCCAATGTACAATAAGGACATTTTCAAGGAATGGAGATCAACAAAAGAAAATCCAACACAACAATAAAATATGTATGTATTTAATGTATTTAACTTCTTAGACAACATCATTAAAATTCAAATTTGTAAGAATTTGCCTAAGACAAAGAATGAAAATGTCAAGATCTAGAAGCTCAATTGATAGCACAAGAGAGACAAATATGATATGATCAATTGAATGATTCAATAATGATCAATAGTGAAATATATACAAAATCAAATAAGTACAAAGTAGATGTGCCTAAATATATAGGCAATGCATGATAACTAGGAGAGATGCAAATGATAACCTATCAACTAGACAAGGTGTAATCACATGTCCACCAAAGGTGGATCATCCTCCATTGTACATCAAAGTATGTGCAACATGTGGAACAATGAGAGGATGATAATGTAATAAGAGCACTAAAGGTGGATCTCACACCTAAAGTGGAAATACTCCTACACCATGTGCTAAAATGAAATGAAAACTCCTAGGTGCCTCAATGACAACTAATATGAAAATGTATTATCCTAAGTAAACTTAAGTAAAGTGTAATTAGGAAAATTTAATTACTCTAACACCCCCCCTTAAGTGAAACTTAGGGGAATGCACTTAAGCTCACAAGGCTAAATGACAATGCAAGATGGGTCCCGACTACTAGGCCATGTTAGGTACCCATGTACAATATGCAAGTGCAAAAGATATGCAATATCTCATAAAGAGGAGAAAGAGGGAAAAAATCATGGGAAAAACCCTCCCCCAAAAAGAGAGATTAATACAAGAATAGAACTCTCAAAGAAGTATAAGGACAAAACCTCATGTGAGGAAAAATTCCACCCCCCATAAGAGAGAATGAGAGTAAGAGAGACCAAGTAGCTCCCCCCCCCCCCCCCCCCCCCCAACCTCAATGTAGAATTAACACCAATGGTAGATGCTCTAGGCTCGATGTATAAACCACTCCAGGAGTGTAGAACAACATTCCTCCCCTTAGGAAGAAACAAGACCAAAGGTGTATGTATGAAGCCTCCCCAATCTATAGGAAGAAACCTCAAAATGTATGGAATCTCTAAAACCTACTCAAGTCAATGTTGAAAGGTGCCTCCTCCAAATCATGTGCACTAAGCCACTCTATTGAAAAAGAAAAATCAGGATCAACTGAGGATGAATGTAGAACATGTGTTGAAGACCCAAGTGTCTCCTCTGAAGATAAAGTGACCTCCTCCAACTATTGTATTAAAGTATCCATAATCATGTCACCCTCGAAAGAATGATCAAGTAGAGAATGAAGATGAGGGTCAGCATGATCCCTCGCAAAAATTGAAGAAGGTGTTGGAAATATAGATGGAGTAACTAAGAGCGGGGGGTGAATCAGTTAACCACAAAAATATTACCACAGATCCCTTAGATGTCTTATTAAATCATTTACTACTGTTACTCGGTAAACATACAGAGAAATGTTGAAACTCGGTTATTGTAGTGAGTATTAATTATAACTGTTCTTAAGCATTCATCAGTGATTAACATGCATGCATAAAGAAAATAACATGAACACAAGAGACACCAGATTTAACATGGAAACCCAATATGGGAAAAACCACCAATGTAACTAGTTACTATTTTTCACTCTTCTGAAGTGATGCCCTGTTAGGAGCCAACCCGGTAAAAGGTTACAAAACACACTGTTAGGTGTGACCTTGTTAGAGGATTTAATCACCCTGTTAGGAGTGGCCTTGTAAGAGGTCTTGAAACAATTCAATAGAACTATCACCTTGTTAGAGGATTTACAAAATGGTTGTTAAACCAACTTGGTTAAGAGATTTTGAAATCACTGCTACAATGGTAAGAAAGTAACAATGAAATGACCTAAATAATGATGCAACTGAATTGCTGATTACTAATCTCTGTTCTATTTCACTAGATCCTTCCTGACCAAATAAATCTTCGCTGCTCCTCAAGGATATCTAACCATCCTTCAAAATTCGCACATACCTTCCTTCAAAATGATTTTCATGTTCGCTCACAAACTTCCACACTTGCACATTATTCTTCACACTTTGAATTCACCACTTGACCTTCTATATATACCATTCAGATTGTCAAGTCGACACTAATAATCATTACAAACATTAACGCTCATTACAACAGTCGGCTGGAATAAACAAACTTTATTTCTCAAATTAACAAAATCCTTTATTGGGCCGACCTTGCTCGATAAATACTAATCGTGAAAAGATTTACTTTGGTGACCAAGTGAACTCGGTTACCACTGTGAATTCTACAACATCCTTTGGAGACCGAGTGAACTTGGTAAACACTAACTTTCCTTTGATAACCATGGAAGCTCGGTTAACACTGTTTTCTGCCATACTTTCCTTTGACGCCCGAGAGATCTCGGTAGACATTGAAAACTGCCTTGCTGACCGACTGAGCTCGGTAGACACATAGAACTGCTTATTGATATGACATTTGTGTGACATCAAAGACAACACACAATTAGACAATTGTATCCAACAATCTCCCTCAGACAATTGTATCCAACAGAAGGATCATCTTCACCAAAGAGAATATGAATGTTATCTATAGTGTCTTCCAATTTTGAAATGTAGGACTCCACAAACAAACTTGCAATGTCTGTCAAGTAGCCATCCCATGGAATTGAGTCTAGAAGACAATGAATATCCTATTGCACTGAATCACCTAAATCCATGGATGTATCATCAAAAGCAACAATAGAAGTAGTCTCGATAGGAGGAAAGGAAAAGGAAGGCTCAAGAACTTGATCATGTGCGAGAATACCCAAGTTCAAGTATCCAAAAACCTCCTCAAAATTTGAATCATCACTGTAAGTGTGATCATATGTTGAAGAATCATTGTCATCAAGAGGAACAAAATCTATAAAGGAGTAAAACTGAGAAGAGTGATCCACCATGCCAGTAGAAATAACTGCTCCACTCTCCAAGTCCTTTATGAAAACTGAATCAGGTGTAAATTCCACAGTCTTCTTTGTAGCACCATTTGTGATTTGATAAATAGAAAGAAGGTTATTGGTCAAGTGTGGAACACACAACACATCATTGAAGTGTCCCTCCCCAACATCAATAATTCCTTTCCCAATCAGATTCATGTAAGTTTGATTGCCCATCAAAATAGGTGGACCTTTGCAAGGCTTGAATAATGAAAATATAGACTGTGAAGAAGCCATATGATGAGAAGCCCCTAAATCTAGAAGCCATCTACCTAAATCAGGACTTGAAGAAGCATATAAAGCTTGTCCTTTTTGTGTGACAAATGTGTGACCCTTTCCTTTATTGAAGAAGTTGAGGTAGACATCCTAGAAGGCAAATTGATCGTATTCTTTACAAGAAGATTCTTCAATTCATCAATGTCCTTATAAAAAAAATGTTCTTCATGTCCACCCTTTTTGCAATATGCACAAGATCGCTTCTCCTTCTTTGAAAATCCCAACTTTTGAGATGATGTAGAAGTGCCATGTTGTGTGGAAGTTGATTGTGCACTTTCTTGTTGAGACTTAGGCTTCCAATTCTTCTTCTTCTTTTGAGAACTTTGACTTGGATGCCCTTGATTAGCCACTAATGCCTTAGACTGTGAAGACTTGAGAATCCCCATGCTCATCAACTTTGATTGCTCTACCATCAGCATCTTAGTGAAGTCATCAAATGAAGGCATGGTGTATGAACCACCTAAAGTCAACTTATGGGTATAGAAGCTAGAGACAAAATTTGCATACTATGATGGAAGCTACCCAACAAATTATAGATTAACTCTACATCCTTTTTATCAATTCCACAATCCTTGATCTTCACTCTTAGCTCATGTGCCTTTGTGATGTAATCTTGGATTGTATCAAAATCCTTGGCATCCAAATTCATGAGATCATTAGCAAGCTTGTAGCTTATTTCTTCATCAACTTGACCATACAAACTAGCAAACTTATCCAATGCTTCCTTGGTTGTGGTACATTATTCAATATGGAAGATAAGGTCATGTATTACATACTTTCTCAAGGTTCCAAGAGCTGTATTATTTTGATTGACCCATTCTAATCGAGCATTAGGATCAGTTGGTGCAACAATGGTTCCATCAATGTATTGAATTAAACCTTTTTCCAAAATCTTACTCCATGCTTTAATTTTCCATGATGCATAATTATGTGGAGTTAAAAGTGGAAATATAGGAGAACCCATGATGAAAAATGAAAAAGAGAGAAAGAGAAAAGGAGGCACAATCACACAAGACACCCCTCCCCCAAATCAATCAATCAAAGAACCCCCCCAAAATAGATAAGTTTGGCACTTTATATATAGTGCATGTACAATTGCCACTTGCCAAAATAGACCAAAGGGAACTTCTGATTTTGATGATTACAACAGAAAATATGAAGCTCCAACAGACTCAACAAAATAAGACACAAGATCATTCAAGGATCCAATCAATTACAAGTGCTAAAATAGGCCAAAATAGACCAAATTTTGAAAGAACTATGTCCACTCAAAATTTCATCAAACTGATACCAAATTTCAAAAATAGACAAAAAATTATGCACTTTCAAAAAAATTGCACCTGAGAATGTGTCCATACGAGCCCAAATGAAGCTTCTGAAGTTGCAAAAATAGGGATTAGAAAGGTACAATCACCAAAAACTACATTTTTTTCTCAATCTATGCATCAAACTAGAAAATATCTGCACCACTAAAAAATTCAAGAGATTCTACCCAAAATCAATAAAAATTATACTCAATTTGGAGCCCAGATGACCAAGTTATGGCCTCTTGAAGTCAGATTGCCAAACCAAAATTGCATATGGAGAGGGGTCCAAATTTTCCAAAAATTGATGAATTCAGCAATCCATGAGCTTAAATTTGACAGTCAAATGAACATCGAAGCAAAACAAAAGTGCTCAGGAATGACGGTCACGAGGACGTCAAATTTAACATATCAAATTACTAATGCATTCATGAGTTTAAAATTGGCGGTCATACAGTTGTCGAAGAAAAAAGAAAAATGTCACCTATGACGGCTAGACAACCATCAAATTTAGCATATTGGAAATAATCACGTGGCAAAAAAATGTCTTCCTCCTGACTTGCCATTTGACATGACCAACTATACGGGCTGATGACATGTCAGAGGCTTGTGTGGCTTTGTGGCACTTTGCAAATTCTGGCTGGCTACTCCTTGGAGATGGTTGACCTAGCTGGCGCAGTGGACATGGAGTAGAGCTCAGCTTAGGTAATGAGCATAGATGACCGAGCTCAGGGAGCTTTGGGCACATCAAAGCGATTCCTCAGCTCGTTGAGGTGAGCTTATTAGTGGTAGGTTGCGGGAGTTTTGTCCCACATTCACCGGGGTATGAATTTCTTAATTATATAAATTGATAAGCCCACACTATTTGAAACAGTGAGCAGTCACCGCGTAGTGTACTTTTCTTTGGGTTGTGTGTTGTCGGGGTGGGTTGTCAGTAGTGATGACATGATCATTTGTTGGCGGGTTGCAACTTGGGCAGACTATTAGGTTGATGAGTTGGGATCGTGGCCAGGATTTGACAACCTGTTGCTACATATATTGATGTCGTTGTTGGGGGTTGACTACATGATTATCAGATATTTTCTGACTTTGACAAATTGACCTGCAATTCTAATGAAATTCTAATAAAAAATAGGGGTGGGGATCTCGACAAAACCCCAATTTTTGCATAACTAAATGTGACTGGAAAATGCAAATATTTCCTAGATCTGAAAATAAATATGCAAATATTTTCCAAATCTGAAAATTAATAAAAATAATTGCAAAATATTAATCAGATCTGAAAATAAAATTACCCAATTTGCAAATCGGGCTACCCAAGCTTGATTTGCAAAAACAATTTGCCTCAAATTTAACTTTTGCCCAAGGTAGGAAAATTTATAGTCAAAATTCACCGAAACAGCCACCCGAACACAATGGTGAGTTCAGATCATTCTCTAGACACTCCCACAAGTTGTTGCACCTTCGGATCTTAATCGTGGCCATCTAAAAGTTGAAGCAAAAAATCTCCAATGGCTATGTAATGAAACCTTCCATGGCTCTAATACCATGTAAGAACTTGCCTAAGACAAAGAATGAAAATGCAAAGATCTAGAATTCAATTGATAGCACAAGAGAGACAACTATGATATGATCAATTGAATGATTCAATAATGATCAATAATGAACTAGATACAAATTCAATTAAGTACAAAGCATATGTGCCTGAATATATAAGCAATGCATGATAACTAGGAGAGATGCAAATGATAATCTATCAAATAGACAAGGTGTAATCACATGTCCACCAAAGGTGGATCATCCTCCATTGTAAATCAAAGTATGTGCAACATGTGCAACAATGAGAGGATGATAATGTGATAAGAGCACTAAAGGTGGATCTCGCACCTAAAGTGGAAATACTCCTATACTATGTGCTAAAATGAAGTGTGAACTAATATGAAAATGCATTATCCTAAGTAAGCTTAAGTAAATTATAATTAGGAATATTTAATTACACCAACAAAATCTATATGTGGACATGTTCATGTAGTTTAGGTGCTAATGTTGAAAGGATTTTAGAGAAGCAAAAGGATGATTAGATCTATATATTGTTGAAGTTGATATTACAAAATTTTGAAATTTTGCGATTGTGACGGTTGTGAAGACCATATCTCAGCAATTGAAAACAAATGTATTCTTTTTAAGTACTTCAATTTAGTTTTTAGCTTCTAAAATAAATTCATTTACATTATAACCAATTATTACTAATAAAGGTAGTTTTTTCCCCTCTAATATATTACTCAAAGTATATCCTACTTATCGACATAACCATTGCACCTTTTGGTGCAAGTGCTAGTATATACATTTCTCTTGGTTCATTTGTTTCTCAATATCTAAGCATGGAAGTTTCTTAATGCTTAGTGGTATGATTGTGTTGAGAGCATATTGCCAATTCCATTTTGCATTGATGTCTTACTTGACCCCATGCCTCAAGTGGATGGAATTTGAAATGCAATTATTAAGAGTCATGAATGGTCAAAGTGCCTTATTGTTGAGTTTATTCTAGGTAAATGTCCAATTTCTAGGTAACTATTTAATCTATTTTGTTTTGTGTGTTAGACAATTAAACCTAATATATAAATAAGGAAAGAGAAAACAAATGTGCAATATTTAACCTACACAAACATGCAAAGTTCAGATCTAATGTGTAGCATTAAAACTTGGACCAAGTTGTTTTATGTTTTGTGGTGGGAAAAAATTATTATGCAATGGTCATCTTGTTATGTCATGGAGTGACTACAAAAATAGTGCCTTGTCTAGGGACATGTCTCCACCCCTGAAATACCCATCCCTATCCCCCAAGGTTTTTTAACAATGGCAGGAAGTTAGGGGGCACCCACTTGTCATCCACCCTATTTGGAATTTTTTGAAATGGCAAAAAATGTGTTTCAAATTTTGTGTACAACATAAAAAGAGGAAGTGGATGCTGGGTTTTCCTTGAGGTTGTTGGAGACAACCAAGTGTCTCTTGCAACATCCAAAGGAAATTTACTCATTTTAATAAAAAATCATTAATGTTTTTAAAAATATTTTATTGGGTTGTAAAGGGGTGTGGGGTCCAAAAAAACCTTCCACAACCATTGTACACCATAAACTTGCAAAAATAATTTATTTCATTTGCATTTTATTATTTTGTTTTCTATTCTTGGTGGCTAGTGCCATTGTTTTCCTAGTTAAAGCTTGATTTTGTAGGGTCTACAAAAGGGGGTTTGAGGGATGAGATTGTGGACGCATCTCCACTACATTTGGAAAATATTTGACCTTGAATAACAAATACAAGTTCAAAGTTTGAGTTCAAGATTAATAGTGAGAATATAAATTGGTGTCAAGGTATGCCATTTTTTATAGCTTTTTATGCTTGTTGGAAAAGGTTTGTAAGTTGTAACTAGTTTTAATTTTCACTCTTTTAAAAAATAGCTTCAACTCAATGTATTATCACAAAGAAACACTACAAAATAAGCACCAACAATAGTGCTAGTGATGAGAATATGTGAGGGTAATGAAGTAGATGAAGTAAACTCAATATCAATAAATACTTCTTATTTGAAAATCCAAAAATGCATTCTATTAAAACTCTATAAGATCATTTTGCATGTCTTTCACCCTATTTTCCAAAATTTGCAAATGGTCCTTTAACCTTAGAAGACTATTCCTCAATTTGTGACCAAACTAATTATCAATTAAGGATATAGGAAGCAACATGCATTGGCTATGTCATATTTACAAAATTGTTTACCGTGTGGGCTATATTAGGGTTAGAAATCATCTACTGGGTGAGAGTGTGACATGGGGTTAGAGTTTCCAAAAAGTAAAATTGGAACAGTAGATTGAGATGACATAGTTGCAAATCATCAATACCACTCACAATAATTAATAGTTATCTATTGATCAACATGGCTATTCCAATATATTAGTCGAAGATATTTGTGATAGAGGGAAGAGGAAGACCAATTTTATTGTAGTTGAAAATGATACCATGGTAAGATTGATGGATATACAAAAACATGAGAAAGATGACGATTCAATGCTTAATTTATTTTTACGCCTATGTTATTTTATTTCATTTGGAAAAGTCTCCTCATTTCAAAGTTGCATTGAGAGATGCAATGGCAATTGGACCCTCTTATGCCTCCCATGGAGAAGATAGATTGTGTGTCACCCACCTTGACAAACAATATTCAAAGGTGAACATGTTGATGAAGGATATGAGAAAAATATTGATTAGGACTAACTATTCAATTGTTATGGATGGGTGGACTAATTATTAACATTGGTCCCTAATTAATATTAATATTTTTTATTATTGTGACAATGCCCTATTGGTTCATACTTTTTAGAGAAGTTGTTTGTTACAGGAAATCTGAGGATACTAGTTACAAATTTTTATTTTGAAGGGGAACATATAGTAAGTTGGGTCTTTGAATGTTGTGCAATTTGAAATTAATTCAAATCACGTCTCGAAGTTAAGTGGGTTTATCAGATAGGTGGTTTGATAGTTGAGGGAACTTACAAGAATATTTTTTTAATTCCATTTTGTGCACATGCTTTGAAAGACACTGCCATAATAAATTGAGTGAAGGTAGCAGTGATTGAAGCTAGAGACAAGCAAATCTTTTTATATTACTATCAAATTTTAGTTGCACTATTGTAGTCTTATTCAAAGTAAGAATTCCTCAAACCAATTGAGACTAGATAAGTTAGCTATTTTATTTTATTGGAGAGGATGGTGGAGGTGCAGGTTGCTCTATAACCCATGGTCGTTTGTGAAGAGTGGAAAAATTGGTTTCAATGAAAGATAGAAGGGAAGTTGATGAAACAAAGGTCTCCAATAACACTTGGGGATCTAATATTAGGTAAGAAAAATTGTTTAAGTTTGTATTTTGTTTTTGTTTTTATTTTAAAAATTTTATTTTTTCTATTATTATTGTTTTTAATAATAAAAAGGCAAAACAAGGGTGTTGACCCTTACAATATCAGGACAAAATGGTCATTTGCAACTTGGTTAAGAACAAGCCATAGACAACAAAGGCCATAATAGAACACTTAAAACAAACTAGCAGAACGTCTAGTAACCCACATCATGAGTAGGTAGATAATTCACCCACAATGTGAGGAAGAGATTGGGAAGAGGAGGAAGAACAATATTTTTACGCCAACAAACAACAGTCTAGGTGATACTATCATTAAGAAACCCATCACATGGTGGAGCAAGTGGGAAAATCCTCTTCATGAGACTTTTAGTGCAAGAAGAAATATGTTAACAAGCATGTATGTCATCTACCAAAGGTTGGATTAGAATAGGAGCAACGACAAAATCAAGAGGGGAGACCCTCATAATCCAACAATTGAGTTTGGGGCTTATATCTAACCATAATAACCACATAGCCCAAAAAATGTGTGGAGATGTCACTATCAACCAAAATGAGTGTAAAAGTAAAAAGACCCATGGAGGAAGTGGTATCATCCACCTTTAAGAAGTGGTTGATAGAGTTTCTATTGGCCTCGAGTACAAATTTTCCCAAAAATGAAGGGGGGAATTGGAAAGACATATCCACACTAAATGTACACTAAGTGGTTCAAAAAAGGGATTGAAGGAGATTGTCCAAGGTTTGGACAAGAGAGAGTGAACACCCCTAACCCACAACTTGTAGAACACAAAATCACAGTCAACAAGAGAAACAAATGAAGCAATACAAAATCCATTAATACAAGGGAAAAGATCAATGTTACAAAAAACTAAGAGCTTCCAAGAATCCATCACCCATCGATGAATATCTAGTAGGGAAGGCCAAAGACCAAAAAATCTACACACCAACATGTAACATTGGTAGAAATCCATATTATCCACCATATTGTGTCTACAAATCAAAACAAGGGAGGTCTTGGCACAAGCAAGAGGATGATATTTTTCCTTGGGAGGAAGACCAACAACAAATTTGGAAAAATGAGTAGAGCTTCATCCATTAGCAGTAGAAATAGGATTTGTGGGGGGACCCCAACACCCATAGCATTAGAAGACCCAAGGGTAGGTCTACCGAAATAATTCCTAGTAAGAGTATGTGTAACACCAGCACCAATACCTAAGGTAGACACCTCAACAAAAGTAGGTACGTGAATCCCTAAGCCACCCATACCAATAGTAGGACCCAATCCATCGGCAAAAACTTGTTGAAAATATTCCTCCCTCAACAAAGAGGGCTACACAAAAGCCTCAACAAATACGGTAGTAGTATGTGGGCTAGGTAGAGGGCCTTGAAAATGCACCTCCTAGCTAGAAACGGTAGATGGTGTGCACAAGAGAGTACTTGCATCAGGATTTTTTTCCAATAAAGCATTTCTTCTTCTAGATAAGTATAAATTATAGGAACTTTTATTCTTGAAAAATAAAATATTGTGTATCATTTTTAATATATGTTTTCTCTATCATATCACTTGTTGGGGGGGTAATCAAGGATGTGGATACAAAGTCTCCCATCCTTGTATAGATTTAAAAAGACTTTTGATAACATTCTTTATCAAATGAAGTTCACAATTCATGTTAAGAATCTTGGATTTTATTTTTATGAGGAGCATATTTAGCCTATTGTTATAAAGAGGTGGAAGACAATAGACGGTCCTTTTCATATTTTTTCTTATGTGCTTAATTCAAATTAGTATGCACATAGACTTGGTCAAGTGTTTTCTTTTGCGGATGACAACGTAATGAAGGGGTTTATACTAGCCCTTTCTAAAATATATAACACTCGGGAGGCAACCATACTTTGAGAGTAATGGATTTAATTTTTTTCTTCAAGGTCATACATTCAAAAAATGAGATGTGGATGGAGGGGAAGTAATGGACAAACAAACCCCATTGGATAGTGGAAATTTTATGGGAAGGGACTAGAGATAAAAAAAAAAAATTGGAAAATTTTACTCTCAAAGGTTGCAAGTTTCTCTACTATAGAGATCATTTGAACCACCTATGGCTTCATCCACTTGATTAAAAGAAACATGCTTACCTCCAAAAGAAAAATAATTTATTATAGTTCATAGTACCTTGACACTTTGAGATTGACAAACTACTAAGCATTAGTAAACTCTATTAGGACATTAGGATGTTGCTCCTAAATATTTTAGGTAGACTGATAAGGAGGTGCAATTAGGAATAGTCATATTTCTATTGCATGATCCACTTCAAGTAGAGAGTGAAATTGTCATGAATTGTTTCTTTTGATTTCGATAACTCAAATGAGGCATAATTTCATAGATGTAATTTGAAGTATGATATTTTGATTTGCTTTAAATTTGATTTTAAAATTAGAACATCAATATGCTTTAATATTGTTGCTACAAATCTCATGATTAATCTTCTTACCATTTATATAATTATACTACTTTATTTAAGTTTATTATAGTGTACGTGTATGTGTATGTGTGTAATATTTTGGCTATGAAGGTAGACACCCAAGATCTAGAGGCAATGGAAAGCACAATAACAAGAGAGAAATAATATGATAAGAGTATAAATATTGGATTCTCACAAAAAATGCAGTACAATGGATTGGATTGACTCAACTGGAATCAACTTGAATTTGAATTTATGTAGGATACCCCTTGGTTATATAACCAAGGTGAGTACAAAGGAGTGAATGAGACAATGACAAGTGTCATTTTCTCATTACATGATAATCAAGAGACAACTTATCACCCATATAAGGTGGAATCACATGTCAACTAAAGGTCGATCATCCTCTAATGTGACATAAGTATATGCAACAAAGGTGGAGAGTGATAAAGTGATAAGTTGACTAAAGGTGGAGTAAACACATAAAATGTGATAACATGATAACACCACCTAAAGTGGAAATGCTCCTAAAAGCTCCTATGTGGTCCCTAAGTAAGCTTAAGCAAAGTGTAATTAGTACCTAGGTTTTAATTAACAAAGGTAAAATATCTTAATTACACCAACATCCACCCACCCACCTACCCCCCCACCCCTAAGTGCAACTTAGGGAGAATGGGCAAAAGATAACAATGAAATATGGGTCTCAACTACTAGGCCATGTTTAGCCATGTATAAGTGCAATACATTCTCTGAAATTTTGAAAAAAGGAGAAAACCCAATGGGAAAATAATCCTCCCCAAAAGAGAGATGGAAATACAAAATAACTCTTAAAGAATAATAAGAAGGAAAAACCCCCATGTGAGAAAAAAAGTCCTCCCATAAGAGAGAAGAAGAGAGAAAAAGTAGCCTGCCTTCCCTCCCTCCCTTAATGTAGAATGTACACCAATGGTAGATGCTCTAAGATGGATGTAGAAGTTCTCCACAACCATCAAACAAAATTCCTCCCATTAGGAAGAAACAAAACTGAAGGCGTATCTATGAAGTCTCCCCGATACTCAAAAGAATATGTAGGTGGAAACCTCAAGATATATAGAGTCTCTAAAAATTTCATAAGTGTCCCCATATCGATGTTGAAAGTTTCCCCCTCCAAACTAGGTGTACTAGGCTACACTATTGAAAAGGACAATCTAGGATCTAGTGAAGATGAATGTAGAAAAATATTAAAAGACTCAAGTATCTCCTCTGACGATAAAGAGACCTCCTCCAAATGTTGGTCCAAAGTATCCACACTAATGTCAAACTGTGAAGGATGATCATGTAGAGATTAAAGAAGAGGGTCAAAGTGTTCCCTCACAACAAGTGAAGAAGGATCGTCTCCATCAAAGAGAATATAAATTTCATCAAGGATGTCTCCCAATTCTATAGGATAGGACTCCACAAAGAAACCTGCAATGTTTGTCAAGTAGTCATCCCAAGGAACTGTGTCTGGGAGATAATATATATCTTGTTGCATTGAATCACAAGAAGCCAAAACTTGAGCAACACAAGAATCATCAATAAAAATAATAGATGTGATATCAATAGGAGGATATGTAATGAAAGGCTCAAAAACTATATCACACGTGAGTATATCCAAGTTCAAGTAGCCAAAGTTCTACTCAAGATCAAAATCTGCATTATAAGTGTGTTCATCGAATGAAGAATCACAATCATCAATAGGAACAAATTCTGAAAAGGCATAAAATTGAGATGCATGATCCACCATCCCAATAGAAATGATAGATCCATTCTCTAAGTCTTTGGTGATGATTGAAGTATGAGTGTACAACATAGTCTTCCTTGATGCACCATGAGTGATTTAGTAGATGGAAAGAATATTATTGATTAAATGACCTACACACAATACATCATTGACAGTTCCATCCCCAATATTAATAGATCATTTTCCAGTCGCATTCATATATGTATGATTTCGCATCAAATTTGGTGCCATGTTGCAAAGATCAAATAAAGAGAACAAAGAGTGAAGATACCATATGATGACAAGCCAATGACTCTAGAACTCATCTCCCTGAATCATGACCTATAGTAGTACAAAGAGTTTTCCCTTTCTTACTTGTCCCAAAAATGTGACTCTTTTCCTTATCAATTTTTTTTTTTTTTTGAAGAAGTTGAAGTAGACATTCTTGAAGGCGATCTAATCCTATTCTTCTCAAGAAGATACTTCAATTCATCAATGTCATTCTTATAATAATAGTGGTATTCAGAAATAAACTTCTCCTTCTTAGATGATCACCTCTTAGGAGAGGATGTAGAATCTCTTTATTGAGGGGAGGAAGAGTGTGCTTTATCCTTGTGTGGCTTAGGCATTGATTGCTTCTACTTCTTGTTGGATCCTTTCTCATGACTAGCTATCAATGCATGTAATGCGGATAATTTAAGAATGCACATTGTGATCAACTTTGATTTCTTAAGCATCAACATCTCTACAAAAGAATCAAATGAAGGTGTAGTGTCAACACTTCCATTATTAATTGACAAGTCTAAAAACTTGAAATAAAAGCTTTGTATTCTAAAGGAAGCTTCCCCAAAAAGTTGAAGACTAATTGTACATCCTTCTTCTCAATACCACAATCTTTGAGTTGTGCTCTTAGCTCATTTTCCTTACTGACATAGTCTTCAACTGTAGCAAAGTTCTTTGGATCCAAGTTGAGAAGTTCACTATCAAGTGTATATTCCCTAATCTCATTCATTTGACCATATAATTGTGCAAGTTTATCCCATGCTTCCCTTATTGTCTTACACTTTGCAACATGAGAGATGAGATCAAGTGAGATATATTTTCTCAAACTACCAAGAGCCATAGAAATTTTAATGAGCCATTTTTTTGCATTAGGATCAGCACTAGGAATGAGGGTTCTGAAATTGTTCCATCAGCATAATTAATTAAACATATTTCCATTAATTTACTCCAAACATTATCTTTCCATATTGCATAGTTCTTTTTATGGTGAAATAGCTACTAAGAACCGTACCCGTTATATTAATTATAAAAAATATTTACATCATAGTTAAGAACTAGTTCAAAATGTCATAAATTATCTTCATCCTTAGCTTATCGTACCCTATCTTGTATGTACCTAGAAAATATCCTACTAGCTATGCCCACCCAAAATGGCCTTTGGCCACATACATTTTCTATGGCACCGGCTACCCAACCGACAAAATCCCCCGCATTGTTATGGCAACGGATATGGGTAGATGTATGTGGGCATGTGCATACCCTGTACAGTCAGCGTTGGTGGGAAGAAACAATATCGTTTCTGGAAATACCGTGCAGTTTTAAAAGGGAATGCGTGTAATATTAAAATGAGTAATTTAAATTATTTTTTCAATTATTATGCATGTATGTAAGTAATTCTTGATTTAGTTTTATAAATATTTACTGTTTTTATTAATTTGTAATATAATACTAATAAAATTATACATATGTATGTGAGAAATTTCAAATAATATATATGAAAATTTTAGTAATGTTTATTTATAATATTAAATTATAATATATAATTAATTATTTTAAGATAAATATATAATATCAAAGTTTTGTTAATATTATCATTTAACTTTTAATAAAATATTAAATAAATAATAATAAGTTGTTAATATAATTATTTTGAAATTGTATATTTCAATATTTTTATATTAAATTATATGTTTATTTTTTAAGTTTGTATTCTTATATGAAAATATATCATTTTATTAATAATTATATTTTTTAAAAATTACTGTGTTTTAAAAGTTCAATAATAATAATGTTAATATCTTAAATTTCTAATCACTCTCAATTTCAAATTCTTACAATAATTTATTTAGCTCTAATTTATTTAATTAAATTATATTAAATAGTACATTTTGAATGTTGTTGCAAAATGCACTAAATGTTGTTTTATTGGTGTGGTGATTTGCTTTTTAGAACTTGGAGATATATTTCTTCAATTGTATCATAATGTTATAATTAAAATAAAAAAATAAAAAATTAAAGATATAATTTTTTGCAAAAATTTAATTTTAATTTTAATTATAATATTATAAATTTATTACATCAAAATAAATTACTGTAAAAAATTGATTTTTTACTAAATATAGTTATTAATTTAAAATTATATATTTTTAATTAGATTATATGTTTAATTTTAAGATGTAAGAATACAAACTTAAAAATTAAACATATAATTTAGTATAGAAATACTTTGATATTATATAAATCTCAAAATAATTAATTATTATATTAATAATTTAATAATATAAATAAACAATGCTAAAATTTTCATATCATATATTTCTTAAAATCAAAATATTACATGTATAGTACCTTTCTAAGAAACTTTTACAAAATAAAATTATGTTTTACGTATTATAATGTGTTATAAATTGTATTTAAAAAAAAAGATTTTTAAAAAATGTACCACATTGTGAATTATGACATTTGTACAACCAAGGTAGGTAAAAAAAAATTGATACCTCAGGGTCAACTACTTTAATTTAGGTAATTTGATAGTTTTGATTAAGTAAAAACAAGATTTGAAAGGTCCTGAAACCTTATACAAGAGCATAAAAAGACATAGCAATGAAAGACCAATACAACTGTGGTGCCCCACCAAACAAACCAAAGGAACTAACCATAGTTCCTACCAAGTGAAACAACAAAACAAAACAAAGGGTAATCAAGATTTACATTTTTGCCCATCCTTATGAGAACGTAAATTCATATCAAAAGAAGGCGTGGAAGATTTAAATTTCTTTCCCTTAACTGTTGTCCATCCATCCTCCACCTTTTCAGCAGCCTTCTGCCAAGCCAAAGAAGAGCAAGAAGAGCCCACTAAGGGCAAGTCGAATAAGAAACCACAGGAGGGATAGGAGTAGTATCCCGACCAAAGACAACATCAACCATCTGGTCAGGGACAGCAGTAGTAACACTAGAAGGGGCAACAACAACAGTCTGAACTAAAGCCGCATCAGAGATGGCATCCGTAGCTTCCAAGATAGCTTCAGAAGTAATAGAGGCAGCCACAGAAACACCAGCCTAAGCATGATCAATCTGAGGAGAGCAAGTAACCGAACCCACTTCCTTAATAACTTTGCAGA
Source organism: Chamaecyparis obtusa (assembly GCA_027943335.1). Lineage (NCBI taxonomy): Eukaryota > Viridiplantae > Streptophyta > Pinopsida > Cupressales > Cupressaceae > Chamaecyparis > Chamaecyparis obtusa. Next base: position 816,671 of record BSBK01007382.1, read on the forward strand.
CCATATAATGGTGCTCAGAAGCCCCCAACCACCAAGTAGGCGATTTCTTCGATTTGACCTTTTCAGATAAACACCGCGTAGCAAGATGGCCAGTCTTGTGGCACTTCCTACACCTGAACGAGATTCCCTCATAATCCAAATTCTAAGTCCATGAGCCCAAGGGAGAGGCCAAAGTTATCTTCTCAGGAAGACCCTTGGAAACATCAACCTCTACAAGAATACGAGCATATGTCATCTTAAAACTTTCAAAGGAGTCTGAATCCACCATTTGGAAACCCCCAACAGCCTCACCCATAGATTCTAAAACTGAGTCCAACCAAAGATGAAGAGGGAGATTCGACAATCTTACCTATACAGGTATTTTATTGAAGGATTCAGTAAGAGGGTCAAACCCCTGATACCAAGGTTTGGCCATCAGGGGAAAACGCTCCTCCCAAGTGAAACAACTATCGCATAAAATAGTTTTCCTATCTTCAGCATTTTAAAACTTTACAATAAAAAAACCCCTTGCCACAGGGTATATCTGAACAACTGATGCAGGGGCATTCTAGGGTACTCGGTGAATCTGCATGGGAGGTGTATGTTTGGTCGGTGTTACTCGGTTGCAGCCTTGACCAACAGCCTCGGTCATTGAAGGAAGCTCGGTTGCTGAAGGAACTCGGTAATCTCTAGCACTCGGTGAAAGTGTTACTCGGTGATGTCTATGGTGCTCAGTCGACACTGGTGCTCGGCGATGTCTGGCATGCTCGGTTATTTCACTATTGCTCGGTAGTTCTGGTTTACCAACTGGAGTTCTGTGTATTTTTTGGCACGACTTGGTGCATTTATTATTGGTAGCTGTTGTTACAGGTCAACATGTTGGATTAAATGTTTGTAAGGCTATTTTGATGCCGACTTGTATTGCATTTAATATTTGTTGGGGGGAGTTAATGGTTTCATCCAGCCGACTTGTGGCTGATGATTATTATTTAAGGGGTGTTTGGGGTAGATGTTTAGGCATCATCAAGAGATCATAGAAGTTCATAACTTGGAAGACTTAGCGAATCATATCTGAGGTTTTGAAAGCTGGAGATGGCAAAGTTGTGGAAAATATCTTGCATGATCTTGCAGATCAGATTGTTATCTAATAATTTGTAGTTGTAGAGCTAGTGGTTTGCACACTTGGAGACAAGGAGATTGCTTGGAGGCTTGCGAGCTCAAGTTTAGATCTGCCTTAGGGTTTCTATCAGCTTTTGATTGTCTTCAGAGGTGAACTAGCTGAGATTGTATTGGATCTGTTTGGATCTTGCAGAATTATTTCTGATTGTAATTGGCCCTAACTCGGAAGGCCTTACAGTCGGGCATGTTAATGAAAATCAGAGTTAAACAATTACTTTGTTGTTGTTGTGTTGTTGAGTATTCCATTGTGTTGTTCTGAAGCTACAAGGTTTGGATTGTCCTTAATTGGATCCACCATCCTTGACTGCATCAACAACATCATTTAAAATGGGTTACCAATGCTTGGAAATCCAAGCATGTAAATCAGAGAGAGAGGGCCAAAAACCCCTAAAATGGAAAATAGCAGCATTGGAGGAGAAGTCATCCACAGTTTTTGAAATCTCATCAACTGTATCAGCATCAAGACTAATCACAAGGGGTTTACTTATAGAAACAGCCTGCACAAGAGGAGAAGATCGGGATCCCCCCCTACCAGCATTGGTAGGACCATGTATGTTAGCTTCAAAGGTAGCCACATCTGCATAGGAGATTGCGGAACCACTAAAGGCAAACGCACTAGACCCCAAAACCCTTGAAGAAACATGCCCACCCCCCAAAGAAGGCCCAGGCACAACCACAGCAACAAAGGCATCAGACTCGAACAACAGGGCAAATGCTTCACCAATAAGCACCGACATAGCAGAAGCTGCAACCCCAGATGGTCGGGCCTGAGAAGACACAACAGAAGACGACTGGGCTTGAGAAGACACAGCAGGAGACGGTCGAGCCTGTGTGAAATTCAAACAGGTGGAAGCAGTTGCAGAGGTGGGAGCAGAAGTCATCGCTGGAGCAGCCGTGATAATTTGATGGTTGATTTTAGGGTTTTTGGGTCTTTTGAGCACGATGGAAGGGTTTGATTTGATCTGAAGTTCTCCAAATTTTCAAATCACTCTTGTGACTAGAAATCACCCTCCACTTTAAAATTGTTGTAGATTTGGTCTCAAGTGTCTGATTTGGATGAAATAAATTAGCCATTCTAACTATCTTGAACCTCTTGAATCCAATGGTGACCTTAGATCTAACCCAACAAGCTCCAATTTTGACTTGCAATAGAAAGCCACAAAATGTAAAACCCCAAATTGTACTAAAATTCTGTCAAATGGAAAACCAATGACACTTTATGGGCTCTCATACGATGTAATATTTGGCTATGAAGGTAGCCACCCAAGATCTAGAAGTAGGAGAAAGCACAATAATAAGAAAAAATAATATGATAAGAATAAATTGTATTCTCACCAAGAATGCAATACAATGGATTGGATTGAGTCCACTTGAATTGGATTTTACATAGGAGACCCATTGTTTATATAGCCAAGGTGAGTACAAAGGAGTGGATGAGAAAATGGCAAGTGGTGGTGTCTCATTACACGATAATCAAGAGACAACTTATCACCCATCTAAGGTCGAATCATAGGTCCATCAAAGATGGATAATCCTCCAATGTGTAATAAAGTATGTGCAACAAAGGTGGAGAGAGATAAATTGTTAAGTATACTAAAGGTGGACTCAACACAAAGTGTGATGGTATGATAGCACCACCTAAACTAAAAAATATTGCTAAAAGCTCCTATGTGATCCCTAAATATTCTTAAGTAAAGTTTAATTAGTACCTAGGTGTGAATTAACCAAGGTAAAATACCTTAATTGCACCAACAATGTGTGTGTGTGTGTGTGTGTGTGTGTCTTTATGTGTGTGTCTCTATGTGTCTATGTACATACATACACATACATATAATTTTGAAAAAAATCATATATAGTTATCCCTTTGTCATCCCAAAAAAGCTCTCGAACTACCATCTTTGAAATATTTGAGTTGATAGCTACCCCACAACTCCCAAAAATCACCTGCAACAAAAATGTCTTTTACGTCTGAATAAAAGAATCCATGATTGATGTTATGCAACCTTGAGAGAGATTTATCCAAAGAGGATATTAAGATTAAATTGTAAATGAATCAGATTGATTACAATGAGTGTTTACAATAGCATAAAGATAAAACCTTGGATATAAACCTAGGCCGGAAATAAATTAGAACATAACAAGTGTCTCTCATATATAATGAGACAACACAACTAATAATTATCTCAATCTAATAATAGAACAACACTCCCTGGTTTAGCTTAAGTGTCATAAAAATAAGGGAATTAAGTGATTAATCATTGTTTAATTAATTACTAAGGTGATATTCTAATTTCTCCAACATCCCCTCTTAATATTAACTTAGAGAGAAGAAAAAGCACTAATGATGAATGCATGAATGAATTTTGGCTACAAGTCTCGATGACGTACCCATGTAGAAATAAAAACAATCTCTCATTTTTAGAGAAAAGAAGAAAACCACATGCAAAAAATATCCTCTCTGAAATAGAAAATGAAGTAACTGCATTAGTGGAAGAAGGATGATAGGCTAATAGCGATGGCGTGGTTGTCAACAAAATTGAGATGAATGTTCTCAAAATAATCCTCCAAATCTAAAAAATAAGACTCTATAGAAAAGGATGATATATTTCCAACATATAAACCCAAAGCAACATGCCTAGAAGATGGTAAATGTCGTGTTGAACTAAATCAATGTGGGTCACAATTGTGGTGATGCCTAGTTGATCATAAACAACAAATCATGAATATTATGTCTCAACATGTGTAGAAATTAGGAAACAAACCTTTGATCCATAAGAATATTCATGACCTATGATATACTCAAGCTCCTCTAAACTATCATCATCATAGGGTATACAATCTGCATGTACAAGGGGAATGAGAAAATATGCTACAAGATCCTCTAGGATTGGAGAGATATGAGGGTTTCTATCCATCTCCCAAAATCTAGTCTAAAGAGTGCGGGGATAATCAAAGTATGATATAACACATATAGTAGCAAAATCAACAATGGAACAAATCAATCCTACAACATGTTAAATTTAGAAATAGAAGAATCAGTTTCCAAAAATCAACTCCCTCTCTTTAGGAATCTCACTTGGCCACTAGTTTGGTTTTGTACTCTTCCAAATTACTATTTTCTCTAAACTTCTTGAATGCCCACTTGTGACTAATAAGCTTATTTCCCTTGGGAAAACTCAAAAGATAATAATTGTGGCACTTGTCTAAAGTCACCATCTCCTCATACATGACCTCTATCTAAGAATCACACTCATTTGAAGAGAAAGCTTTTGTAAAAAAAATCTAGGTTTATTATCAATAATGATAGTTATTATACAATAGAAATATAGTGGTTTATATGTATCAACTAGGTTATATGGCCTCATGTATCATCTCAATGTAGAATAAAAGGACTCTACCTATTCCTCTACTTGACTGAACTACTTAAAAATCCCACCTAAATCCTTGTCTTCCTCTCCATTTTAACATCTATTATTTTTTCTTCAACATGTGCATTTTATTATTTGTCGATCTTAGTCTCAAAATGTATTATTTCCCTCCTTTTTCCTTTGGTTGTATTGGATTAGAATATGCTCAAAATTGCTAAATTCCTAAATTCTTTTGTTGAAAATTGTGTCCTCAAAATATATCATTTTCAAGGCTAGAGGATTCCAAAGCATATAATCCTTTGCATCTCATAAGGGGTTCAAACAAGGAGATTAGTTAATCAAGTAGGATATGGTATTCAAAACCTCAAACAAAACACATCAATCCAATTGTGCACCACTCATTATTTTTTTGGCTCCTTCTATCAAGGTTTAGTTCATCATTTTTATAGTTCCATTCTATTGTAGAGTATATCACAATACATGCATGCCTATATAAATCATCAAATTCCTTATAGAAATATTCAACTTCATTAGCAAATCTCAACATCTTTGTCTTTCTATTCAATTATTCTCAATCAAATCCTTTAAGTTCATCTCAAAGAAAACTTTAGATTTAGGTCTAAAAATATAAACCTAAGTGTATTCTATCTTTATCAATTCCCAATAAATGAGATGTAATAATGTGATTTACAAATAGAGTTACAACTGCTAGACCAAACACATTTGAATGAATGACTTTTAAAACATATTTCTCTCTAGTATTTCCAACAAAGAAAGAAACTTTATTTTTCAAATGTTCAATGCTCATATTTGTCAAATTTATTAGAACTACAAAAAGAATCATCAAACATCTCTATATAATAATGGTTTGAAAACCTTTATCACTAGTATGACCCAAAAGTTGGTGTGACATGTATTTTTAGAAATGTCAATTATATTGGAAGAATTACAAATGTGAAGACCTCAATCTAAAACAAAGTCCCACACAATGTATCTCTCACTATTGTCAAATTTCCTCCAACCTACTAGCAAGCAATCTTATTGAATGTGGCATGTACTATAAAATCGTTCAACTTAGATATAAAACAAAGATTTATTGCAAGTGAATATGCAAAACATCATTGAGATTTTTCCCTCTCCTCTCACAAACATAATTGTACCTTTCACTTACCAACAATTTTATGTAATTATTGTTAGTAAGGAAGAAACCCTTCCATCATAAGCACAGCAGGGTGAGAACCACTCCTTATGGGGAGTAATGTTAAAAACAACTTGAATCAATAGGCCAACAATCATCACTAATGATGCCAACAAAAATGAATAATTATTATCATTATTCTTGAAGGATTTCTTCGTTAATAAATCATCATTGAGTTGGCTTCCTATTTTTTCACTCTTTCTTCATGTTCCCGATACCCACAATTCAGACTTACCATCAAATATAGACCATCTTTCAATGTTTTTGTTCTCTTTTAAACTCAACATTATCCTTGGACCTTCCCTAACTATTTATTGCATCTTCTGAGCCCTCATCCATGGATTTTCTTCTCATCTCCTCAAACAATATAGTATTAACAAAGACATCCAATTTTGGATATATCATAGGACTACTCAACAATGATTAGATTCTTCCAAGATTTTCTCAAAGAATTAAGAAATGATATACACTTATCCACCTCATTTAGCTATAGATACTAGTTGATTCAAGGTCAAATTAAAAGCAGTCAAACTCTTATCAACAAAGTATTCATGTTTCATTTTCAAAAAGTAAAGCTAATTGACAAGACTATTCAATAGATATTTCATATCCTCTTCTACAAATTGTATGCAATAGTTTCTCACAAGACATTAAAGAGGAGGGAATCTACACACAATTAAACAATTCTCATGTCCTTTTATCCAATTTTGTTCATTCTTGTCTATTCTCAACTTTCACAAGTAGTACCTAAAACTTTTACATTTCTCAATTTCTAACCAAGATGTGACAACCATACAAAAAAGATTTCAAAACCACCTAAAACATTATTCCATTTGAAACAAAAAAAAAACTCATAACACTTCTTGAAAGGCATCAATCTTCAATCAAAATTGTTAGCTTTAATACCAAATGCTGAGAAAACTAGTATACAATTACAATTATAGTAATATAAAGTATGCAAATATGACTAGCCCATTTAAAGGAACATGTAATTGACCACGTCATCTTGATTTTAACCCTTCTTCTGAAACGTTCAGCAAAATGCCAATCTAGGTCAAACTCCCCTACCTCTCCCTTCATCTATGGGTTGATTATCTTCTAGAGGAAGTGGGTGAGGCTCTTGGGGACTTTATGATGATGGATGAGGAATCTTCTAATATTTTCCATTCTATATTTGCCCGGATTTTGGTGGATTTAGATGTTACTAAGAGGCTTCTTATGAAGATTAAGCTTATTTCTCCTAAGGGTAGCTAGATCCAACCTTTGGATTATGAAGGGATTCCCTTTAGGTAGAAGATGCTTTAAAATTGGTCATGTGGAAGCTCATTGTGAGATAGAGAAAATGAAAAAGTATACTTCATGGTGGAAAGGTGCTTTTTCTCAGCATTATACATTTGAGAAGAATTCCTCCTAGAGGAGCTTCTCCTAGGTGGTTGCACAGGAAATCCATGTGTCTTCTCCTCTTGCTAGTTTGGTGTTGGATGGTGGTGGTGTTGAGATCATTGAGCCATAGGTTGCTTGTGTGGTTGTTTCTCTTGTTGGTGTCATTGGGATAGTTGGTAATGCTAGTTCTCCTCCTATTGTGTCACCTGATTTAGGTGCTGCCTGCGATAGGGTTCTTGTCGTTGAGAGTGGTGTTGTCTCTTCTATCGGTGTCAGTCTTGCCTCTCAAGCGGGTGCTCTTTCTGTTGTTGGTGTTGTCTCTTTGGTTTTTGTTGGCCCTGTCTCTCAGGAGGTTGTTGGCCCTATCTTTGGTTCTTCTCAGGGTGTTGATAGCCTTCCCCCTTTGGGTGTTGGGTGTCCAGAGTTGAATTTGTTGGCTTGGCAGGGTGCAGCTGCTAAGGTGGAAGAGGGATGGATTACAATAAAAGGTAAAAATTCCAAGTGGTCTTCGCCCTCTTTCGACATGACCCTTTGTTCCCACAAGAGCAGGGCTAAAGGTAAATCTTAATGTTTGGTTGTTATGGGTACTTGGGCTAGAGTTTTCTCTGGCCCTTTCTTTTGCTCTTGGTTGCATGTTGGTTTCTTGTGTAGCATTTGTTTTAGGTTGAGGGAGCTTGTTGGTAAATCCCTCATTTTGGTCTTGACCCATCTCTTGTTGTGGGCTTTCAAATAATATCGTATATGACCATCTTGTAAAGGGTTTCGGGTCCCTTCAAAAGTTGTTTTTCCTAATCAAAAACATGGATAAACTCTTGTAAAATAGTAATAAAAATCAACAAATAGACAAAACATAAAATATCTATTGAGAAACTCTTTCAAAGAAAACTTCACCTCTAACAAGATACTGAACTTATATCTATCGAATAGAAACAAATACATAATATAATTTGTACAATCTTCTCTTGTCTAACAAAATTCCATCTCATGCAATATTCAATTTGATAACATTCTAGTAGAATAAAGGGAAGTGATTCTTCTACACACAATATGCATTTGCGGTTGTCAAATACACATTCATGGCCATCCTATCACTTAGAAATATATAGAATGTCAATGCATAATGCACTCGTAATGAACATTGTATATTTAATGGTCATGTGTGCATTCTATGTGAATAATAGTCAAACCCATATGATAGTATAAAAAAATCATACCTCCTCATACCAATTTGTCAATGCATAAACTTAAAACAATATCATGTGTCCAAATATGATCTAAGAATAAAATGGTGAAACTCCCCCAAATCAATATATGAAAGTGGTTACCAAAATAGAAAAATGACAAAACTTACACATTGACAATAGATTCAATCTATACATTAATTTGCATTGTCATAATCTGTATTGAAAAAGATTTCTCATAGCTCTTTTTTAAAAAATTAATATCATTATTAAATTTTTCATATTATAGAAGAATATTCCAATTAAGTTTGAGACCCTTGTACCAAATTTTTACGTTTGACATCTATTCCAACACATGTTCCTAAGGTTTGGTGTTGTTGAATTACTTATCTTATTCGTTGAGTTATTTACTCAAACTAAATTGTAGCAAAAGCATTTACAAAAATTGTCTTCTTTCTTTTCACATCAAGTACACCTACCATATTCCAACACATGTTCCTAAGATTTGGTGGTGTTGAATTATTTACCTTATTTGTTGAGTTATTTACTCAAACTAAATTGTAACAAAAGCATTTACGAAAATTGTCTTCTTACTTTCTTTTACATCAAGTACACCTATCATTTTTTATACAATAATTTAATTCCTTTCAAGGGTCCAAAATCTGATCTCTAATCTTTGTATACTTTCTATACTTTCTATGAACAAAATTATTCATAAAATACTCTACTACTCTATATTAGTGAAATTACCACTCAAAATCATTTTGTCAATTCATCCCTTCTGGAAAAGCAAAGAAATCACTTCATGAAAACATGATATTGCAGCCTTCATATACTCTTCATATAGTCGACCTCCCACAATCTGACCATCAGAATGCACCCAGCCTATAGTGTATAAGTTAGACTTTAAAATATAATAAGACTCCCCATAGTGTATAAGTTAGACTTTATAATATACAATAAGACGGATGCATTTTAGTAATTCCATAGCAATTTGCCCACTCTCTAGTGCCTCTCAGCATGATGAAATGTTAGATCTCAATTAACTGTTTTGAAGTTGACATTAACCCTAACAAATACCTATAATTATTTTTCTTTTAATTACAAAAAATTATGTTTATTTTTATATATATATCTATTTTGATTATTATATATCTAATAATTTAGAATATTTTTAAAATAGAAAATATGATTTAAAAACTTGTTTTAATAATTTAATAAACATATTTTTATATTGCATATTTATATTAGTTTAAAAAATTATTGCATATTTATATTAGTTTAATTTTTTTAAATAAAATATATGAATTTAGAAATTCTTTTAATTTATTTGAGATTTTTAGATTTATAATTAATATGGATTTATTTTCTAATTTTTTATATTGATAAAATATTTAAATTCAAAAGTTTGTTTAATTTTTTCTATACTAAAAAAATTGACACTCAATATTTTTCTTAAAACGTAAAATGAAGGACATTAAAATGATTAAACCGTCATAAAAAATCGTATGACGGGTAGGGGTGACTGTCAAATTTCAGGCCTGATTGCAATGGACCTCCAGTTGATAATTTAATCAGATAATTAGATTTGAAAAGTATATTTTTTAATGCAAGAAACATCCAGAGTCCATGATAAACTTGGTTTCTGGATATGACCTTGCAATTAATTTTTTCATTAAAAAAATTTATCCAACCAACTGGCACAATTTGCATTATTAAATTACGCAGATTCTTACTTTCCAAGTTTTATCTAACCAGCTTGCACAAATAAATCTTTTGCACCACATATTATAATGGATTAAGCAAAAGTGATTCGACATACAGTATTTTTAGGATTCCATAAACAATTAACTCAAAGTTGGATCGATCACCCAAAATCAGAAGACTGTCTTTTTCTTGATGCAAGTTAAATGTGAAGCTTTGAGCAAGTATCCTTCACATTCAAGTTAAATGTAAAGCTTTGTGCAAGTATCCTTCACATTCAAGACATTGCCACTTCTGGAATCCAATACTAATGATGCAATTCAGCTTTAACTTGTAATTGATCATCTAATATCAGAGTATCGTACAAGTTACAGATGTTTGAGAGCCTTGAATGTAGTTGCCAATGCTAATGACACTAGGCAGTAAATGTTCTGCATCCTAGATCAATCCAATCAGTACTTGGCAAGCAAGTGGTCTTATAGATCATGGTTACCCAGTTAAACCCCCCCAAGCAAACCCTTCAAAGAATTATAATGTAAAATGCTCATGATTGCACTTGATGTGCAGAATGATTTATAATTATTGCCTGGAATAACTTGTAATTGCTATGTTAGGAATCCATAAGTGAGTAGTAAATTTACCCCAGGACCGTGAGTTGTAAAAGTTCTTCCCAGAAGCATAATCGTATCCAATGTCAACATTGTTCAGCAAAATCATTTCTTTAAACTCGTGAAGATTGATAACTAGCAAATCTTTTTTGTTTATTTTTTTATCGGTTAATTTTTTTCGTTTATTAATAATTGATTAATGTCAGTAAATCTTCAAAGTAGAACCAATTCCTTTTTGGGGGGGCTCTTATACAACAATAAATCATAGTATTAGAACATAATATTTGTAAATCGGATGATCTTTTCATAACTTACATCCTCCGGTAAGTGCCATAAAATCTCAAAGCAAATGACAGCTCTGCAAATGTGATTAGCATTGTAGTTATAAGAAGAATTGCACAACAAAAAATGCACCGTGACATTGAAAATTTTGAATGCATTTTAGTTTATTCAGTATAAAAGAAAGTTCAAATTTATATTTTAGCCGAGTTTGCATCAATTCTGCAAATCATATTCTCAGTTTTATCCCCTAGAATATTTATCATTCTCAAATACATGACATTGGAGCATGAACAAAATGAGGACAAATGACATTAGGCATGCCATCCAATACATCAGTACTTGATTCAAACCAGAGATGAAAAAAATACGCAGTGCTTGCAAACGTCATTGCTTTAAAAGTAGCATGGAGTCAGATAAGCACAAGGTAAAGGAACAAAAGCTTTTAATGTGACCCAGCATTAAAATGCACATAAGGAAACATATACCAACAATTGTAAACTCAAACAGATTGAACTGAAATGCAACAGGTCACTACTTTGAAGTATAATTTACATATAAATGGATTCTAAATACAGTAACAACAAAACATTGCACAGCATGGAAAGCTACAACAAAAGCAGTATTACTTGCTTCTGAATGTTGAAATTAAGAAAGTTATACATGGACAAGAATTAAGATCGGTTCAGGGCCACAATATGTTTACAGGCCTGCAAAGATATATACTCCTTTATTTTCAAATATGTAGAGTGACCACAAATAGTTTGTAACTTTGTGATACTCTGCACAAAACGCATCTTTGTGTTTTCAAAAAAATTACCACAGCCTATAGCAAATTTACCTCACAAAAGAAGAATTAGCCAATCAGGGTCCCATTTGTAGCCTCCCCATAATTTGCTGGTACGGGGATGAGTTTGGTGTATAATGAAACGTTAATGGATTTCTGAAGCTAGAATCATCAATTGTTTCTTCTTTTGGCCTTAAAAGTCTCATATCACTCTCTGTAGCTTGCCCAAAATACGATTGAATGGGCATTATTGGTTTTCCAGTATGTCGTTCAATGCCAGGTAATCCATGGTTCATAGGGACATGCATCTGCATTGGGAGCATGTGTCGCCCACCAGCTATTTGTTGTTTATCACAAAGATTACTGTCTAGGCTAAATCTCCGAAAATTCATCCCTGCTCCCATTCTCAAGTCAAGAGTTGCTGCATTCTTTTCTTGCATACACAGGCTCTCATCTGCAACTTTACCAAAAAATGTGTGTTTACTAAATTCATTCCCTGAATCCAAATTCCTATCAAACTGGGAAACAATATTTTGTACTTGAGGAATAGACCGCTGCATGGTAGCCATAGATGATGGGACATTAGCCTGCATGGCAGAAGCAGACGCACCATTTGAATTGCCTTTTGCAACATTGTCATGATTGCTGTTTCGGGCAGCAGGTACATCATGATTATGCTTTCCCTCATATGTTGTGATTACTGCCTTCAAATCATGTGAAGCTCTTTCCACGTGCTTTCTCACTGGACATCCTGCATTAGTACATTTATAGTAACTCCTGTATATCAAGACAGTTTCCACAGTTCAAATCATTAGGTGGCACTCTAATAAAAAAGAATATTTTGGATGTTTCAAAAACAAATAGTATAGCGTACAACAGAAATCTATGATCTCTGACTACACAGAAAAGTTCGAAAGAACTAGATTACAAAAAATCTATGATAATGACAAAAGCCTCTTAATCAAATCTTACTGGACAAATTAAAGATCAATACATCAATGTATATCGTCTATGGCAACATAAAAAGGCAAACAAAAGACAAGGTAAGACTACCAGACACTTGGCATTCAAAAATGAAACCACCCTGCCACACAGAAAAAAGGGAGGACAATATAGCCCTCACTACAGCCTCAGACCTCATTATAACGCTAACCAATCAGTACCCAAAAATTTGTATATAGTAATCAGCAATATACTATGCATTAGCTCAACTTCTTGTAAAATTCCAAATTCATGGCAAGTTAACTTACCCACAAACTACTCAAGCTGGCAATAATTTTTAAGATTTACAGTGAAACTCAGTTGTCTAATAGTGTAGCAAAATGCTCTGGGTACTAACCAAATCTTCATAATGTAATCATATAAAAAAATTATAGAAGCCAGCTAAAATCTATGTAGCAGCACTTTGTTATGAAAAAGTACTTGTAGGCTGACTCATGCTTATTTGTTAACTTGTTATCAACCTGATTATGTAATCGGTGAACACAATGAACATGATCCACGATAATTATAGTCCACGATCCATATGTGATAACGTAATCACAGTCCACGATAATGTAACATGATCGCTGGGCATCACAAACAGTGTTGAACTATACTGAGATCAGATCGAACCATTTTGAATATTCAATTTATAATACTATACATATATATATATATATATAATATATATAAGTATATATATATACATCTCTCTGTGCAATAATCAGATATTTTAATATCCGACTGATGCTACATATTCAACAGAGTACACTGGTCAATCTGCATTTGTTTTATTTCTCAATACAAGATTCAGCACACAAACTCAGATCCATGTACAGCAAAACAAAAAGTCACTGATAAAAGTAAACTGCTCTCTTCCTCTAGCTTCCCCTTACCCAAAAAGAAGAACCCTTTCTTCTTGAAAATCATTCCTTAAATAATGCTTGGCATTCTTTCTGTTTTCATAACTGATCCTTGAAATGAAAGTTCTAAATATTTAATAACAATATTCGGGTCCCATGGATATTTTCAACCAAAGAAAATCATAACCACATAATACGGTTTCCTATTACTATCCACTTTTATTTAACTTCTTATCTATCTTTAAAGAAAGTGGAGAGATTTGTATACATCTCCTTCTGACTCAGACATTACCCATAATCATAATCAAGCTCTTTTGTATACAGTCGGATGTCTCTGATGTTGCCAACGCAAATATGTATTTACTCGTGTTGCCATGTTTCCGTTGAAGCCCTTGTCTATGGTTCGGCAATGTGCTGATATCCCGATCATGTGCTGTGTAATAATCACAGGCCCAAATATTATGTCAATATATAAGCTGTCATTGGACCTCCATTCAAATGCCTTGATAGGCAATCTTTTACTTCCAATTTAATTATGTTTCTCCACTGTATAATTTACATCTACAATAGGTTTTGGTTGTTCCACAAGACTTGAAAAATCATTCCATAATTCCTTGAATGAATTAGAATGCCCTGCTCTTTGCGTGTATCTGAGATCTTTGAGTGGGGTGTCAAGATAGCATTTCATATGTTCCGGCATAAGGGATGAAAAATACACTATATATTGCTGCATCAAAAGCACAGAAGCGGAGGTCTCCAATATACCAGCTGCTGATGCGGACATCCACGATGGGCATTTTTTCATTCCTTCAATAGTTGACATTCAAGCCAGGGAGATAAAGAAAGACCCATGCAAGTTGCAACAACAAATTCAAGATCTGCACAAAGTGAATTGCCTTCAATGTTTAAACAATTGACTCCTCTGTCTCTGCCAAGCATTTCGCCCATGACACTCCATTGAGTCTTGTGGTCAGCTGTGACTTGAAAAATTTCCAAACTATTTCATCTGAACTTAATTAACATTTGGATACGCGGAAAGACTCGGAAACAAAACCCCCTTCTTTCAATCCATCCACCAAAGGTTCCGTCCTAAATATACTTTAATTCGCTCGTTGTGCTCGAAGCAAGAAAGATTTCCACCTCATTTCAGGACGGGCATTTGAATCTCTAAGCTTGGCTTTTGAACTTGAGTGCCCCATGTTATCTGAAGACTTCTTTTGCTTTTTTAATTACATAATCTTGAAATTCTGATTGCGCTGTGAACAAACAATCAGGCTCATTCCTCTTCAATTTTGCCCTTCCACCGTTACTACCATGCACATTTTCAAGTACCTTGTCCTCTGCGGTGTCATTGGCTTGATGAACAAGTCATTCTTCAATGTCTTGTAATTTTCCCTGTCAAAGTGTATACATCATATCTAATAAAGCTTAGAAAATATATCGAAGGCATTATTTATGCAAGCATCTTGGATGTTTCAGAGGACATAAAAGAACTTTTGAATCTGCCATCAAATTATTTATCAAAACTCTGTATGCCACTTCCTTCTACTGTTTTAAGCGCTTTCTTCACAAAACCTTCACATTCTACTAATCATTTTCATTTAGACTTGCTATATGCAGATGCCACAGAAAAGATTTGACTTCCAGCCATGTCGTCAACACCCACATACACTCTGTTTTTGGCTCTTTCAATATGTACTTATCAGCATTCTGTCAAACAGTTCACGCAACTTGTCTTATGCTTTCACATTAGCATGAAGGGCTACTGGAGCATTTGTAACATTAATATCTGACAGTAAATCCCTGTTCATTATGCTTTGATGGATGCCCATACCCTGTTGAAGGCTCCTCTTGTCATTGCACGCACATAGCACGTACTCCATGATACCGGTTTCCATTTTTTATGATGCAATTCTGACAAGCCTGAGACTACATGAGGCTCATTGGATCATAGAGTTGGCGATTTCTTTTGGTCAGGAGAGAGCGACTGAGATTAATAATCTCAAGCTTGCAATTACAATACCGAGCCAATTCCTCTTTTATCAGAAATACGGGTGCATTCAGTACCTTTAAACCCAGGATTCTATACAAACGACCTCTGCAGAAAAGCTCTGTACCATAAGAGTGCCAAGGTACACAATTCTCACATTCATTGTAATGAAGCTTCTCATTGTATATATGCAATTTCGATTTTCACCTTCGAAGACTTCACCATGTCTTCTTTATCGAGTCCACTGCATCTTGTAATTTTGCAAGCACTTACTATCATCACTCACAGAGAGCGTCAATGAGGCTGTTATCAGAAAGACACAATCCTTTTAGTGGACTTTCCAACTATTGCACCTTTGAACCTAAACCATTGAACTTGAACCATTTTCTACCCTTTTGAACCTTCGAACTTTGAACCTTCTAAACCCCCGAACTTTGAACCTTTTGAGCCCTTTTAAGTTGGTTCAGTGGTTCAAAGCGGACTCTAAAATCTATCAATTCCCTTTTGAATTGCCAATTGGGTCCATATGGAAATAGTGAACCAAGTCACAACTGTGAAAATCTCTAAACATGATCCTTTCAGTGGACTTTCCAACTATTGCACCTTTGAACCTGAACCATTGAGCTTGAACCATTTTCTACCCTTTTGAACCTTCGAACTTTGAGCCTTTGGAACCCTCGAACTTTGAACCTTTTGAGCCCTTTTAAGTTGGTTCAGTGGTTCAAAGCGGACTCTAAAATCTATCAATTCCCTTTTGAATTACCAATTGGGTCCATATGGAAATAGTGAACCAAGTCACAACTGTGGACATCTCTAAACTTTATCAGCGCAATCCCATTTTTTTCTTTGGACAAACAACACAAGAAATAAGATGTCACTCTGGACTATGATAAAGATTGAGATTTAATGGGGTGGCGGTAAAATTTTAAAATTTGACCAGATTAAAAAACTGGGGTAACAAGGGGTCAAGGGAGGTAAGGAAAAGACACATGCTAAGTATAAGAGAGAAAAGGCATCGGCATTGGGGGGGGCTATGAAGGGTAGTTGCAGAGAGGGCCTCAATTGAAAAGGTACTGACCCAAGGCTAAGAGAGCTTGTGTGGGGGTGACAGCCAATTAGAAGGTCTACACTGTAATGTCCCCCTTTTGCATAGCACGTCAATAAATAAATGGATACTAATACTAGTTTATTCTCCTAATTTTTCCCCATAGGCTACACTGTAATGTCCCCCTTTTGCATAGCATGTTAATAAATAAATGGATACTAATACTAGTTTATTCTTCTAATTTTTCCCCATAGGCTAGAGCATTAAAATAAAGGGAGCATTTAGGAATAATTAAATAAGAGGCCAAAAAGCTAAAGTTTGATTTAGTTTTATCTAATTATTCCTTAAGTTCATTGTGGGGCCATTTTAAGTTATCCATGTTTTTACTTCTAGGCAAAAAGTATTCATATTGGGGATCCTGAGTTGGGAAATGCCTTAAATCAAGGCTTTATGAGGAGGATTGCAGCTTTCTTGAGAATAAGATAACTTATAAAGAATTCAATGGGAAAAGAAGAGTATGCCAAGTTTATGATATTTTTTATTATCTTCTCTCTGCAATTCGTGCACCTGATATGGGACAAAACCCCTGTAGCAGCAGCTGTTCTGGACGCAACCCCAGCACAGGATAATGTTTGGTGATTTTTATCAGCACAGCAAGTTGACAACTCTAGCAGCAAGCCATGAAATATAACCGTTTTGAAGCAGACAAGGGTTTGAGTGTGATCTGGAAATACACAAGGTTCTTCTGGTCTGAACCTTACACCATCCTCTGATATTGTCATTGCAGAATTAATTTAAGGAATTGCAGCCTGCATAGATGGATAAACATGCAGCCGCCTGGTGCCTACAGGCAATTCTTGAAGCTCGACAATTTATGGTTTTATGAGCACAGTGATCTGGTATGTTTTGTAGGACTCCAAGTTCAGTGATCAGAATTTGAAGGTGATTTCTTTAGTAGTCTAATGTAAGCAAGCTACGTACAAATAAAGGGAAAATCAATAATAATTGCACAAGGTTTGAATTTCCATATAATCTTTGTGTTTGATTCAGTTTGTGATAATTCCTTCAAAAAATTTATACATTTCCTAAGAGCTGCTAGTTAGGATATTTCATAGACTGCATGCTATGTTTGTAGATATGTTTACACATCTGAAAAAGGAATGTAATTTTGTTTCTTGTTGAAATCTGACTATTGGGTGGAAGTAGAGAAGTGTCTGCAGTTGTTTTGTGATTTTTTTCTGAGTTTTGTGTTAAAAGGCAGAGAGGATTTTCTTTCTGCACCAAGTAAACTTTATGCAATGCAATGTAATCAGCCATATGAATATGAACAATAAGAATCTATTTTCAACAAACTCACGGGTTAAACTCTCTATTTTACTCTCTCTAAATCTCTATGCTATGGCAAAGACCTTAAAAAACATTCAAAAAATAAGGTAGTTATTTTTTCTCTTTTTCTGTAAATGTTGAAGTCTTTTTTTTAAATCCAATATTTTCCCATATATATACATATTTTTGGTTTGCTGATTTTTTGCCCAAATGATTAATGCTGCTAAAAATACAGTACATATCTAGGACCAATTTTTGAAGCTTATCTGTGTTAAAACACAGGAATTGGTCATCTCTAAATTTAATGTTTCTAGGTGTCAAATTATCTATATTGAAAATAAATGAGCATCTTACAGAACCTTTATGCAAATGACTGAAATTCTCATGAAAAATAACCAAAGTTACCAGGACAAAGTTACTGGTACAGGAGACAGACTGGCACCAGTACAGCATTTTCGAAAGAAAAGATAGATAGATGGGTACTTGACACGAAAGAAAAAGATTCATATACAATTTAATTTTAATAAATAATTGTACAAGTACAACATTCAAGAATGCAAAATGGTAAAATACTAAATGCTTCACAATTGAAAAATTTACATATTAAAGAATTAAATAGATTCAACAAAATGAAAGATTAAGTATTGATATTTGATGATCATCCACATGATGAACAAAATAAATTTTAAACCATAATAACATGGAGACGGCAGAGATTGGGAGAGAAATGACATATTTTTGGGGTTTTCTCCAAGATGAATATATGTACAATCATTTGATGAAACTTCAATATATGTACACATTTTAGGCCTAAATACTTTTTCTCTATACATGCTATTACCTCTTTCAGATTTACTATGATTTTTTATGTTACAAAAAATGTTGTTACTTTTTATGCAAAAAGTAGAAAATTATTAGTCTAATAGTGCATGTCTTTGGTTCTCTTGGGTTTGTCCAACCACATATCAGCACCTAAAGAAAACCTAGTGTAATTTATGCGATATAACCCATGTTCCCTGGAGCTTTAGAATGGAAGGACGCAGGGATGGATTTCAGGGATTGGGGTGACTATGGACCACAATTTGGGGACGACAGTAGGATAATGGCTGGCAGTGCAAATATGATATATATCTATTAAGTATTATGGGGTTTTGGGGATGGGACAAAACTTACCCACCCAATCTCTCTTTTTATCAGAAACTGGAAATATCCCAGGAACACCCCTTGAACATGGAGGATGCACACTGGGACATTCCCCACAAAGGACATCCCAGTGACATCCTCGCTGTGCCTTTGCCATTGTTTCTATTATCGCATTAGACACTGAACAGAGGGAGCAACTTTGGATAGAATCCTGCTCAATTTGCATCATGGAATATATGGACCAAAGGAATTGGTAAGAACTGTACAACTTTGCCATAAAAAGTGCAATCTCCAACTGCAGAATTGTTTAGTAGGAGCAGTTCCAATCCTCTGTGATCACCTCTGATTACCTCCGGATATGGACATAAAGCGAATCAACCCCACAACTGAGCCATTGCAAGAGATTGAAATGGCAACAACAGCTACAATGCAGTAGAGTTGGATCTTTATTTTGGACTCTGACCACAAACAAATGGCAACATCCAACAACCCAAGGCTTCTGTGATACACGTCCAATATAATATTTATTTTAAGCTGATCTTTTTAATTTCCTCTCAGTTGAGATCAAGATTGATAATTGGTAGAAAGTGCTTAACTGAACTGCCCAAAAACTGGGCAATCAAAGATTTTTCACTAACTCATTTACACATATGCACTGAGAATATCTCCTAGTCCTTTTTAAAATGATAATTTTGTAATACTGGCAATTTCAAACAGGAATACATTACCTCCTAGCCTTTTTTAAACAAAAGAAACTTAGTTAAAAAATTTGCCATCTGTGGATACTCATCCTCATGTTCATTCATCCCAGAGACTTGGACATATATATATATATATATATATATATATATATAGAGAGAGAGAGAGAGGGGCCCTCTCCCCTTGTATTCATTCAATCAAAAGATGTTTGCATACAGTGATATGCCTGTAGGCTGGACCAAGTAATAACCTTGATACAGCAAGTGAAAAATAAGATTGGCACACAAACCTTAAGAAAGACCATACTACTCTGATCCCTGAATACTCATTTTAACATATATTGGATCAATCAAACGAGGGATAAGGGCCCTCTTCCTTTGTATTCATTCAATAAAAAGATGTTTGCGCACAGTGCTATGCCCAAAGGCGGGACCAATTCATGATCTTGACACAGCAAGAGAAAAATAAGAATGGCGCACAGACCTTAATTAGGACTACACTATTCCTCATGGTATATTAGAAACAACTGAGAAACCTCTATAGGAAATTTCCCATTTTTCATCTGCAGACACCTAATGTCTGGAGATGTCCTCATGACAAACATGGTTCCAAGTCAGTGAGACAGGTACCAGCGATCAAGCTACATGTCTCCATGTAACTATGAATATAATAAAAGCCTACAAAGTTCATCTCAAACATCAAAAAACTTCTTTTTCAAGATATTGAAACATCTAAGAACAAAAGCAATCCAAAAAGTCTCTATGGTTCTTGTTAAGCAACTAGAGAAAAAGATCAAGGACAGGACAGACATGATATTGATTGATTGTCAGTTGGTGCTAACGTTCAGATAATTAATTTCATTCCTTCCCTAGGAAGAGATTTTCCTTGTAAGCTGAGCGCTAAGATGATGTAACCTTCTTGTTCTTTTCCTGTAATTAAAATAAGATGCATCTTCTTAAAAAAGAACAAAAAGAGAAGATGGAACAGTTGGCTTTATCAAGAAATATACAAGTACCAACCAGTGCCTCAAAGGAATAATGTAAACAACAAAGTGCAGAACTAAAGTAGTCAAAGCAAGACTAAGAAAAAATATTCCTCGGCCATAAAGGATCTTCAAAATGTATGTCATGAGTAAATAGCAACTACCTCAAACTAACCTCATTAACTATGTGAAATAAAAGTGAAAATGAATCTGACAACAATGATTTCAACACCAAAGAAATTTTATCATGCATTATTTCTTTATATAGAAAGAGGTAAGTCACATTGTTTGCATGCATGTTCTTTCTCAATGCTAAAATAGGTTGAAGTAGATTTGGTTTGATCATCTCAGAAATGTTAATCCTTTTAGATTAAATCTACACATCAAAATCACTACCAAAACTCTATTAATTAAAAGGTTGTTGATATCCACGTACACGATGAATAAATTATATGTTTGTGAAATTATAAAACTTTTTGAAATTATTCTCCTCAATTAAAAGCTGCTAATTTTTGTTCCACTATATTTTGATCCAGCAAATTTCCCTTTAAAATTACAGAAATATTTTTTAAGTGAAATTTCACAAAGGAAAAAGAACAAATAAGCACATGTTTCTAGTTAAGAAAATGGACAAACTGTTTAATTATTACATTACAATAATACAGACCTTTAACAACTTAAAGAGTGTAATGTTAGAGACAGCTAGCTAAACAACTGTTCAAACTTCAGACAACATTTCACCTAAATCATACAGAAAGAACACTTGGCTACAAGTTTTTCATCTGCAAAGACAATTTCCTCAAAACTGTGCTCTTCAAATAATGGTACATAACCAAAAGTTGAGGGATGACATACAGAAATACTTCTCAGAAGGAAAAGAATTGTGTTACAAAAATTAAACAAAATAATACCTTGGGTTTGGGTTTCCTTTAACTACTTTCTGGCCATACTTGCGCCATCGATATCCATCATCAAGGATATCAATCTCACTGGTGGTTTGTACCACTACACGTGGCTCACGAATAGCTCTTGATGCTGCAATGATGTCCACTGCATTGTTCTCTTTCTTCCTGCCATCTTAAACAATCTCATCACTAACTGAAATGATAATATCCTAAAATATTCATAAAGCTTAACCATTAAGGAAATCACCTGCGCTTTGAATCAGATTCATCTTCATCAGCATTGTCTCCCAGTGATTTGCTGCCATTTGTACCTTCATCTTCTCCTTCATCATCACTTGCTAGAGTTGAAGAGAGCTCTGGAGTACCTAGTGACTCTAACTGACTGGAACTTTGTACTTGAGCTGAGGATGGATCGGAGAGGTCTGTTACAACAGAAGTCGAAGAGGACCTCTCCAGATGCTCATTTTTCCATAGCTTTGAGCAATCTGTACCATCTTTGGGTACTAATTCTGTGTTTCTCCACATACCTCCACCTTCAAATTTGACAGTAGAATTCAAGCCATCAGTACTTTCTACCCCTTCATGTATCATATGAGCAGCACCAACCGCTGATCGACGGCTAGGCGGAGGTTTAGCATGATTATGTGAACCCTTGTAGACAATCTCTGCAATTTGTCCATCGTGAGAGCGTTCCACCTTCTTCTTCATTTGACAACTTGGGTGTGTACACTTATAGTAACTCCGGGGATACTCACTACCTTTCACAAGCTTTTGCCCATACTTCCGCCAATTGTAGCCATCTTCTGAAGGCCTACCATTTATGGTCTGGGGAACTGGGCCTTTTTGTTCCATTTCTACAATCTGCATCTCAATATCAGCAACTTGCTTCTGCTCTGCATCCTCTGCAGATATATTCCCTTGAGATGTAAAACCATTTTGAACAACTCGTGAAGGTTCAACATATTTTACATCATCTAGAACACTATTAGATGCTGCTGAATCAGGTAGAGAATGTTGCACAAACTCTCTTGTCCTAGTAGATAATGGTACAGCATGTGCCCAAAGATGGGCCAGGGCTTGAGCATGAAAATGACCTTGAGCCTGCACCTGCAGTTGACTTTCAGGTTGACCATAAGCTTGAGCACGGGCCTTGTTATCAGCAGGAGCATCACTTTGAGCTTGCACCTGGGTTTGAATTGGAGCACCAGCATGAATGTAAGTCTCATTTGGAGCTTTTGCATAAGGTTGAACCTGACCCTGAGCATGGGAGTGAGACTGTGACTGAGCCAGACACTGCGCCTGAGACTGAGAATTATCAAACCGGGAATGGGACTCTGCCTGAACTTGAAATCCAGCTGAAGCTTGTTGTTGACTTAGGCAAAAAGCAGGCTTTACAGAATGAAACAACATAGTTAATATTGCAATACTCTAACAAAATGCTTCATCTTAAAAACCAGATCAATAATTAAATTGTAATGCTTCAAACTGATGTCAACTCTTGGGCAATTGGGATAAAAGTTAGAATAAAATTATAGTCACACAATTAAAATATTAATTTTCTACTTCCATGTGTCATTTGCACTGCCACAGAGAGAGATTGGCAATGTTAGTAATCTAATCAGCTCCTTTCCTGCTTATTCTAGTTCACAATCACACCCTTATCTCATCATCTTAGATAAGCCCAAAAGTGCCAAGTTTTTCATGTGTTTCTTTTGCTTGTATTATATTTGGCGACCACCTAATACTTACTAAAGGAATGTACAAATAAAAAAGAGCATGCAGATGCTTCGTTACCAAAATGAAAATGAAAATATGTTGATCTATTGTCCACTGCACATTATCATGACAACTGCCTATATTATTTTTGTAGAAAAGTGCCATGTATCCAATACATTTACCTAGCCAATCTATGTACAAATAAGGTGAAGTTTTCAGTTTCAATCCTCGGACAATACAAAATGCATAAGATAAATAACTTCTCTGTCAAAATGAAAACAAATTTGGAAATCCATATGATGATTTCCAACTAGACCAGAAAATGGAAAGAAAAACAATCCTTCTTTTACATTAGTTCATAAGAAGATAAAATTGAAAAGTGGAGAAGGAAGAAGAGAATTACCAAGCCTCCTAAAGGGGAGAGGCATGGAGAAGATCCAGATTTCACGTAGGGTTTGAAAGCAAAAGAGCCTGAATCACCATTCTCATTACCCTTGTCCTTTAAACCATCCAAACCAGAGTTAGGTGAGGGCACCCCACTTTCATAGAACAAAGGAGGCAACGGAAATGTTCCTGTTGTTGGCGACTGCTCTGCCTGCATCATGCTAAATAAATTATCAAAAAGAAAGGGAGATTAAATGGTACATATACTGCTACATACAGATAGAGAGATATAACAAATATTGCTAGAATTCCCACAAATCAACAAGGACAAACAAATCCAAGCAAAGCCACAGCAAAATTTAAAATACATCCAAATCCTAGAACTATGTACTAACAGTTTCCAACTCTCTTTTTTTGCCCATATCAAAACATGACAAGTACCCAAAAAAGTCAAGTATCTTGGATCATGAAGCTTATTTCTATTATTGTTAATCAAAGCAAATTCTCTTTGAGATGGCATATTGAAGCAAAGAAGCTTACACTATATTATATAACATTTTTTCTGCATTTCATAAAAAGCTAAGATGGATAAATTCCGAGCCTTAAATAAAGCATAAACTGAATAGTGATAGACATTACATTAACTAACTTAAGTTTGATAAAAAAATTATAAAAAGATATCAGAAAAATTAATGCTAAGAAAATTCCGTACCTGAAACAAAAATGGATCACATCTGCTCCAATCATCATTCATGAGGATGTTTTTACAATGGAACTCAAAAACGATGCAATGATTAAAGACAAGCAACACCATTGTCTATCACTAAGAATGCACGAGTAAACTATTGTCTTAGCAAAGTTCTTCAAAGAAGTCAAATGAGAAGGATCCAACACTTCTACGATCTTTCTAATGGGGATTAAAGAATCGGTGACAAATTTGTATCCATGAAATGTTTTAAAATTCAATGGCATGTTTACCAGGTTTGTGGATTCACTTGTAGAAGTGTGATCCATGTCCAGCCTTGTAGTGCTTGAAATGGGGCCCATTCATAAACTTTAGGATGATAAACTTTGGGATGTTAATACACCATTACTATCCCCTCAACAAATTAAAGAGATTAATCATTGCCTTAAAGGCTTTATTTATAAGGCTTAGTCATCATCAGATATTGAAAAATATTCAAAACTTTTGAATTCACAATAACATATAACATGATGTCCAAACAGATCCAGACAGTGAAAGCTTGATTAAATATTTGCACATCCTTTCATGTATGCATATAGCAATCCATATTGAAGAGAAACAGTGAAGTTTGGAATGAAATATGTCAAGGTTTATTCTTTCTTTTCTTCAAAGCATGCAATAGAGAAAAAAACTGACCTAAAAAAGATATATTAAAGAGTCAAATGCAATTATATTTGCCATTAGATAAAAAGGAAGCATAAGATACGCACTTTCTTTACTCAAATGTGGGAGAGCATTAACTGTAAATCTCCTGCAGTTACTTGAGGAGTATATACACCACTTGTTGTAAGGGTTGTAAGTGCATTTACTAGTTGACAATTGTACCACCTATGGTGTGAAGTATAGTGTAATGCGCCATGCCTGATAGCAGGCAAGGTGGTTTTTAATTCTAATTTACAGGTTTTTATCACCTATTCATATCTTAATGTTACCCTTCAGATATAAATGTTTCACTTATTAAGTTATTTTGATTTACTTTTTACAAATAAGTTGCATATAAACATTATTTTATTTCTCTGTTTATTATAATACATTAAATCAAAACTTCTGACATGGAACCAGATACTTGGTTCATAGTGGATTTTTCATACCAAAAAGCAAGAAAGCTGGTTTTTTAATTCCCAATTTTAAGAGTTTTTATCATCTATTCATAATTTGGTGTAATCCTTCATGTGAATGATTTAATTACCATGTTATTTACTTTTTGCATATGTTACATTTAATGATCATTATGTTTTATTTATTTATACACTATAAAATTCCAACATGGAACCACAGCCTCAGTTAAGGCCTCTGTTGGAACCTTGTTTGAAACCATTTTAAAAAATTCCATGTTTGGTTTCCTTAAGTCAGATTAAAGGGGTCATAAGATTCACATTCTATGTACTCATGTATGAGAGCATTATACCTCCAGTTAATTAAGAAATGTGCACCCCTTATTGTCAGGTTTGTATGGGCATTTAAGTCAACCATCATATCACCTACATAGTGAAGTACAATGAAGTCTTTCATGCCGAAAATCAGGTGAGGTGATTTTTAATTCCTATTTTACCAATTTTAATTACCCATTCTTATCTTGATTTTGCCCTGCAAATGTGAATGATTTACCAACTATATTATTTACAGTTTTCTCATACATGTCTCACTTGAAGATTATTTTATCATAGTTAAAACATTAATCTAAACTTCAATACAGAAACACACAAGATGAAACCAGAAGCTTGGTTTATGGTTTGTAGTGTTTTTTATGCCCAACAGCAGACAAGGTGATTTTAAATTCCCATTTTAAGGGTTTTTTGTCACCCATTCATATCTTGAGGTCATCCCTCATGTGAAAGATTACTTGCCATGGAGTTTACTTTTCATATAAATTCCTTATTTAATGATCATGTTTTATTGTATTTATTTCTAAATTGAATATAAACTCCATCATAGACCAATTGCCTTGGTTGAAGCTTCTGTTGAAACCTTTTTTTGAGATTCCCTGCAGTTTTTCCAGGAGTCACTTGAGGAACAAGAATTTTTCTAGGGTTTGGAAAGACAACTCACATGGACCATTTTTACCATTCCAAGAATATCCATCCTGATATTCAGACAACATTTATTCGATTTTGGAACTTAAATTTGAAAATAATCAAATGTTCAAATACTCAAGTTTGATAGACACATGGATTTCCAACATGTTGCTAGGTGCTATAATTTACCTATTTACTACATGCTGCTCTATATTTTGATGTCTGTGAACCATATTTTGTATGAAATGAAAAAGACCTGTTCTTTGATTCTAGCATTTTTCTGATGTTTAAATTATGAATTTTTTCCCACACAAAGAATAATATCCCAACTCTTCAGTTGCACTGAAGCAATGCCAAGAGCAAACCTGGCTGCTGTGATGAAGACTTGAAACTTAAAATTGAACCACATCTAAATTTTCCCAAAATGCAAACAATTGCAGCTGGAAACAAACTCCATGAGCAGAACTGACCTCAGATAAAACTTATAATCCTTTTTCTACCTTTTCCTGGCTAAAAGAAATTAGACCCACTGTAAAATTTGTTCCAAACCATAAGAAGACATAACATCCTCATTCAGAAAATCAAAAAACCAAGAAACATTCAATATCCAGGGGGAATGCTCCTTGCTCTGCAGTTTAAATGGGCATGCAAGTTCCCCCGATCTTAATGGCCCGCTTTTGCAGCAAGCTCACAATGCCATCAAGGAGAGCTGCAACATCCTGGGTGATCTTGAGAAGATGGCTTAACTATCACCCGTTGGGCCTATCTTAAAGGCAGTGCCTAGAAGGGGCCATAAATTCAGCCTTCCCGTCCATTATATAATGTTTACCAACATGGAAACTAATTGAACTTTCTAGAACTACAAGCAATTTTATGAAGTAATCCATGATAAATCAAAATAGATAAGGTTTCTTCATATTTTGAATATAAAAAAATGCCACAGGATTGGCTAAAAATTGATTGACAAAATCAAAAACCCAAAAAATCATTAAATCACCATGAAAGATGGATGCATAAATTTTTAATGGAATATTTGTTCTAAATTTGTTGAAAAGACAATTTTAATTCAGGATTATGCATTTTTTATATAAAACAATGCCTTAGTCTGCAAAGATATATATTCTATGATTCATTTTCATTTTTTACAAGGGTTGTCTTCACTATACACAGGTGATTGCCCTTTCATCATCACATTTTTGCAAGGGTTGTCAGAGCCCTTTCTTGTGAGTGCTGTATTCTTAATGATTGATATCTGTTTCACCCTTCTGCACCCTTTTTCACTGATCTATCCGAGATTTGAGAAAATGGGAATGGCAGAAGACAGGTGGAGAATGAATAGGAACAGTGAATAGAAACAACTCAGACGAACTTCTTGGCTCCTTCTCGTCCACTGAACCAAAGAAGAGTGTGGCTTCACCCTAAGGCTTGGCGCTCAGTCTATAGTGGAATATGCATGTTTTGGGAAGCAATCCTGCTGAAAGGGTCCAGTCGAATTTAACTGCTAGGCATGGGTCTCCAGGTGGGTGTGCGAGACAAACTAACTTGACTTTTCTAACTGCTTGCTTGAGGCATGTTACATAGATAATAATCTGCCCACCCTCCCTACCTACGACCAGAGACTTGTGACTAGACTCACCCCCTACTAACACTACAGAACATAGTTGGAAAACTCATGGGACTCGCCAAAGACTCAGCAGGACTCACGAGTCCTCTGGCAGGCCAAGTTGACTCGCCACGAACTTGCGAGGTGAGTCCAGGCGTGTCCTAGTCTGAGACTCGAGAGACTCTGGCCTCGAACTCGCATGAGTCTAGGGTCCGGACTCGCAAGTCCTTGCCAGAGACTCTCATGCGCTGCTTAAGACCCCACTGGGGGCACTGCCCCCAAACCACAAGGGGCGCTATCCCTTGACCCTGTTGGATGCGTTGCCCCCAAACCTCCATTTGATTTTTGAGGTACACTACAACTTTGAGTTTGCACAATATGAGTCAGTGTCTACACTCTTGCCATTAGCCTTTAACCATGAGCGAATAAAGATATATTTTACTCCCGTATTTGGTACACACTACCATCTTTATTATTATTATTCCATGTATGTAATTTATTAGATATAGTAGTAAACAGTGGAGGTTCTTTGTAATGTTTGAATTATGACTCTTAAATTCTCTAAATGTATTAATTACTTTTTGTTTTTTTTGTAAAACTACAGTTTTCTTCTTTGCCAAGTCCTTTCCCAAGCTTTTTGCCAAGCCCCGAGTCCAAGTCCTATTTTGGGCTGCACAGTCTGTGCCATGTCTTTTCCCGAGTTTTTTGCTGAGTCCCCAGTCCAAGTCCTATTTTGGGCTGCCAAATCCGAGTTTTCCACCTATGCTACATAAAACAATTTGAAGTATACAGCCGGCACATCAGGCTGAGGATTTGTGCTTGTCAGCAGGGGTGGGTTTATTTATATTTATTCACTTCGATATTTTAGACATAACATATCATACCAAGTTTGAATATTTTTAGATTAAATAATATATTTAAACATAAACATTTATTAATTTAATATAATTATATTTAAATCTTAATATTTTAGAAATTTGTATTATTTGAATTGAATCACAAATTTGTTCTTGATTTTTTATCACTGAAAAATTTGTTCTGCATTATGTCTTTGAAGAACTCAAACACAAACACTAACCTTGGGACATAATATTAAACCAACTAATACACTGAATACACAACTGAAGTCGACTTGAGGTGGATTTCTTTTTTACACTTCTGCAGCCCAACCACTCTAGCAACTCAACCATTAACTGAGACCAAGATAGGGGCTTGAACATGTAACTCTGACCACTCTATCAACTCAACCATTGATTATGACTAAGCTAAGGTAGATAGATATTCCTAAGATTTCTCAGAAGCACAAAAAATTGAAGTACTATCATTTGAAATCTTTTTAATAATAAATAATTTAATAACAATTCTATGAACCTAAAACAGTTGTTACAGAATAAAGCATATGTTTTACTCAACTGGAAATGATGCATCTGAGAGAACAGCGGCCATGGCTGAGATGGGATCAAATGTGGTGTTCATCACCTTCATACCTCACTGAAACTGAGCTGAAATGGGCACATCTTAAAGTTTTCAGAATCACAAGTTATTCTATTATCTAAATCTAATTTGATTTTCTTGTTTGTACCTCATAACAGTTTTACCAATCTACCCAACAGATGAAGCATGAGCTAAGATGGGATTTCTTTAGTTTTCCCAACCCCGAGTCAATCTCTCAATATAAATTCCTGATTGAAACTGAAGTGAGGTGGTGATTCCAGTAGGCTTGGCAAAACTGAATTAAGTTGGGCATTTCTTAAATCTTATGAGATCATTAGCAAGCCTATGATCCAGTTATTATTTGATTCCTTTTGTTTTACCCATCAGAAAATGATATATCGCCTAAGACTGAAGACCATAGTTAACATGGGTGTGTGGGGTGGGGGATGTGTCCATCTGCTCAACTACTGACTCGCGGTAAACTGAGGGGAATATTTCTCAGAATTTTAAGCAGAAATTCTATTATCTAATTCTCCTTTGATTACATATTTCCCAATATTTAACAAGCCTACCAAATTCTGACAGCATTAACAGCAACCATAGGAAAATACATAATATTCTAATTATCTGTAAAAGGTTTATCAGCTGTGAAGTGTGAACAAAAGGTGTAAATGTGTTTTTAAGCCGTTTCAAACTCTACTTTGACGTCCTTTTATCAATTCATAAAATCCCGGTAAAGTAAAATGCAATTTTCAATAAGCACTAAACAGAGAAAAAACCAGAATATCGATTTATCATAAAAATCAAAAAACTCTATTGGCTGAAGAGAGGCCATGGATGACATTGTTGTTGTTGTTGTTTTCTGTCATAATGCCCGAGACAAGAACTGACTAAGGAAGCATTTCTTCAATTTCTCCCAATTAAAATCAAACCTAAGATGTGTGTGTCATCTCAATCCCTACGTGGAACTAAATTAAGGAGGTCATTCTTTTTGCGAAATCATACGCAAACTTAAAAAATAATTCTTCTTATATCTATTATGTCTTCTTTATCGGAAAACGATCCATCAGCTATAGCCTATAAACAAAAGGTTAGCAGTAAAATGGGTGCGGGTCAATATAAGTATGTGTTACAATTCTTCTCTTCTTGCCTTTTACTGATTCATGACACTCCCTCCAAAACTGAAACAACATTGCAACTTAACAGGTTAAAATATACAAAATTTAACTTATAAGAAAAAAGGCATTACAGCTCAAACAGAGATGAGAGCTGACATGAGTGTGGATGTGATTGTGGCCGTCTGATATTTCAACTCCTAACTACAACTGAATTAGGGAGATCATTTCTTAGTTTTTCTGAATCCTAAGAAACCCTGTAATCTAGTTCCTCTTTGATTTCCTTATTACTAATCCAGAACAAACCTACTAAACTAAAACATCATTGAAACTTAACAAGTTAAAATATTCTAAATTTAACTAATAGAAAAAAGGCAAGTCAGCTCCAACAGAGATGAGAAACGACACGAGTGTGAATGTAATGGTGACTATCTGATATTTCAACTCCTAACTAAAAAAGAATTAGGGAGATAATTTCTAAATTTTTCCAAATCCTGTGAAACCCTGTAATCGAGTTCTTCTTTGATTTCCTTATTACAAATCCAGAACAAACCTAATAAACTCTAAAAACATTAACGCTGTACAAGGGAAAATAAAGAAAAATTACTTATCACAAAAAGCTCTGTTGGCTTTAAACAGAACCTGTAGCTGACATGAGCATTAGTTGTTTAATTGGCATCTCAAATCCTAACTAAAACTAAGCTAAGTAGGCTATTAGTTAAATTTTTCAGAACAATCCGCAACCTCTTAATCAAATTCCTTTTTTTATTCTATCTTCATTTTACTCGTTGGAAAATGAGTACAAAAGAAACACCTAACGTGGCTATGCATGTGCCTATCATCCCAAACAGTGACACAAACAAAACTGAGGTGAGCGTTTCCTACATTTTCAGAATGACAAGCAATTCTATAATCTAATTCTTATCCAATTTCATTTTTCCCAGTTAATAACAAACCTAAGGTGTCTCTGTCAACTCAACCCCTAAGTGGAACAAACGCTTACCTAAAATGCCCATTTCTTAATATTTCCAGAATTACATTCAGCCCTAAGATCAAATGTTTTTGATTCACAACGGTATACTTCAGATAATGATACATCAACCAAGAACGGAGGCTATTGTCAACTAACATATGTGTAAGTGTTTCTATGCCCATGAGTCAAATTCCTCTCTTATTTCCTTTCTATCTGTTCATAACTATTTTAGCTAACAAAACCACCATGGATGGTGAAAATCGAAATATATATAAGATGATGGTCGACAGTAAAAATTAAAAACAAAAAATCAATCTACTTAGAACAAAGGACATAGCCGAAACGGATGTAGGTGTAATAATCCGTCATCTCAACCCCTAACTGGAAGTAATCTAAATTGGATTTTCATAAACTTAGCAGAATCATAAAGCATCCTGGTATCCAATTGTTGTTTGATTTACTTTATTTTACTCTTAAAAAAAAATCTACCACCGTAGAACAAAGGCCCTGTCGTGCACGGGTGTGTGTGTGTGTGTGTATCGAAACATGCTTCACATAGAAAAGGATTTCATACCTGAGAGTTGGAGAGAAGAACAGGAGAATCCAGCAAAGTAGTAGGGCTGAGACCAGGTGGAATGGTCAATAATGGAGATCTAACTCCGCTTGGCGAAGAAAGAGCAGAACCAGACTTAAACCGAGCGGTATTTAATCTGGGCGCACTAAACCCTCCCCTGGCAGCCAATCTCTCTGACAATCCCCCTTTGGTAGCCGGTTTTGGCGCCTGTCCAAAATCCCCCATACCAGTTGATTCAGAATTAGTGGTAGCTGTCACAGTAGTATTAGTCGGAGCAATAACATCACCACAAACATTAAATGGGTCAACTTGATTGATGCTCTTGTTTCTACTATTAAGGATTGACGGCGACAATGGTTTCAGTTTCTGCTCCTGGATCATTGGCGAATCCATCGACAGCAGCTGTGAAAATGGCCGAGAATTGAACTCATCCCCCAAAAGCGTCGAAAACAACGATGTAGGGCTGTGCATTGGTCCCCAATCAAAAAAATTCATCTTGTTATTCTCTTCACTCCCCGCCATTACCCACTAATTTCAGCTCTTCGCATGCCAATTTAACACAAAATGGGTTTCAATAACTGTCCTTGAATTCGAATCCGTCTGAGAATATATCCCTCCCAATGCATACATATGTAATTTAACCGCCTACATGCACCTGGAGAACCTCCAAACCCCAGAAAAATCCCAACTGGGTGCCCTGAAATCTGAAATGGGTGTTCCAAAAACCGTAATGGGTCACCCCCAAACGCGCCTGGACGGGAATTAGAACTCAGAATGGATGCAGTATCGTCCTCGCATGATGCGAGCTCGGTTCAATGACGTATATACAATGTATATATCCCCTCTTCTCCATGCTTGTGGCGTGGGTGGGTGAGTTGTATATATGTGGACGAGAGATGATCAGACAACGGAGTAGATGTGTTGTTAATTCACTGTAAAATTGAATGAACCTCCACTGAATGACCGGCGGGGAATACGTGTCGTTTAACGGGAATATCGGCATCGGAAGACGGGAAAATTGGCTACCCCGGCAGATGACGTGAAATCGTAATTTGACCGAAGGTTGAATATAATGATAGGGTTCTCGTGGTAAAAAGGTAATTTTTTATGGAAATAATTATGAGGGGTTGGTTTCAGGATTCTGTCAAGTGTTGAAAAGGTTACTTTGAGTCAGATGTTACTTGACAGAATGTTGAAGGGTATTTTTGACCATTGACTGAATATGTTCTGTGATTTTTATAAGCTTTCCCCATATTGAATGGTAGGGAAGGTCATATTGAAAGGGACTTTCTATCTAGTGTCAATGGTGGAAAAAGTTGTTCTCTACTAGGGACTCTATACATTGGGCCCTCTAGGATTTTATGTACTTGTTTTTCTTCTATATGGTTTTTATTTGATTATTCTATGTGACAAATAAGTTGTATATATAATTATAGATTAAAAAGATTATTTCTACGAGATTAAATATAGTATATGGGACATTTTTTGAATTATGTCGAGTTATATTTGATTATTCTATGTGACAAATAAGTTGCATATATAATTATAGGTTAAAAAATTATTTCTACGAGATTAAATATAGTATATGGGACACTCATAGAGTTAAACCGAGTCATGAAAATCAATTCTTTTCTTATGCAAGTTAATTATTGCTTTGTTATTTTTCAAAATTAATTAAAAGGCCAATGGTCTACATGAAAGAATGTAACACTTAAATAGAGAGTATTTCTCTTTTAGGTACTCTATACATTGGTACTTCTTAAGATTTTGTGTTCTTGTTTTATTTCTATATATATTTTTATGTCATTATCTTATAAATTATACATATATAATTATATGTTAAAAAGTATTTATTGGAGGTTGGGCAAAGAAAAAGAAGGTGATTTTAAAGGCTAAACATAGCATATAGGACAGCGTCCCAATCAAATGGACTTGAACAAATCAATCATTTTCATATGCAAGTTTATTACATTTTGTTGTTTTGTAAAAATAATTGAAAGTTAACATTTTACATGGAAGAATATAATACTTATATAGAGAAAAACAAAATAAGCATGGCCCATATTATATTAAGATTTGCATTTATTTTTATATTATTGTATTTAAGAATTTGTGTTTTAATATAAAATTTTAATTTTTTAATCATTGGATTCATTCTAAGAGGATTTTTAAATATGTCATCGAATGTAAGAATGAGTGAGATTGCATGATTTCAATTCTTTTTTTTTTATTTGAATAATCCAAAGGTGTCATCCTCTTGAAAGAAGACTAATCCCCTAGAATTGTGTGTACTTGGCTTTCTTATATATTTTTTATGTAATTAACCTACATGACAAGTGTGTTAGGCATATATTTTTAATAGTAATTATAGATTAAAAGGTATTTATTAAAGGTTGGGATTTTGTTTTGTTATTTTTGTAAAAATGATTATAAGACCAACTTTTATATGATAGAATATAACAATTTATGGTGAAAAATTAAAAAAATAAGTGGTTCATATTATATTAAGTTGTATTTTATATTATTTATATTTTAAGAGTATGGGTTTCATAATCGTAGTTTTATTTTAATTACTTTGTATTTTAACATAAAAGTTTGGAATGAGGATGGCATTCTTGTTAGCAATGTTGCACGTAAGTTAAGGGAAACCCTAGTTGCACTACCAATAGATTTTGTGTAGAGTCTTCGGAGGGGTTCGTGAGGGGTGGTTGTTGTGGTGGATGGGGGAACTTGTGGGTGGGCTCGGTATTTGTTCTTTGTAATTTCAAGGGTTGTGATTTGGTGGTGTGGGTGGTATGTGTGTTGGTGTTACCTATAGATCAGGGGTGTTAGTTGCAAATCGTGATGGGAGGTGTGTTTTATTTGGTGGAGAACATTGAGAGTGCCTGGAACTGTAATGCCCCACTAGGGAACCCAAGAGAATTTAACCTAAAACATGTTACTGTGTTTACAAAATTGTTTTTTCTTAAGAGTTTACACAACAATAATGATAACAATGTGAAAGCAATACAACATAAGATATGAATATACACATAAGTACAACTCAATTGCAGCTAACAACTCTCAAGGGTTCCATAATGTAAAATTACTTTTAAATTAAGTAATCTACTAAGAACAACCATAAGTACATAACCTCATAAATGCCAAAGAATAACAAGTACATCATCATATAAATGCAACATAGATACAATTGATACAACATAGAGTACATAACAAACCATCATCCACTACACAAGTCGCAAGATATGCAATAACAAATCATATATAAGGTACATTTACAACATCCTGAAAGATCTCACATTTCATACACTAATACAAGATACAAATATAAACATCATAAAATAGATATGAACAAGCCTCCAATGAAGAATGAGAAGAAGGTAACAACAACAAGGATCATCCAACACCATCACAAATGTTAGAATCTCAATGGTAAAAGAATCACTACCATCTGACCTCATGGAACCAAAGGTCCACTCCCACTGTGCCAAGGAGATAACAACAGACCCCACTCGAATATCAAACACCAAATCAACCACAACAACAAGACTAAGCAAGGGGTTCTGAAAGCTCTCTATCTCAAAAGGTATAACAAAACTATAAAGTTAGTACATACTAATCCAAAAGTAACCAACACATGTAGGAAATCTAAGATGCATAAAGGTAAGTGTGATGTCACATACGTCTAACCTTGAGTTTCATCCTGGTAGCCTCTTTGGACACCGACACTCAAGTGACCATATGAGGTATCAGTAACCTCTCATACAGACAAGAGTATAAACTATGAAAGACCTCAATCAAGCATCTTCTCCCACTCCCATCTTAGCCTACACAAGCACTCAAGGTATCTATGAAGCACACAATTATCTTATTAATGTTTCTATCATAATAAAATCATTAATTTATCACTTATTAAGTCAACTTACAATGATTTATCCTAGCAACCTCTTAGGGCCTCGGGCCCCATTGCAAGCCACTTCCCATCTATACACTTAGATAACCTACCTAGGCGCATAAACTAAAAATAACTAAATGATAATAATGAGCATAAAATCAGTTTCTTGGTACAATAGGAACATGTTGGTTCTCACATAACCATAATATCAAAAACACACCCTCAAAGTATTTTTGTAATCATGAGCTTCAATAGAACAAGGCTGGATATAAAAGATCAAAATGATACACATTACAATGCAAGACAAATAAGCACATAGGCATCAACAAAAAAAACCAACCCCAAGCCTCTTGTAACAATTCCTATAAGCCGACTTAATGCTACCCATACCGACAATCAAACACAACAACCAAAAACTCCAATAATAAACACATCAACATTTAAACTCTCATCAAATAAAATTATTATTATTATTTTATATTTTTTTTCTTTCTAAAAATAAAATTTCTTAAAATAGAATACTCTTGCATGCAAATTTCAAAAAAAATATTTTTCTTAAATATCATACAACTGAATATATTTTTCATAAATAACATGTAAATGAATATATCTTCCTCAAGTAATATGCAACTGAATATATCTTCCTTAACTAACATGCAATTGAATATATCTTTCCTAAATAACATTCAAATAAATATATCTTCCTTAAATAACATGCAATTGAATATATATTTTCCAAATAACATGCAACTAAATATTTCTTTCCTAAATAACATGCAAGTGAATATATCTTTCCTTAAATAATGTGCAAGTGAATATATCTTTCCTATTTTCTTTTAATTCTATAAAAAGATTATGCTTATATGTGTGTGTGTACACACACACACACACACACACATATGTATGTATATGTATATGCATATTTATATATACATGTATATATGTGTGTGTGTGTGCGCACACACACACACATATATATGTATGTATATGGATATGTATATATACATGTATATATATGTGTGTGTGTGTGTGCGCACACACACACACACACACACACACACACACACACACACATATATATATATATATGTGTGTGTGTGTGTGTGTGTGTATATATATATATGTATGTATATGTATATGTATATGTATATGTATATGTATATATACATGTGTGTGTGTGTGTGTGTATAATCTTCTCCAAAACAATATATTCTCAACTAAAGATCTAGGATTTAAAAACTATTAACATAAACAAGAATTTCTCCTCACACAACAAAACTCAAAAAATCTTTCAAATCCAAAACTTCAAACAATGGAAACTTTAAAATAATCAATCCAAAAACTTTCAACAATCTGGCAAACGTGATGTAAATAATTTTTTTGAAAGAAAAATGCAAAGGGATTTCAAAACCCTACCTTAATCCATTGATGCTATGAAACAATGAAGACCAATCGCAACCCAAAAATTCAAGCTTTAAAAAATTCCTTCAATTCCAAATCCAGAGTCAAAACCTGTAATTCCTAAAACTTGTATCTGGGATAATGACCAAAAGAATTCTAATATAGAAAATATAGCAATCATAACTGAAACATGGAACTCCTAGTTAAAAATAGAACTCAACTCATGATAAAAATATTAAAATAGTTAACTCTAAATTCCAGAAATAAAAACTCAACTCTAACATTGTTTTTATCAACTTTAATTAATTAAAAGAATTGTTTATTTAATTTTCCCTCAACTTAAGCCACTTTAACTCAAGTTGATTTTAAAAGGTTAAGCTATGATTTTCATATTAAAGTGTTTTTTAAGTTACATGATTTATTATCATTATTGTTTTAATTAATAAAATACGCAACTCAGTTTAAATATCACTTAACTCAAATATAGTAAAGTTACACAACTGATCTCTTAATATGAGTTCAACATTATTTTATCAAACTTTATGCATTCAAAGTGCATGATTAATTTTAATTAATAATGATATGCAACTCTAATTAAATATCACTTAATTTCGGCGGCTTAGAGAGGTGAGGGAAGTGCTCTGCAAGTTGGCCTGAAGTTTGTGGTGAATCGTGTCATCACTGTCTGCAAGTGGAGGGACCCGTGGCTCCTCCGTACTGCTCTCGTGGTGGCTTCCTTGGTGGTTGGGGTTTACGTTTGTTTCTTTTTTTGTCGTATGTCTTATCTGCATTTATTTCTTTTCTTTTTGCTTCAATTTTGTTCATGTGTCTTGTCTTCCTTTTCGTCCTGCCTCTCCATTTCATTATTTCCTTCCCTAGCTTCGGCCTTGGTTCGTTTGAGATTGCCTTTATTATCTGCGATGAAGGTCATCTAGTGTTAGATTCTCGTTGATTTCCCATGATTTCTTCTGATGGTCGTAAAGGGCATTCATGATAGAAAACATGGACAAGAGAATGATAAAAGGGCAGAAGGAGGTATTCAGGATGGTTGCAGAGAAAAAAATAAACCTTCCTACAGAGAATTTGTGGCTAAAGAAATAGTTCTCCCAAAGTCAACGCAGTTTGAAGTGGTTGAGAAATATGGAGGACCTGTCAGACCCGATGGACATCGACATGGAGGAGAAAATAGTGATTCTACTGCAGATTGCTCCGGAGGAGAGAAGGAAGGAGGAGAGGAAGGTAAGACTATGTTTCCTAGTGCTAATATCCTCTCCTTCTCTTCGAATGTTGACATGGTAAATGCTATTAAAGCTGAACAATCCCGCTTAAAGAATATTGCTATTTTTTTGTGTGTATGGACATGAAATTTTTGCCTACTAGAAAATTTCTAGATGATTGGATTGGTAATGTTTGGAGAAAGAAACTTGGCATTAATGTTGGTTTTAGTCGAATGGTTCAGAAAGGTTTGTTTGTTATGTTTTTCAAGAATCATGCTATGCAAGAAAAAGTGCTAAACAAAGGGTACTGGAATGTGGGACAAACAATGTTTAGGGCTCTTCCCTTGTCTCCCAGTTGCAAATCTAAAAATGTCCTTGCTCATACTTCCCCAGTGTGGTTGGAGCTTAGGAATGTTCAGCCCGAGTTTTGGTAGTTTATTCCTCATCTTCTTAAGCCTCTCGACCCTATTCTCCAAATTGAAGAAGCCAAAGTTACCCTCCCACATCTCAATGCCCGAGCCCTTGTCATTCTCAACCTTGATATTGCATTCCCCGATGAAATTTCTCTAGATATTGAAGGAGATAGATGAAATTGGGCTATTGTTAAACTTGGGGATATTGGGGCTTGTTTTCATTGCAAACTTAATGGCCACAATAGGAAAGATTACCCTCTTCTAAAAAATTTCTCTAAAAAAATTAATGAAAACCCTAGTCATGAGAAGAATCCTCCTCCCATGGCTAAGGATAAGAATAATTCAGCCAACAAAAGCAATAATTTGGATAGTAATCCTAATCCTAGAAATGAAAACATTAATTATAGTGCAACCCAAGAGGACTTTACCTCTGAAGGTAATAATGAGAGCCACAGGGAAACTCTTGATACACCTTTGGATAAGTTTGTCTCCTTGTCAAACCCATTATTTGAGGATGAATTTGAGATTCACACCGTGGTTCCTAACATAAACATACAAAACCATGTTGTTTGTCAACCCCAGTACATACCGATTCCTAGAGAGAAAGTCAATGAAGATAATTCCCCTTTTCAAACTACACAACAAATAGCCCTATCCAAAATCAAGAATAAGAGCATAGTTACTAGGATTAAATAACATATGGTTGATCAAGATAAAACTTGTCCTAACACCATGCCTCCTGATAACATGCACACAAAATGTGATGCTGAGAACCTGATCCAGATACCTCTTCAAAAAGAGCTTGGAAGTATGGAGGAAAGCCCTTTTCTATCATCTTGTAGTGAACAAGGAGAAGATGAAGAAGGGTTTGTCGAATTAATTTCTAAAAAGAAGAAAAAAATAAAAACTTATGAAAGAAGCAGCAGTATAAAAAACAATAGAAAAGTAATAAGGTGAAAAATAATGAGCTGCCAGAATGCTTCAACAGATTATGCAAAAGTCAAAATACCCCCAAATCTGCATGATGATAAACATACATAGTTGGAATGTTAGGGGGTTGGAAATGCCAGATAGGAAATATATTGTCAGGAATTGGTGTAATAACGTTTGTAGAAAGGATATTGTATGCCTTCAAGAAATCAAAGGAACTGGGTACAAGGCTCACAACACTCTAAAGTTTATTTGGAACCAAACCACTTGTTTATATTCAGATCACTCTAGAGGCAAAGTAGGGGTTTGTATTCTAATAGGAAATAATTGGGCTGACAAACTGATATCTAAAGGCACTTCTCCTTGCCAAAGAGCTATATGGGGGAAGTTCAAAGAAAAGGAGTGGGAGGTAGGAATCTGTAATATATATGCCTCTAATGATTACAGAGAAAGAGCTAGTTTGTGGGATTGGTTAGCAAACAACCTTCCTGACACAAAATGGGTGTTTATAGGGGATTTTAATATGATTGAAAACAAGCAGGACAAATGTGGTGGTAATAAACATGAGTGGAAAGGTAATGAATTTTTCTTTTGGTCTAAATTCAAGAGGAGATTCTAAATTAGTGATCCACTGGAAAACATGAAACAAGAATACAACAATATCTAGTTTTCTTGGTGCAACAACCAGGCCTTTAAAAATAGGGTATATTGTAGACTTGATAGGATTTACTTCAATAAGATGTGGTTCGGGATGGAACAACAAATTGGGCAAAACCCTATAGAAATTACTCCTGCTAGTCTCTCTGACCACTCCCCAATCCATGTGTGTATCTTTCTCAAAGCTTATTTTAATCAGAATCCTAGATATAAGAGGAAATCCACTTTCAAGCTTAACACATCCCTTCTAAATGATGAAGAGTCTTTACAAGCCATTAGGACTGCCACTGCCCTATCTAAGTTATGCAACTCCGCCCTATCTGCCAGAGAGAAGTGGACCTTTCTAGTTCAAACTTGGCAAAATATGTTCCAAATCATTGGAACTAAGGGCGCCATTGACATGAATAAAGAGGAAAAATTATTTCAAACCAAGCTCAACCATATTGAAACTCAATTACAAGCTAAAGGCAAAGATCGGGATCTGGAACATTCCCTCATTGATACCAAAGCCAATCTTAGGAAAATTCAGAATTATAAAATGCAAGGCCAAAAAGTTAGAGCCAAAGCTAGATGGATTAAAGATGGGGACAAAGGATCCAAATATTTCTTCAACTTGATTAGAGCAAAACATTCTAGAGAAGAAATCTCAGGCATCCAAATAGAAGGAGGAGTTACTAAGAACAATCAAGAAACTTTGAGAGCCTTTACATAATTCTAAAAGGAGTTGTCCTCCTTTGAACACAAAGAGTAAAATGTAGAAGCTATAAATAGATGCATTAAATTAATCCCTCAGAAGGTTTCTCAGAAGCAAGCTAGGACTCTGGAGCATAAAGTCGAGATTGAAGAGATTGATGAAGCCACAGGGTCTTTAGCCAATGATAAATCCCTTGTAATTGATGGTCTGTCGGCTGAGTTCTACAAAAAAAATAGTTGATCTCTAGTGAACTGTTGGAGGTCTATGAAGAAGCTTTTGAAGTTGGAACATTAGGTGAAAATATTAACAAAGGACTAATTAAACTCCTACCTAAAGATGTGGATAAGTCTCAAATTAAAAATTAGAGGCCCATCACTCTGTTAAACATTTCATACAAAATCATTGCCAAAATTATGGCTAGAAGAATCAGTGATATCCTTAAAGAGGTGGTTTTAGTCACTCAAACTGGCTTCATAAAAGGCAAATACATTCTAGACAACCTCATCACCAGTTGCAAAGCTATGAGTTGGGCCAAAGTTGATAACCAGAATGCAGCCATGGTCCTATTAGACTTTGAAAAAGCATATGACATAATTGAATGGTCCTTTGTGCTCCAAATGTTGGAAGCATTTGGATTCCCTAAGTTCTTTTGTAGATGGGTCAGCATTTTGTTTAAGGATTCATCAACAGTGATTGATGTCAATGGTGAACTATCTGAATGCATTCCTCTTGGGAGGTCTATTAGGCATGGGTGTCCTCTTGCCCCAGCACTATATGTAATTATTGTTGATACTATGTCCTTTATTCTTAAGGCTTCAGAATTAGGTCCTCTAGTCAAAGGAATTTTATTACCTCATAAGGAGGACCTCCTCATTGAGTAGTTTGCTGATGACATTGCCCTCTTCTTGGAAATGGAGGAAGGAAATTTTGATAATGCTATCAGTAGGCTCCAAGTTTTTTTCTTGGCATTGGGAGACAAAATTGCCCCTCATAAATATGTTATATTGGGTTGGTCAGATATGCCTTTGAGGTGGTTGCAAAATAGAGAGTGGAAGTGGTCAGGGCCTTCTACCATTATAAGATATCTGGGTATCCCCTTTGCTATTAATCTTTCTATAAACGATATGTGGGAATTGATCTATAAAAAATTTGAAAACAAACACCTCAAATGGAAATCTCATATGTTGTCTTTAGCTGGTAGAGTTCAAATTGTATATAAGGTCCTTTATTCTCATGCGGTATACTATGCTTCCACTTAGGTACTAGCTAATAGTCAAATTAATAAGTTGGAAAGAATCCTGAGAAATTTCCTATGGTCAGATGGGCTCGGGAATTAAAAAAAGGCATTGTGTTAAATGGGAATGGTGTTGTACTCCTAAAAAGTTGGGAGCGCTTGGGCTGAGAGACCTTAAAGCTCAAGGTGTTGCTCTGGTAGCTAAATGGACTCTCAAGGCTCTTAAAGGGAACGAGCCTTGGAAAGTCCTTGTAAGAAATAACATTGCAAGAGCCACCATCAGAAAATGTAAAAAGTAGAAGGATACTCCTTTAATTGATATGGTAATGGGGGACTTTGAGATCCAAGTTGTTGGATCTAGGGCTTTTCAAACAATATGGAAGGCATGGTTCCAAGTCAAACCATTTATTTTCTCAAGGAATGTTATTGGGAAAAATCCTCACTATGTTATTTTGGATAGGTCTATTTGGTGGGGTGTGTACTTAAATGGAAAACCTCTTGCATTGACTCAGTGTTGTTCAACAATAAAATGGCATAAAAAAGGGATCCCTTTAATTCGGGATGTACTAGTTGACAAACCAATGGGCTCTTGGGAAGAATTGAGAGATAAATTCAATATTATGTAATCAGAAGAAGACATTCATTTTAATTTCTAAAGCTCTGGGGAGACATTTTCCTGGTAAAGTGTTTAAGGTAGATCACAGTTTTGAATATATGAAATGGAATGATGGTAATAGAATAGAGGATTTCTCATGCAAACAAATTTATAATTTGCTTAAAGAGGATATTGGAATTATAAAACAAAATTAATCAAAACTGGAATATTGACTAGTCTAGCACTAGATGACACTTCATGTTTGATTTTTTTTGGCATTCTAAGGTTGAACACAAAATTCTTTGCTTTCACTGGCTGCATCTTTTGAAAAAATTATTGTTGGTTCATTTTTGTCTCAATGTGGATACCAGACTATTTGTTTCTCCTTGTGTAATTGCCCTTAAATTTTCAAACATCTCTTTTTTGAGTGTATTTTTGCTAAAAGACTTTGGTCTAGTTTTCTTGGTCACCCTTTAGTGTGGAATTGTCCAAACCCCTTCTCTTGGCATGAAATTATCATTGGTTTTGTGGATGCTTTTGATTGTAAGTTGGAATCTTTTTGGTTTACCCTAACTGGCGATGTGATGTGGACCATTTGGAAGCTGAGGAATGAGGAGATCTTTCAAAATAGGAAATGGGACCTTACTAAGTTTTTCATTAAACTCACACATATTAATATTGTCTCATGGGTTTCTACAAGGATAGAGGTACCAGAAGAAAGGTTCCTTGCATTGATGAAGGAAGGTGTGATGATCATCTACAAGAAGGACATCTAGTCAGCAACCTTTGTTGAACCTCCTCAAGAAACAAACAAGGGGAGAATGCTAGCTGCCAGCCAGGAAGACATTTTAAGGAGGAATCAAGGCTAGGATAACAGGAATGATGAACAAGAGGAAGTGGCCCACAATGAGTGGGAAACTAAAGCAGAAAATGACAATTGGAACTCTCAAGAATAAAGGATCAGCAACAATGAATGGGATAGTAACACTCCTAGACATAATACCAGTGGATGGGATGAATC
Source organism: Chamaecyparis obtusa (assembly GCA_027943335.1). Lineage (NCBI taxonomy): Eukaryota > Viridiplantae > Streptophyta > Pinopsida > Cupressales > Cupressaceae > Chamaecyparis > Chamaecyparis obtusa. The sequence goes on from BSBK01007382.1 coordinate 860,887, forward strand.
ATAGGCATACTTGTTGAATTTTCATGTTTTGAATCGCGGCTAATGTACTCTGTTTAAGCCATGGTTTATGGCTCATTGTATATATCCTAGATAGATGATATTGGTAGCAACAAAAAACTTATAGTTGTTGGTTTTGGTGTTTATGTAATTGTTCAGTTGATACTCTATGGCAATATTAAAAAAAACAATCACTTAATTTCTTTTATGCATTTAAATATCATTTTTTATTTAATAATAATAATTAAATTCTTTGATTATTATTTTGACTTTATAATAATATTATTTATTAAACATAGGTAATTAATTAATTCTCATTAATTAATTAACCTTTCATCTAATATATTGATATATCATAAGGTATAATTATTCAATCTCATTTGATTAATCTTAATTAAATCCTTAATCTATTTTAACACCAAAACGACATCAAACCACATGACATGCAACAAGACAACAACTGACTAAATTAAAATGCAACAATCATGACTAAAGGAAGGGATCACAAATTCACGTCACCTTAACGAATTCAGATAGGTAAAAAATTAGATACTTGCCACTATTTTAGGACAATAAATGGCTCAAGTTGGGATTGGAAGTGTACGTTATATCCCCTCTCTTACCATTGAGATATTGTGATGAGGCACACTCATCCTGACAATTCAAGGAAGTTGATGCCCAGTACTTAAAATCCTGCATAAAAGATGAGCATGTACATACATGTGTAAATATATAACAGACAAAGGTGGGGATCGGTTGATTGTGTGGATCTCACAAGCAAGTAATTACGACTTTGTCCCTTAACCATATCAGGCACATCAAATAGAAATATTAAACATACATACCAACCATATACATGAAAGTATGGGGTTAGTAAAACCATAAACATAAATATACATAACATCAAATCTATCTGAGGATTTAATACACACATGAAAAGTGGTCTAAAAGAGTCTGACCAATTAAACTGAAAAGAAAATTATGGGAGGGGTATTACATAAATGAATTTGGGTCTTTTCTTTTTAGATATCTGATTGTACTCATGTTTCATGTAATTAAGTTTAGTGTGGATTTTGGGTGTCAACCATGTAGCTTGGATTTCTTGCTTTGCATGGCAAAGCTTGGAGATCTTTTGGGAAAGATGAGTCCTCTTTTAGAGATGTGATGTTAAAGGGAGGCTCAACTCCATTCATGCATGAAATTGTACCTTTTTTGGTTCAAATAGTATGAGAAAAAATTCATCGCAAATGGAGAATTTTAAGCCTATAAAGGTTAATGGTTCTCTTGTGAGGAGTGAAACTAGGCCAGTCCTAGAGACTCAACCTAATTCTATTGAGGATGATATCAATTATCTTTCTAATCATTCCTTGATATGTAAATTTATGGGGAACCAAGTGTCTTTACCCTTCTTAGAACATGGCCACTTCACACATGGAATCTAGAAGGGGAAATAGAGGTGTTTTCGGTTATCTTCTCATGTTTGTCAGAAAAAAATAAGGTTTTTAAAGGGAGGCCATATTTCTACATTTAAGTTGGCCTATTTAAAAAAATTGTGGCATGTTGGATTCAACCCTACTAAAGAACTGCCTTCAAGGGTTCCAATTTGGGTGACACTTTTGTGGTTCTTATGGGAATTTTAGAGAGATGATATCTTCAACTTGGTTGCGGCACAACTTAGCAAGCCAATAGACCCTTTACGTCAAACCATGGAAAAAAAAAAAGTAATCATTTATGCCTGCATTTGTGTTGAGATTAATCTGAGTAAGCCTTTGCCCGATTTTATGGAAATTTGGTATAGATCTAACTCTTGGATTCAATAATTAGTTTGTGATAATTTACCCTTTCATTATCACATTTGTCTTGAATATGGTCATTTCTAATGAATGTGTCCAAAATATAACCATGTAGGAGCAACCAATAATGTATCCTCTCACACATCATCTAGGCAGGATAAAGGAAAAGCCCCTTGTGGTGGAGGATAAAGAGGGATTTATTACTATCAAACAACAAGTAAGGGTAGGAGGCAAAAGAGAACCCTCAAGGACATACAAACCAAAGAGATTCTCAACAAGTTTGATGTCCTTGAAGATTTGGTACAATTTGATGATGCTTTGATAGACATGCCTATTGGTTTGGATGCTGAAGGAATGATTCAAATAAATGATGAGAAATATATTTGTTATGAGACTTTTTCCCATGAAATAAAATTATAATAAAATGACATAAAAGTAAATAGTATTATAATTATGAAAGGGTGTAACTTTTGTAATCACCCTTTGGGTATTATTAAAACTCATAAAAATAAAATAGAGAGGATACGGAAAAAAAAAAAAAAATAGTACAAGGAAGAGGAATAATTACAAAGGACATATGAGAGGGAATAGTTAAGTTCTCTGGTTGGGTATTAGGCATTGGAGAAGGGGAAAATAGTGTGTGTCCAACTTAGGGTACAATGTACACTCAAGAGTGTCCTAGCCAAGGCTGTGGTTTTCACACTACGAGACATGTGTTTCATGTCGTAAAGGCATGTGAGATTTTGTGCAAGAGCCATGTCCCCCTAGAGTGTTTCTTGCCTATAAAAAGAGTCAACACTTGTAATTGATCCTCTATTTGTGACCCCTCTTCTTGTTGATAGCAACCTCTCCATAAATTACAGATATGTATTAATGAATTTTATTTATTATGATTCCTTTAATTGTTTCATTAATTCATTTACTATTTCAAATTAATATTACTATAGTTATGTCCTTTGATTATTGATACACATTTATATTTATTAAAGTTCGGTGGTTATTATGTTTGTAGGGTAAATATTATACTTATATGTTTTATCTAGGAGAAAAGGTGAATTAAATTTTAGAGTACCATTTTGGAGAAGTGTGCCTATGATGCAAGAGACCAGAGATGTTTATTGGTTGCTATTCATACAACATTAAATGATTGGTAATGAGATGCATTGAATTTTTTCATGTCGTGGGTCTTGATGGTTGTACACAAATAAATTTGCAAGAATCTTATAGAAACAAGCAGATGCTTCAAGTAATTAAATTATCTACACATAGATAATTATTTTTAATCAAATGAATGAAAAATAATACTTTATTTCCAGATGAAACTATCAAAGGCACACTAATAAGGGACTTGAAACTATTAAAGGCCAACATAAAAACCAAAATCTATCAAAAATGTCAAAATACTATATACAATTTTAGTCTAGCTTCAAAAATCCATAACTTTTTACTCAAGGCTCGAAACTATGAACCATTTTTACCATTGGAAAGATCTCCAAGCGCTCTAGTTCCAGTCCCTTATGAGTGTGCCTTTGGTAAAAATGATGGTCCAAAATAATACTTGGATGCTTAAAGGGATTAAATTACTTAGATAAAATGTTTTCTTCAAGTGATTAAATTATTCCCCTTCCTTGTACTATTCTTTGTGTTTTTTTGTATCCACTCTATTTTATTTTTATAGGTTTTAATAATACCCAAAGGGTGATTACAAAAGTTACACCCTTTCATAACTATAATACATTTATTTTTATGTTATTTTATTATAATTTTATTTCATGAGAAAATGTCCCATATCAAGGGAGGTCCTCAAGAGACGAATAAAGTGATAAAAGTGAGGCTAAGCCATTGCCATATTGAGAAAATGTATGCATTATAAAATTAATCTAATTGAAAACAATATGAAAACATGTAATTTTGTTTTTGTCTTTTTCATCAATGCAAATGCAGAAACAATAAATTGAAGGATGAAATGGAATAATTTCTAACTAATGAAATATTTTTTTATGTTTATTATTTTGAAAACATGAAATTTGCAAGAATAAACTCGATTTTTATCTAAATGCATGCAAAGAGGATCTAACTATCAGTATCAAAAGTATGTAAGAAGAGTTAGGTTTACCAAAATGTACAATAGGTGAACCTATGTATCTAAATGCATAAAATATATGATGCAAATATTGACCAATGTAATGCATACAAAGGAGATCTAGACACCAAATCATAATGGAAGTTTTACATCATGTGTCGAGTTTACCAAAATGTATGATATGAAATGGTGATTAATGGAGATCAATCCAATCTCCTAGTGAACATTAATAATAAAAAACCACCTAAATAAAAATATGATTGACAACATCTTGATAGAAGAGATGTCAATGCAACATTTGTGCTTGAAAGGTTTTGGTTCCCTTTGTTATTAGGAATGAAGGAAGAGAGATAAATATACAATGCAAAATATCTAAGTATGAACTTGATGAAGCTATAAATGATATAAAGATAGAGGTATAAGAGGATTTGTGTGCACCTAGCCATGAAAGAGGAATTATGATGCTACAGATATGATTTTACAACAATCGAGATCTTGCAGGCACCTATACTTGCAAATCTAAGATCCTGGAGCTGTAAACTATCCCCAAATTTGAATTGAGCCTATTTTGAAGGGTACACATTGAATTTGGTGTCTTTTACCCATGTACAAAATGAATTTGGCATTTTGTACCCTAGGTTTTGGTCTAAAATTCGTAGGGATGCTTCGTCTGGTCCCGATCTTCCAAGATTTTGTCTGATATCTCCACAACCTATTATTGCACACAGAAAAATGGAGAAGAAGGTTGGTTGAAGGGGTTTTCCTCATTCAAACCCCTATTTAGGAATCAACATTAAAAAATTAATCAAATTACATAAGGAAATATGAAATAGAAGCTAAATCTAAATTGTAAATCACCTCATGCCTTGATGACACAATGCTTCTTTGGATGTGACCACAAATGTTAATGCAATAGCTTGAACTCCAAAAAAACCCTTGAAAGGAAATCATGAAAGATAAGCCTTGGATGATGTATGTTGTATTTTTCCACAATGCTTGATGAAGAAGATGAAATGATTTAAAAATTGGAAGACTTGGATGCTTGAAGACCTTGAGAATGCTTGGATGTTTTATGAAACTTGATTGTAAAGTTGTAGATTATGAATGTCTATCAAAATGATGAGAGATAGGGTGTTTATTTACTCAATCTATAATTTTGGGGGTTGAAACTCAAGCAAGTTGGCTACAAATCAAAATCCTTTGCTAAAATGCCAAGATGAGGACCTGATTTGAATTTGGGCACAAAAGTTAGGGTACAAAATGCCAAAATTGTTCTATACCCAAGTACGAAATGCCAAATCCATTTTGTACCCACCATTCGGGGCCCAAATTTGGACTAAGGGTCCCATAAAGTAAAAGAGTATGGGATTTGATCAAATAACTAGTTTCAAGGTCAGAAGAGAATGTAAAGGCCATAAATGGTAAGATAGGGCCTATGAGATGAAATGAATTGTTTGATTAGAGAAAAAAAAAGAAAGAGGAAAGCACTTATAAATAAGCGCTAAATTTGATTTTTGAAGAAATTGAATCAATACAAGACTTGTAATATTAATTTGAAGGTCCAATGAGCATTAGGAGAGCATGAAATTAATGTGGGAAGCCATACATACTAAAATGAGGCTAAAATGGGCACCAAATTAAGGGTGATTACTTTTTAGGATGGTACAAGTATAATGAATATGGTATTGTATGTGATGGGGATGGTATTATATATGATGGATACTATGATTGTTGTGAGATTTTTATTTATTTTTAATACTTTTGGTAGTATGGGGATTGTTCCCATTCACCACACATACTAGATGGAGAAGCATTTACTAAAGAAACATGTTGTCTTTATAATCCATAATAATTATAAGACATGTGAACATTTTCAAGCATACCTAGATCTTCCTAATTTGATGTTTGATGTTGTCCTTGAGTTACAGAGAAAATTGTCCACTTTCACCTTTGTTGTGTTGAGGATTACTTATAATTTGTACCTCATTCACCATGTTCACTTGATCAATTGGACATGTGCACTTAGCTTCTTCCTTACAACAATCAAAACAAAAAATGGTCAAATCTTCATTCTCAAAATTTAATTGTTCTAAGAATTCATCAATTATTTGTTCTTTCTCAGACATAGGAAGAATACGTGTAGATGCTAATGACAATGGAAGATCAAGATAATCTAAGATGCATTCATTAGATAGAGCGTTATAAAAACATCAACTTGGTTCGATGTAATTTCCCCATTGATTTCTTCCTTTGTTTTTAAATTTGAAAGTGTGGATATGGGGGTGGCATCCCCTAGTGGGGTCAAGGGACAATGCCCCATATAGGGTCCTAGGGCAACACCCCCGCCAACAAGCACATTTTCCCTATTACGTTTGGATTCTTTATTTTTTAAGAAATTTCTTCCAAAATTGGTGTGTTTGAACTCCCTTTCAAATGCAACATTTTTATATTATTTCATCAAACTTACTTCCTTCTATCAATTGACTCGTAACAATTAGCGTGCATATATATATAAATGGTGAACTATCTTCTACCTATAACATCAAACAATTTATCTATTATAATTTAAATAGTGCAAATTAGGAGTATTCACCTTGGTGAGGTCGGTAGTTGTGTGAGCTATCTTCCTAACACATTGGTCTTAACTCAACTTATTAATCTAACAAGACTTTGACACCCCTCCCCAACAACAATGCCAAAATGATAAGCCAACACTGGGGTAAAGATAAACTAGTTTAAACTTGGTCTAAGTGTCAATCTAGGGATCGTAATCTTATGAAAGGTGTCATGGCAATCTGCACAAGGGATGTAGGTAGCAAGATGAGTGGGGATGAAAGGCAACTAAACCTATTGCAAATCAAAATAAAATCGGTGATAGGAATTGTCACTTCTTGGCGATAGTATCTACACACACAACAAACTCTAAAATAGAAACTTAACACCAATGATCAAATTCATGAAATCCAAAGCGCAAGAAAAAAAACTCAAATCAACAACGTACTTAATTTACATAGAAATTATAACAACTAGTTTAATCCAAATTATAGATAACATATACAGATATTAACTACAAAGTTATAGCAACAAAAATACCAATCCAAAATTATTTGGCAAAGCTTGAACATTGGATGGGTCAATAACATTATAATAGTGAGGTGATTCCCTAGATTGAAGGCTTGATTAAGATGGTAAAAAATGAATAAAATGGTGTTGATTTATTGTGTGAGATATATGAAATCATTGATAGCAATCTCATGACCATGAAAAATTGTGCCAATTCTCTTAATCTTTTCAATTCCAATATCAATGTTGAGAATTGTATTCCTATTCCAACATCCTTACTGAATTGCCTACTTACACTCAACCTATCATGGCTCCATCTATTTCACACAACATTCATCATACTTCATTATCCATAATATCTAATACCAACATTTCCACTGTAGTAGTGATTAATAACCTTTCCCAAAGGGTTACATCTTTGAAACAACAACTTGTTTCCATTACCCAATCCAAGTACAACATCCCTACTTGTGATATTTATGTCCCATTATCTCATGATATCATTCATGAAATTATCCTTCAATGTATTAAAATCACTTATTTGGAGACATATAATGGAAAATTTCATCCCTTGAATCAAGTTAAGAAATTTTTAACTGTGTGTAGTGACTTCTCTAATGATCATATACTTATGACTAAGTACATTTACCAAGATATTTAAAGATAAGGCCTTAGAAGGGTTTTTTTTCTTTACCTCCTTATTCTATCGATTCATTTCAAAATATTTCTAATGATTTAATTCAATTATTTAAAACTAATAGTGGTCCTCAAATTTCTTTAACTAATTTGATTCACTGTAAGCAAGGTGTTAAGGAAAAAGTGACTGATTTTATAAGTAGATTCAAACATTTGCATTCTCAAATTTCTTATCTTATGCCTAATATGGATGTTCAAAGGAATTTAATTTCTAATTTGAAAAATGACATTAGAAATAGGTTATTATTTTTAGATTTTACCTCTTTTAACTAATTGTGTAGAGTGCTTCATAATTATCAACTTCAAGTGAGCTAGTTTGAGTCACCCACTCCAATGGCTTTGGTTGATGAGAATGCTACCTCTCAACAATCACCCCAAAGGTTATAAAATCCCAATAAAGGATTCATTAATATCAATAATTATCCCAACATTATTGATGCTTAAGTGGCAGGTGCAACATTAGGTGTGGCTCCTTTGTCATCCATTTTCAAACCATCTCGTAATTTTACAACTCTTTCTAAATCTTTGCATAAAGTTATGCTAAATTTGATTAATCCTAATGTTTTTAAACTTCATTTTATCATACCAATTGAACCTTCAAAACCATTTCCATCTTTTCATGATCCCAAAGCCTTTTTCCAATACTATCATTAGCCTAGCCATGATACTAAGAAGTGTTATTGTTTGAAGCATATTATCGTAGACCTCATAGATTCCAATACCATAACCATTAAGGGTGTGAATGATGAAGGAAAAAATTTTGTTGCACCCCCAACCAAAAATTTCAAATCTATTTGAATTATTTTCCTTCCTATTCTACCAATGCTATTGAACAAACCAATTCATTTCCTTCTTCTTCCACCAATATTATTGTGCCTAGTTCCCCTAGCTCTATAGAGGCTAGTGCTACATGCAGTACAACCAACAATATCATTAATATCATTGGCCAATCCAAACCCAAACCTATGACTAACCCTTAACTTAGAATTATATTTTATCTTAAGAAGACTATTAAGACACCTAATGGTCCTCTTTACTTTTCTACAAAAATAAGTGATAAACTTTCTCTTGAGGAGTGCTTATTGTTCCTACTTTCATGGTGAATGTTATAAATGAGTAACATCTCTTCATGAGACAATTCCATTAGGACTTCTATGACAAATATAATGTGATGATTAAGACTTTCAATGATTTTTCTTGTCCTACCCATGGTTTTATCACCCTTCCCATTGAACTTGGTAAGAAGTTCTTATATGTCACCTCTATTTTCATCCCAACTTCTGATCAATTCCAAGTGAGACTTGGCCTTCCTTTACTCATCTACATGAATTATATTTCTTCTTCTATCCATAAGTGTTTGAAACTTCCCCATAATGGATAAATCATCATGATCAATAATAATCTCTATCAACCTTTAGCGAATTATGGGAAATTTGACCTTGACTTGTTCTAGCCTCAAATGTTTAAACTATCACAACCTTGATAAGATCATATCTTCATATCTTGCCAAAATTTCAAACATAAAATTATTTCTAAATTGAGCAACCCTAAGGATGTCTCATCTCCTTGTCTTGGAATTGAAAGCCTTTCTACACCTTCAATTCCTCCTATTTATGATTTTGTTCCACCTCCTATATCCTACAAGAAATCAACATCCTCTCTATCTCAACCTAGTAAGGTTCCTTTTGTTCCTGCTTCTAAGGAAGACAAGGTGCCTCTATTGATTGATCTTAAACCTTCCATGGTCTTAAGAAAAACCAAATGAAACCAGTGTGATCACAATCGCCACCATAGATGTCATGTTAGGTCCCATGAGCTAGCTTCCCAAACTATTTCCTCCCCTAAGACACATCATGATGCTTTGATTCTCATAGACCAACCTATGCAGAGACCAAGGAAGGAAGTTAAAATTAAGAATATTAAATTGTCTAAACATGATGATTCTACTTTTCGTATTAACCTATTATGATTGATTTAGATATGAAGATACTCTTGATGATGATACTAGTGTTAATTATGAAAACGGTGTCAATCCTAATTATTTTTATTATATATATGAGGTTATTAAAATTAATCATGAATTATCTAAAATATTTCCCAAGGAATTAATTCATGCTCATTGTGACAAACAAAGTGACTCGTAGAGCATGACTCTTGTTTGGAACTTGTAGTGGTTCCATATACCATTCTTGACATTGCTCCTCTCATATATTATCCACCTTCTCTACACAATGTTCAACAAGAAGAGTGGGTAGATGATACTCTTTAATAGCTCCTCTTGTGTGGTGGATTATTTTGTGTGTTTTCTTGTTCATAATGCACTCCCATGATGTGTTGCTAATTATATGTTATTGTTTAGATTTCTTTAGACAAAACTTGTTACTTTGTTGGTGTAAGCTGATAAAGATATTGAACCTGTTGTAACATTCCTCTATTTGTGTCTCAATTCTTCTATATGTTGTATATATGTAATTTCATGAATGTGTTATTTTTGTAAATGTGTCTTTGTGTTGTGTACTTAGGAAAGATACAAAGTGATAGAATCCATATAATCTTTTTGGTCTCTGCTATTTTGACCTAAAAATACTTTTTGCTCATTTCTCTCATGTGCTCTTCTTCCATTGTGCTTTTAATTATGATACCTTTGGGGGATGAGGTCAATTCATTAGATTATTATCGATATAAATGAATTATTACATATGCATACCGACCCCAAAGTTACTAGATCCCTTTGTGCTTATTTTGTCATGTCCTTTATTTCCTTTGGTTTGTCCTTGTATGGAGGCATATCATAGTGGAAACATGCTTGTCATTTGGATGCATGTATGGTACCTTAAATCCATTGCTCCCAGTAAAGCATACATAACCACTTTAAAATGGAGGCATACACTCTTGTCTTTGTTACACATTATGCACACACTACATATCAAATTTTGCAATCTTTTTTTTTCAAGTTATTTAAAACACTCTGTCTTTTTCTTGATAATATCCTCTAAATAAATTTATTTGGAGACAATGATTTCCTTGGTTTAATCCTTTTGCATTTATTGTTTGAACAATATTTCCTTGCATAAAATATTTTTTTGTTATCCTTGGAATGGATTAACTATCATAACACAACATGTTAGACCATAAACTTCCTCTCTCTCTCTCTCTCTCTCTCTCTCTCTCTCTTCATGTGGATGTGTCTTTTGTTGATTTAAAACTAATAATGATCTAAGTCACTTGGGGGCTTGGTGTCTCCTTGTCTTTTTTACCTTGATAAGAGTTTCATCATGTGCTTTGATCTACTTTTCCATGAGTATGAATTAGGTTTGTGCTCCCACTAAAGTGGGGGCTAATTGTAGTATCCTAAATAGTAAGAATGTAAACTTTTGGTCCTTAGCTAGGCCCCATTTTAGTGTCCAAGGATTCCATGTCCATTATGCTTGATCCAACCTTGATTTCATGCATGTTTGTAGAATTCCCATATCTTGTCTCTCAACTCAAATCTAAGCACTAATTGGTCAGCATAGGGTGCTTGGGGAGGTATGGGTTGAGTTCGCTCATCCCAAACCTTTAGAGTCACCCCATGCCCTTGCAACTCGGGACCACATTTAAATGGTATAAATGTCATTTAATCTTAGTGGGATTTCTAAAACCCTATTGGCCTCCTTCTAGCTTAGATCCCCAAAATGGATAAGTGGGGTATAAAAGAAAAGATACCTCCCTCATTTTGGTAATTTTAATCAAGGAGATGATATATAAGCATTTAGTTGGCAATAAATTAATCAATTCAAGAATTATTCAAGGAAATTAAAGCATGAAATGAAATATATTCACATTGGTATTCATTTATTCAAGCATCAAGCATGGAAGACAAGGAGCAATGTCTAGATCTAAGCATGTGTGAGAGAATTCATGTTATTCCTACCCTACATTCAAGGTCATGACAACATTATCAACACATTCAAGCATCTTTAAGGTATAAACATCTTATCAAGCCTCTATTACTAACAACACACTTCCCTTTTTATGCATTTCTATTTTGATTTTAAGGTTAATTCATCCATTGAGGTTTAACTAAGGAAAACCCCTTTCCAAAAAAAAATTCCCCATTTTATGTGTGTATGTGATAGGTGGTGTATTTTCCAAAAGGGCTACAAGAAGATCTGGCAGAGAACTACAAGTGACAAAAGTTTCATCAAAATTTATTGGGTCTAAAGTGAACTCACAAGTCTAAGGAAAGTCTAGTTGCTTTTGGCCCTCTGGGTTGTCCCGTACCTACCATTTCAAACTAAGATTTGGATTCTATGTTAGTCGTTATTTCATATTCCTAGATCTAGTTTTAGAATCAAAATTATAGTCCATTACTTATTTGTACTTCATCTTTCCTTTAATTATTGCATTGCCATTCCCATCTTTCATAGTCATCTTCTATTTAAATGAAGGAATCCTTGCATCCTCTTAGTAATTGGGCCTCCTAATTGAGACTCCTGGATTATCTTTCCTGCCAGTGTTGTAAAATATGGAGAGAATGTGGGCATGAGCTTCCTATTTTTTCCATTCATCCTGGTAATTTCCTTGTCCCCACCAACGAAATCATTTTTATTTTATTACAATAGCATTCATGTATTTCAACATATATTATTCCTTTAAGATTACATAACCACCTCTAGGAGATTGAACTTGACAATATCCCAAAACTCCTAGTAAAACTCTACTCAAAATCCATCTGATTCAAGGGCTTTCCCCTTCACCATGTGAAACACAATACCCTTTGATTCATCAAATGTGATTCGGTTTTTAGAGAGACATTCATCTCATTAGAAACCAATGAGGTAATGCTCTTTGAAATAAGATCTTCTTCCTCTTATTCCATACATATATCCTTAGTAAATAATTCAAAATAATATTTAATAAGCTCTCTTGAAATCATACTCAAAGAGGAGTGATGACTACCTTCAAATGACCTAGGGGAATTTTCAAAACCCCTAATTCTCGAGTAGGAGAAATTGTGAAATTGAATAAAGTAGCTGCCATACTGAGTCACTAGGGTTGTAGTTTTAGAATATATCCTCTTTTATAGTGAGCCTCCAATCCTCTTAATCACCATCTACAAAAAGGGATAATTGAAACAAAGATAATTATTTATCCCAACTCTTTTTGTAACTATGACAAGTGCTTGTATACAAGTGAATTTGTAATGGGAGACTCTAGGGTTTATAATTAAGGCCAAATGACTTCTCTACTAGCAATAATGTATATCAAAATTGAACACATATGGAAATATTACCTTCATCTATAACTAGCCAACTATTCATGTAAATACCGACTCATTAACCTTACCCAATCTATATATTGATTATCATTATAGATAACTGTCATGAATTGGCACACACGGGAGGGAAATAATTTGGATTCAACACTCCCTACAATACGATGAAATGGAGTGATTACATCAATAATTTCCTCTCTAAAATGGTCCCTCTTGGGAAGTGATGGGATTCTAGACTTACCCTTTCTCTTACTTGTAGCTAGCAAGTAGCAATACGACTTAGGCACCATTCTCTTTTTTCAAAAAATTAATCCTAACCAAATTTCAAAGATATGCTTACAAATTATTCCCATTTAGGTAGCTTTAGAACTTGCAACACTACCTCTGTGTCAATTGTGTAAATTAGAGAATCACTAGATGTTCAAATTTCTTGGGACAAAAGGTAGAGGTGTGCATAAGAAACAACCAATTCAAGATGCAAGATAACAATTGGGAAACTGCTAACTTCAAGAAGGCAACTCACAATGAGTTTTTGTACAATGGGAGGTGTATGCTCTTGCCTCATTTTTCTAGGCTCATATCACTTGATTCAATGTCCAAAACATCATCTAGGCCAATATCTATACTAGGTAACATTAAAATAACTAGGGTTTGAATTTTTTGGCATAGGAAATAATTTACTAAAGACTATGATTCTAGTTAGTAAGGGATAGATATATTGAAGATTCACAAGACATTTTCCAAATAGACCCAAAAGGAAAATCCCAATTTACAACACTGGCTAGCTTTCTGAAAAATCTCCACTTCTAATTTAAAGGAAAGATTTCTCTAGTCCTGTGCATGTCTCCAAGTTTATATTTACTAGTAAAACTTGAAACTTCTTTCTAGTAGCTCCTTAAGATGAAATGAGTTCTTTGAAGTGATATTACCCTTTTTAAAGAAGAACATTAGATTCATTTAATTTTGGCAGTGGGAGTACCTTTATTCTCTTTCAAAAATTGTGCCAACATACTTGCATATCAGTTGCCACCTTACCAATCATCAATGCATCGCAGTTGCTAGCACCTCGAAATGGATGCACCTTGGAGAATGGGAAGTCTCTTGAATTTGATACATTGGAAAATTCTTGTACTTTTGAACCATGAGAAACAAGGGCTACAAAGGTTCAAAAACTCCAAACTAGCCGACTATAAAGACTCCACTTAACACTGGTGATCGACGATGAGACACGCATTGAAGAGAAGTCCAGTGATTGAAAATTTTGGGAACTTATGAACCAAATGTATGAAGGGGTAAAAGCATTCAAGAATTACCTAAATGAATGACATAAATATTTCTTTAGTGCACATGACCAACAATAAAAACTTGAACCTAAAGAATAGTTAGGTAATTGTCGATTCTATGAACTTTTGTACCATAAACACTAGGTTCAAAAATTTAAGAGTTTCTAATTGGGTACAAATCCTTGACAAGGGGGGGGGACTAAAAATTAATAGTTAGTGAAAAAGTGAAGGCGATATTAAACTAACAACAAGATTTGAACCAAGGACTTGTTTTCATATAAGAGGGACCAAAATTTTGAATTTTAGGGCAACACCATGGAAGTCACACCTAGACTAAAAATCTTGATAGAAGCTCCTCCATAGGGTTGAATCCAATGTGCCATGGCTTGATGAATAGAGCCACTTGAATGTAAAAATATATCCCCTTAAAAATCCTTATTTTTATAAAAAATGCACAAAATGACTACCGAAAAATAACTATTAGCAACTAACATCACTTCAATCTCACCCTTTGAGTTCCATGTGTGGCGAGATGATGATTCTAGAAAGGGGAGTGAAACTTGAATCGCCATGAAATTGAAAATAGAAGTGTGATTTGAAAGATAGTTGATGTCCTTATCCATAGTATTAGGTTGAATCGCAAGCACATGCCTATATTCACTCCTTATTGTAATCAGGTAAAAGGGGATCAATAGAAACCTAAAATAACATATAAAATATCAACCACAAAGATATTGTTAGAGAAATTAGTATTCCCATTATTCAAGAAAGGATGTAAGACAAACAATAAGCATAATTGGTCAAACATTAGGAAATCAATCCAAAACATGAATATGCAAACCATAAAATCCTTTCTTGGCGTTCTCCTTCTCATGCAATGTGGGTTCTCATAAATTGAACTCCAGATTATGCCAACATAATAATTCAAAACAATTGTGGTTTTTTTTCAAATATGGGAAAGTGCTCTCTATTTATAATATTTTAGGGGTTTCGACCAAGAATCCATGATTGAAGGGTTGAACTGTGATTGAGGAGTTGAACTAGGAGTGAGTGAGAGTTCAATTGAGTTGATTGCTTGGTTTAACAAGATTGATTAATCTGTCAGCAAATAGATTGGAGAGATGACATGAATGGACTGGTGAGATAACATAATGGACTGGTGAGATAACATAATAGACTAGTGAGTTAACTGATTGCATGGATGAGTCAACTAATTGCATGGATTAGAAGATTGAATTGATGGAATACTTAACTGATTGTAGGGATTAGAAGACTGGATTGATGGAAGACTTAACTGATTGTTGAGGGAGGAATTAACAATGCGGACTGAATAGTTAGGAGAGGGAATTATGGAGTGAACTGAAAGTTAGTATGAGTTAGCTTTGGAGGAATAAATCGTGATTAAATAAATAAAAGAATTATTTACTTGCACATGTGACAATTGATAAATAAATAGTTAAAATTTATTTATGAGAGAAGAACAATTAATCTAATTAAATAAATATAATTTATTTAATTGTGATAGGGATTTTGATTTAATTATTACATAAATGCAATAATTAGAAAGAGGGAATATTAATAAAATATGTTTATTTAATTAATTGAATGACATAGGGTATAATTAAATAATATTAATCATTTAATTATATTATAGATGAATATTTGATGAAATAATGTTTAGATGTTCAATAATTAAAGTAATTAATAAAATCACTTAATTATGGAATTAGGGAGAAATGATTATTTGATCTAGAATATGGTAGAATGACACAATTAATTGAATAATAAAGATTATTTAATAATTTAAGAGGAATGTTAGTGAAATTGTTGTTTGGAGGCATGAGACATTTTTAGGTGTCTACATTTTACCCCTCTTTAATACAATATTTTTAAAGCGTTATTTCAAAGAATAATAAAAATTATGCCCTAGTATGCCCCAGCAAGAACAATGTGACAACGAGATAAATGATGCCCCCTCAAGAGATTATTTGTGCCAGAAAGACATGAATGATCTCTTGAAAGAATATTTAGATTAAATGGTGTAAGAAAAGAATAATTAGTATGAAGTGAAGAATGTTGGTAGGCTATGATGATTGTTTGATCAACATTGGACATAGAGATTGTTGATAAGAATCGTGTCTAGTTTCAAGAAGGACCCATCTTGTATAAGACTAGCGACAACGTCTGGTTTCAAGGAAGACCTACCCTGTATAAGACAAGTGATGACATCTGGTTTCAGGAAAGATACATCCTGTATAAGACAAATGATGATGTGTAGTTTCAGAAAAGACATATCCTATTTAAACAGACAAGGAATGTGAGTCGACCCATCTAGGTCGAGCATTTAGAATCGAGGTATGTCCAACGTATCACAACCAAAGTATCTATTGCAATTTTGCAATTGGATATTGTATATGGATGTGAAGGATCTTATCACAAATACCCAGATTGCTCTTTTAAGACTTCACGATAAACATTCCATAAACAGAAAACAAAGAAAAATAAGTCATGAACTATCATGGCATCTCTAAATCACTTATGGACATCCTGGAGATGCATAAGAACATGAATTGCAAACATCAAGACATAATAAAACTAACTTGAATTAACAAGTTGCAGTTGTACTGATTATGTGTCTATGTTTTTGTAGTAGTTTGGACAATGAATTTTGACATATTGTTGATGCTATTTGATTTCAAGAGCAAGGTACCCCATCTAAGACTACTCCATCTGATTTCGAGTGTTCCTTCCCTTGTATACAACAACATGATTTTTAACAAAATGCTTTATTTTGGAACTAATTGACAGATAAGACAGTTTGGGTAGTGTAGCTGAGGACTTGTTGACTAGTTTTGACTTGGTTCCATTGAAGCTCATACATGTTGTATGTCATCATTCAATGCTTGTCTTTGAAAGGCCAAAGAATTGGTTTCTATACAAAGGAGATTTATTTACAGGATTTTTGTTGGTTTTTTTATTTGTTTGGTTGTCTTCCACAAAAATTTTAGGACTTTTGCAAATGTTTTTGGAATTTTTTAGGATGATTTTGCACTATTTTTTGAAAAAAAATGTTGTGTATTTAGTTTTTTAAAAGAAATTTTTATGTGTTTTTGGTATTTTTTTCAGACTTTTTCTATTGTTTTTGTAGTGTTTTTTTAGGACTCTTCAAGTCACTAAATGAGGTGAAAGGCATATGTCAATATTTATTCTTCAAATATGATTTTATTTATTTTTTTTAGTATCTAGAAAAGCATGGAACATTATGAATGGATGAATGAGCCAATGGGATGGCAATGCATAGGTGAAAAATGGAAGCAGAGTTGATTTGGATGCAAGGACTATCTCATAAAGGGATAAAATGTTTACTTATGCTAAGGGACTAGATATTGTGGCTATGTAGGCAATGACATGACACATTGAATTACATTAGATCTACAAGGAATGGACATGTCAAGATACTTCTAAAAATATGTTTTTAAAATTTTTTTAATGTCCTTAATTTTTATCAAGACCAAGAAAAGGATTTGAGATTAGGCAATATGAAATATGACAATGGACAACAAAAGTAATTGACATCTGTTATGGTGTAAGACCCTTTAGAAGCGCCTATTTGTAGATTTATGAATTGTTGTTGAAGGTTTTGTAACTACTGAGCAAGTAGATTAGTAGTTGTTGGTGTAGCAACAATGCATTAGGGTCAACAAAAGGGGCTCCACTATTTTGGGATATTGTAGGTATATATGGTGGGGGAACATGATGAGATGTTGTGGTATATTGAAGTATTGGGATGTGCTGAGATGCTAGATTATGTTGAGGTACCAGGATATACTGAGATGCTAGATTTGGAATGTACTGAAATGATGGGTTTTGTTGAGGTACTGGTATATGTTGGGGTGTTGGATTATGTTGAGGTACTGGTATATGCTAGGGTTCCAAATTATGTTGAGGTACTAGCATATACTGGGGTACCATATTATGTTGAGGTACTGGTATATGTTGGGGTGCCAAATTATGTTGAGGTACTACCGTAAGATGAGAAGTGTTAGGCCCACTTTCCACTATTTTTTGGATGAAACTAACAAAAAATGTTGAGTAATCTGGATTAGTTAGAGGTGTCGCTTGAATGATTTGGGGTTATTCTAAATCGAAAGGGACACCTAGAGGAGCAACACTAGGAATCTTTGGTTGAGGTGCTCCTAGTAGGTGTAACCCCTGCTTTGGTTGGGGAATTTAACTGGAGGAACTTGTTGTTATTCTTTGATAAATACTCGCTGGATGAGTCAAGGAAAATATAGATGGTATTGTTGTGGTAGTGAGTGTAGTAAATACAAATGAAAAACTAGAAAATAATGGATTGGTGTAATAGATCCCTATGGTACTGGAAGATGTGGTGACCTAAGAAGCATCTTGCATGGAACTGGTGGATGGGAGGACTAAACTAAGTGGTAGGGGTGTCATTGAGGCTACCCAAGATGGTGGTACATGTATGTCTTCCACTATGGCAGATGTGTTGAACCCGACTAGTAATTTAGCACCTTTTTGTATGAGTGTGTGAAGGTATTTGTTTGGGTTAGTCTCTATCATGGATTCTAATATTTATTTCATCTTCTCATCACATAAACCATCATTAATCTCTTATTTTGTACATATAGATTTGATTTTTGTGAGGGTTAGTTCATGCAGTTGTAAAGTATCATCTAGTGTTTTCTCCTAGTGCAAAAATGTCTCAATGTTGTTGTAGTCTAGTGCTAAAGTTCTTGGTGTGAATTCAATTTCCTAATGGGGATCATGGTCAGGGATTTTATTATACTCCATTGTGTCCTTACTCTTCTTCGATTATGTGTTCGACATATGCAAGTCTATGATGAATGTGAGACAACTAAGGAAATCAAATTCTCTTTGTTTGGATTTTTTGGATATGGGATGGTAATGAAAACTAGGAATGAATAAACAAATATGAAGTCTAAGGTGTAAGTACCTTACCCTAAGAGAGATTCTCGAAACTTCAATGGTAAAACCTCTAAGAAAATACCCAAATGATAATGAGGATTATCTTGACACCAAAAGGTAGGACAAAAAGTGATAAATTATGGTAATAGTGTTTGTCTAAGACAAATATTAACCAAAATGATAAGGTGCATGTGCTTAGGCCAGTAGATAAAGATAGTGTTGACGATGTCAAGATAAAATGAAAGACCACTATAGGAATGTCCTAGGAAAATGAATCCTCTAATTTAAAAAATGACTCAAGGAAGTGAAATACTTCAACCCTAAGATATGAAAGCTATGTTTTTTTTGTTTTTGGATATTTTGGAGACTAATATGATGAGTATGCAAAAATGCAAGATTCTAAGGTATGTCTATCTAAGTATGTTGATCATAAGGAACCAAGATGAAATATTTGTAGGGTGTTTGTAGAACCAATTGTTGTAGGACAGATGTTGTAGGACCAATTATTGTAGGATAAAATCCTTGTAGGACAAAATGTTGTAGGACCAATTGTTGTTGGATGAAATCTTTGTAGGATAAATGTTGTAGGAGCAATCTCAAGAAACTCAAAATCAATGTGTAGCTACAAGACTGACTCAAAAGAAATGATTTGTGGATTCAACAACTTTTTCAAGCTTCAAGTTTTCATGAAGTCAATCACAACAGAAGTAGTATACATCCAATTTAATCTATTGTCAATTTTGGTTTCATCTAAAATATTATAGGCCCATTGCTTGGGTGTCCATCAGCTCACACAACATAAGTGCCACACAACTAGAGCTAGAAATCCCTTGAAGGTTTCTGTGCTATCACCTTTTATGGGTATTGTTGATGTGTTAACGAATATCTCTTTCACAACACAATATCTCTAGGACATATATGATGGTAATCTTGGGGGGATATTCTTTTTCAGCCTCCCCTTGCACTATAATAAGACAAATGTTCAAAAATAAACCAGGTGACCTCTAATTAACAGGTTGCAGTAAGTTCTATGGAGTCTCCCCAATTAGTTTGTAAGTGTGTGAATCACTTAAGAGCCTAGTTGATCATATTGGCTTCCTAGGGATACTTCACCCGATCTAGACTATCATCAACACACCTCGCGCAAGCTTGAGGAGATAAGACTAGAGTTTTCTTAGAGTCTTATTTATATAACGACTAGAAGGATTTTCCAGTTTGAGGTCATCCTTTGTAACAGGTTAAGAGAACCCTCCAAACATGCCTCTCTAAAATATAAATGGTTGCTAATCTAACAGATTGTGAAGCGCACCAAGAAATCCAAACACTAGGTTAATTGTATTAAGCACCAATAGTCAAATGTGAACTAAGTTATCATCCATACAAGCACATGAGTTCAATTTTAAGCCCAAACCAAATGAGATTTGTTTTTTCCAATTTTAGATGCACCAAAGTCCAAATATATTTTTCCTTGTTTGATTTTATTGCAGCAATCTCAAATGTTCTTTGCCTTGTTCAATTTTTAACCACACGTAAGCACTAAAACAAAGTATGAGTTTGTGATGTTTGAGCATGCATTATTCATTTTGAAGCACCAAAATGAAAGATGAATCGATTTTAGACTAACAAGATTAAAACCTGCTTCCAAGCCACATGCTAAAAGGAAAAGTTAGTACCAAAAAAAACCTAGCGATTAGTTTAGGAATTCTTTGATAAAAATAAGGTTAATGTCGTGACAATTAAAATTTTCAAAAATTCTCCACGCCTTGTCCACATAGGTGTCAATAACTCCTTCTCTTATTTATACCTCCAAAATGTTGATTCGTTGTATCTTAGCTAGTATCTTGTTTTGTTTTATCTCTCTTTCTCTTCTTCTACGAGTTCTTGAATCTTGAGTTTTTTGTGTTTTCATGGCCAAGTGCATTACATCAAGTGTCTATTTTCAACAATGAAAATGCACCATTTTACAATAGAGAATAAGATTCTAGATAAAAGAGAAGGAAATATTATTTTGTAGTTTGAAACAATATTTTTGATAAAATGATTCTCACCTCACAAAAATAAAAGTTTTCAAATATATATATATATATATATATATATATATATATATATATATATATATATATATATATATATATATATATATATATATATATATATATATATATATATATATATATATTTCTCATCAAAATTAAAATCATGGAGAATAGACCCCCTATAGAATTTCAAGGCCTTTCCAAAAATGTAACTTTTTCAAAAAGAATGTTGATTTGTGTCCATAAATATTTGTTTATGATATAAAAAATAAAAAAAATAAAAAATTTGGACTGTAGCTTCTTTATGTCAAAAAAAACTTGTGAACAAAATCTCAAATCACAATTCTTTATTTTGTGCCCTAGGGACCCATTTTATCAAAATAGACCAATTTTAATAGATCTTTTTTTTCAAATATTTTTCAACAAAATTAAAATACCAGAGAATAAATCCCCTTTAAAATTTCAACACCTTTCCAAAAATGTAAATATTTCAAAGAAATACACTGATTTATGTCCATAATTGAATTTTTATGAAATATTATAAAAAAATTATAATTTTTTTTAAAAAAATTTGAAAATTTCTAAATTTTGGATTGTAGCCTTCTTATATCAGCGCAAACATGCAAAAAATAAAATCATAAAAAAATTCAAGTGGTTTGAAAGATATGACCAAATTTCATGTCAGGTTCACCATTTTGTAATCAGGTAATAGGGGATCAATAGAAACCTGCAATAACATATAAAATCTCAACTACAAAGAGATTGTTAAAGCAATTAGTATTCCCAATATTCAAGAAAGGGTGTAAGACAAAAAATAAGCATAATCAATCAAACATTATGAAATCAATCTAAAACATGAATATGCAAACCATTAAATCTTTCCTTGGTGTTCTCCTTCTCATGCAATGTGGGCTCTCATAATTTGACCTATAGATTATGCAGCATAAGAATTCAAAGAAATTGTGGTTTTTTTTTTTCAAATATGAGAAAATACTCTCTATTTATGAGATTTTAAGGGTTTCAACCAAGAATCCATGATTGAAGGGTTGATTGACTGTGATTGAGGAGTTGAACTCAAAGTGAGTGAGAGTTCAACTGAGTTGATTGCTTGGTTTAACAAGATTGATTGATTTGTTAGAAAATAGATTGGAGAGATGACTTGAATGAACTGGTGAGATAACATAATATATTGGCGAGTTAACTGATTGCATGGATTAGAAGACTGAATTGATGGAAGACTTAACTAATTGTCGAGGGAGGAATTAACAATGTGGATTGAATAGTTAGGAGAGGGAATTGTGGAGTGAGGAGGAATAAATCATGATTAAATAGATAAAATAATTATTTACTTGCACATGTGACAATTGATAAATAAATAATTAATATTTATTTATGAGAGAACAATAATTAATTTAATTAAATAAATATAATTTATTTAATTGTGATAGGGATTTTGATTTAATTATTACATAAATGCAATAATTAGAAAGAGGGAACAATAATGAAATATGGTTATTTAATTAATTGAATGACATAGAGTATAATTAAATAATGTTAATTATTTAATTATATTATAGATGAATAATTGATGAAATAATTATTTAGACGTTCAATAATTAAAGTAATTAATTACAATCACTTAATTATGGAATTAGAGAGAAATGATGATTTTGATCTTAGAATATGGTAGAATGACACAATTAATTAAATAATAAAGATTATTTAAAAATTTAAGAGGAATGTTAGTGAAATTGTTGCTTGCAAGCATGTGACATTTTTAGGTGTCTACACTTACAAGAGATCCATTCATCTCAAAGCTAGAATTTTTATTCCTAACTGGTAATGACACTCCCCCCATCACAAAATATTTGAAAGAGCACATTAGTTTCATTAAAGATCCTCCATGCATGGCCATGCAAATCCTGATGGATGAAAAAGAAAACACAAGGATTCCAACACCAAAACCTTGATCAAAATAACCCCTTGCAAGCAAAATCTCAAAAATAAAGTACCTACAATTGCAAGGAATAAAACCCACAACCTACTACCATTGGCTTTAAACAAAACACACCTCATAGTGAACTCTTGAGTAGCACATTACACACCTCATACCATATAAACCCTTGAAAAATGCCCCAACCATACTAAACAACAATTACTCCCCCTACACATCCATAACCTTATGTCCCAACAACACTTCCAAAACCCTGTACTAGGGAAAAATGTTGTGAGGGCCTCTCAACCCTAGCCTACTTTACAAACTATTTCTATAGTTGGTTTATCATTCCGATTTCTATTATCATTAAAGACCTTATTAGTCATAAAGCAATAAGTGTTAGAATGATTTTAGAATAACTGAGAGGAGTGGGGGGGGGGGGGGGGGGGTGAATCAGTTATCCTCAGGTCCATATGTACCAACAAAACTTTTAAACTCTTCAACAAACTTAGATCTATTCATCAATTTACTCGGTCTCTATAGAATATATCAGTAACATAAAACTTGCAGTCTACTGTCCAAAAGTAACTTGCAAAATAAAACTTTCAACAACACATCAAATAACATTCACACAAGTATAACACCAAGATTTAACATTGAAACTCAATATGGAAAAAACCACCAGTAACATGCTACTGAATTTTCACTCTTTTGAAGTGACCCATGTGAGAAGCCAACCTTGTTAAAGGTTTACAATACACGCTGTTAGGTGTGACCCTATTAAAGGATTTAATCACCCTATTAAGAGTGGCATGGTTAGAGGGCTTAAGAACATTCCACTAGAATGTCACCTTGATTAAAGGGTTTACAAAATGACTGTTAGGTCAACCTTGATTAAAGGATTTTAACTGATACAATAGTTAGAAAGTAGTAGTAGGTTCTAATCTGAAATGTACAACCCACTTTGCAAATACAGATCCAATACGCTCATATGCTGATTTACTGGCTGACCTTCATTAACATCTTCATCTCTGATCTTCTCAGAAATCCCTTCAAGCAATCACCTCAACTTTGTTAATCTCTTCACAACTCTCCTTTAGCCTTCTTGTTGGATTCATCAATCAATAACATCAAACTCTTCCACCATTCTCACAACCTCACAATTAGGTCATCCTTAGACCTCCTTGATCAGGTAGATTAATCTTTTGCCGCTTAATCTCTTATGTGGATCTTAGGTTTAGGTCAGATTCATTGAATCCTTCCATCATTTTGTTCTCATTCTTATCCTTCTAGATACTTCTCCAAAATCCTCCCTGAATCCATAAGAAAATGATTTTCCATGCATTAAATGCTCCATATCATTCATTATTAATGTCAACACATTTTACATATCCCAAGAATTCAACTATGTTGGTTGGGATTCTCAATTCCTTCACAAACTGTAAATTACTAACACTTAGTCAATACTGTGTTCATCTCCTCGGCCATCACTGGATAACTCGGTCATTGCTAAAACTTTTCTTCTTGGCAAACACTATCTTCACTTGGTTAATTCTCTGATACTCGACAATTATTGATGGTTGGTCAACACTGGCATCACTCGACTTAAACTAAATTTCTTCTCTTTTTCTTGGTTAAGCCTATGCTTCAAATCTATTGACATCTTTACTTAGTGCCAAAGATAAACAACACATTACCTTGTCAATGTGCCAACTAATCAAGTACCCATTGTAATATCACATAACTCAACCTTTCCTTAGGTCCTCTTGTTATCTCTCTTTTCAAATCCTCTTCATCAATCAAAAGATATGGTACTCTACTAGATAACAACTGTCTTACCAGTTAAGGTTTGACATCAATGACAATATAACAATTGTTTCAATTATAGTTTCCAACAATCTCCCTCTTTGGCATTGATGGCAACACCACATGTTCTACCATACAATCCAAAAGATTATGTACAATAGTTTACTGAAACTCTCCCTTTTCTTATTCAATCAATCTTTGCTTAGGGTAATCTTCTTCTGTATCTTTTTTCTTAGGTTTACTAAATCTCTCCCTCTTTGACAACAATGCCAAAGACATTTCATCTTCACCATGTAGATATCTTTATGTCAATTCTCTGAATTTTATTACTCCCTCTAACATCTTTCTTATGACTGATCAACATCTATTGCTTTACTTTTTCACAACTCTAGGAAACTCCTAAAGTGTGACCTCCTTTGCATCAATTTGTCAAATATTCTAATTTATTCCATTTTATGCAATGCTCCTTTATGTTACTAGGTAGCCTCAGTTAGGGGAATCACTCCTAATTTACCTCTAAGGTATTCATGAGCATCTTTGGGTAATGCCTTAGTGAATATATTTGCTAACTATTCATTTGTATTCACATATTCCAGTCTCACTTCTTTGTCTTGAACTAGCTCTCTCAAGTAATGATACTTGATAGCAATATGCTTAGTCTTAGTGTGCATTACAAGATTCTTTGATGTATTAATAGCACTTGTGTTATCATAGAAAATAACAATTGGCTCAATGATTTCTTTCTTCACACCTTTTAACAATTGCTTAATCCACACTAAATTTGAACAATTCACTATTGTTGCTACATATTTAGCTTTTGTTGTAGATTGAGAAATGCAATTTTGTTTCTTGCTTTTCCAAGAGACTAATCTCTTTCCTAGAAAGAATGCATCACCACTTGTACTCTTTCTATTATCCACATTTCCTGCCCAATTTGCATTAGTGTAAACTTTCAGTTCAAACTTGTCATTCTTCTTGTAATACAATCCATAGTACCTTGTTCCTTTTAGATATCTCAATATCCTTTTCACTGCCATCATGTGACTCTCCTTAGGATTTGCAAAAAATCTTGCAATAACCCCAACTGCTAGGGCAATATCTGGTCTGCTATGGACAACCTATTGTATCTTTCCAATCATAGACCTATACAAGGTTTGATTCACTTCAGTTGTATCACCAGTCTTTGATAGTTTTTGTCCATTATCCATGGGTGTACTTACTGGTCTAGAATCTTCCATACCAAAAGTCTTTTGTATCTCCTTGACATACTTAGATTGTGTAATATAGATACCTTTCTTCAGCTGATAAACTTGTAAACCAACAAAGAATTTGATCTCACCAAACATAGACATTTCAAATTCATTTTGCATCTCATTTGAAAATGTTTCACATAGGGCATCTTGTCCTCCAAATATAATATCATCAACAAATATTTCAGCTAACAAAATCCCTTTACCTTTTTCAATCTTCAAATACAGATTGATGTTGTCATTTGTCCTTACAAATCCAATCTTTATCAAATAATTGTGCAGTCTCTCATACCATGCTCTGGGGGATTGTTTCAATCCATACAGTGCCTTATGTAGTTTACAAACCATGTTCTTCTTGCTTGGGTCAACAAATCATTCTTGTTGTTCAATGTATACTTCTTCTTCCAGCATCCCATTTAGAAATGTAGATTTGACATCTATTTGATACACTTTAAATCCTTTAAAATCCACATATGCAAGTAGAGTTCTCACTCATTCCAATCTTGCAACTGGGGTAAATGTCTCCCCATAGTCAATGCCTTCTTCCTATGCATATCCCTTGCATACCAATATAGCTTTGTTCCTAGTGACTTCTCCATGTTCATTTAGCTTATTTATGAGCACCCACTTTGTTCTAATAACATTCTTGTCTTCTGGTCTCGACACTAGTGTCTAGGTTTTGTTCTTTTCTATCTGCGCTATTTCTTCATTCATGGCTTGAATCCAATCTTCATTCTCTAAAGCATCTTTCACTGTCTTGGGCTCAAATTCACATAACAAGCATGCTTGATCTTTCAACTTACTTCTTGTCATGATTCCAGATTCTCTATCTCCAATTATTTGTTTTGGCTTATGATGTCTTGTCAGATACAGTGCCAAAGTAGGCTCAAATCTCCTTTCTACTTGTTCTTGATCTTTAGGTTCATCTTGTAGATTCTTTGTCTCCTCTTCTGATTGCTTGACAATATCCTCCTAATACTTGATAGTTTCTTGTTGTGACTTGGCAGGTTCACGTTATTTCTCGACATCTTTGTTTTCTAGTTCAGGTATATTACTAGCCTCTCCTTCTTCCATATATACAAAAGATCTTTAATCTTCAGGTTCTTTCTTGCACTCCACTCCATTCTTTTCTACATATTCATCAACTCTAACATTTGCACTTTCCACAACCTTGTTAGTGTTAGAATTCAAACACTTGTAAGCTTTGCTCTTAGTGGAATATCCTAGGAATATGCCTTCATCACTTTTAGCATCAAGTTTTCCATTTCTATTGTCCTTCAATATATAACATTTGCTTCCAAAGACTTTAAAATATTTCACATTAGGTGCATAACCATACCATAATTCAAAAGGTGTAGCATTTTTACCTTTTTTTATTTGTACTCGGTTCAAGGTATAAAAAACTATACTTACAACTTCTCTCCAGTATTTTTGTGCAACATTTTTTTCTATGATCAATGTTCTAGCACAATCCATAATTGATCTATTTCTTCTCTCTGCTATACCATTCCATAGAGGTGTCCTTGGTGTAAACATTTGTCTCTTTATTCCTCTATCATTGTAGAATATGTTGAACTCATTTGATATGAACTCTCCTCCTCTGTCAAATCTCAAACATTTCAAGCTTTTACCTATTGCTTTCTCAACTTTTTCCAAATACCACTTAAACAACTGAAATGCATCATATTTCTCTTTTATAAACATCACAGTCATCATTCTAGAATAGTCAGTAACAAATAGAATGAAATATTTATCACCACAATAACTTTGCACACCAATAGGTCCACAAAGGTCAGTATGAACCAATTCCAAAATATTATCAAAAGTATATGTCTTTCTCTTGAAACTAGACTTTGTCATTTTTCCTAATTGACATTGTTTACACATCACATTACTAGGTTTCTTCAATCTTGGTAAACCTCTAACTTTATTCATCTTACTAATATTTACCAAATTGTCAAATTTCACATGACACAATATTTTATGCCATAACCATACATCATCAAATTGTGCAAACAAACATGTTTCCTCAGATAGGTCTAGATAGAACAAATTACCTCTTGTCTGTTCTCCACTTCCAATTAGTTCACCAGTGGCATAAAATATTTTAGCTTTCTTGTTATGGAATTCAACTTGGTAACCAATACTGTTCAACTATGCAACACTCAATAAATTATAGTTAAGACCTTCAACCCAATAAGCATTGTTACATCTAATCTTTTTAGTCAATCTTATTGATCCTTTTCCTTTCACAGGACATGGTGCATCATTACCAAACTTAACACTGCTACCTTTATAATGATTTAAGATTTCAAACTTACTTTTATCACCAGTCATGTGATGTGAGCAACCACTATCAATAATCTATTGATCACCTTTACTCACATATGAAATAAGTGTAGTTTTCTCATCTTCATCAGAATCATCTTTCATAACAACATAACCAACTTTTATATCACAATAATTAGATTCACTAGTTTCATTGTTAGTTTCTTCTTCAACAATATAACAAGATTTCTTACCTTTGTCTTTGTAGTCCTTATACCTTCTGTGATCTCTGTCATTTATTTTGTCTTTATACTTGATTTCCCTTCTTTCATCCTTGTCATTCCTATCAAGGCATCTTGCTACAATCTGGCCAACTTTGTTACATGAAAAATAAATTATAGGAAGTTTACCTTTGAATTTTCCTTTTCCTCTCGGTAGCCTTCTAGCCATAAGTGCCTCAAGATCATCTAAATCATCATCAAGTATCATTGTCATTATTGTTGTTATTGTCACTATTCACATATCTTTCTTTTCCTTTCTTAGACTTATGAAGAACCATCTGAGACTTGAATGCAGATTCAATGTTGTGAGTAGTGAAATTATCAAAATTAGACAACTCAAAAGTGGTAAGTCTACCAACAAGACCTTCCAAAGTTAGGACATTACCAGAAGTACATCTTGATTCTTGTATTGTATAAACTCTTATAGCATAGATAGGAAGTAGGGTTCTCAAAACTTTACTAATAATAGTTTCATCATCAATGTTTCCATTAGCTCCTCTAATAGCATTCACTACCTCTTTAAATCTACCACAATATTGAACAATGTTTTCACCTTCAAGCATTTTCATTTCATCAAAATTACCTCTCAAGCTTTCAAATTTGGCTCTCAGCACATTTGTGTCCCCACCATAGATAGTTGCTACTGTGTCCCACATTTGCTTTGCATTAGTACAGTTCTTGATGTCTTCAAATTCAGGATAGCTTAGGGCTGATGCAATCTCCAACATTGTCTGATTGTGTTCATCTCCTCAGTTGTCATAGGTGCAACAACTGGTACATAATCATTTTCTACATAGTATTTAGTTGAATCGCTAATACTGGCTAAGTGCAATTTCATCAAACTTTTCCATGCAGGGAAGTTCTCCTTGTTCAACTTTGGTACCTCCTTTTTGTACATCTTGATCATTAACTTTAAGTACCTTTAAAATTTATCCTTACAAGCACCAACAACTCTAATACCAATTGTTAGAATGATTTTAGAATAACTAAGAGGGAAGGGGGTGAATCAGTTATCCTCAGGTCCAGATGTACCAACAAAACTTTTAAACTCTTCAAAAAACTTAGATCTATTCATCAATTTACTCGGTCTCTATAGAATATATCAGTAACATAAAACTTGCAGTCCACTGTCCAAAAGCAACTTGTTGAATAAAAAATTCTACAACACATCAAATAACATTCGCACAAGTATAACACCATGATTTAACATGGAAACCCAATATGGGAAAAACCACCAATAACATGCTACTAAATTTTCACTCTTTTGAAGTGAGCTATGTGAGAAGCCAATCTTGTTAAAGGTTTACAATACACACTGTTAGGTGTGACCCTGTTAAAGGATTTAATCACCCTATTAAGAGTGACCTAGTTAGAGGGCTTAAGAACATTCCATTAGAATGTCACCTTGATTAAAGGGTTTACAAAATGACTGTTAGGTCAACCTTGATTAAAGGATTTTAACTGATACAATGGTTAAAAAGTAATAGTAGGTTTTGATTTGAAATATAAAACTCACTTTGCAAATACAAATCCAATACGCTCATATGTTGATTTACTGACCGACCTTCATTACCATCTCCATCTCTGATCTGCTAAAAAATCCCTTCAAGCAATCACCTCAACTCTGTTAAGCTCTTCACAACTCTCCTTTAGCCTTCTGCTTGGATTTTTCAGTTAATAACATCAACCTCTTCCACCATTCTCATAACCTCACAATTAGGTCATCCTTATACCTCCTTGATCAGGTAGATTAATCTTTTGTCACTTAATCTCTTCCGTAGATCTTTGGTTTAGGTTAGATTCATCGAATCCTTCCATCATTTTGTTCTCCTTCTTATCCTTCTAGATACTTCTCCAAACTCCTCCTTGAATCCATAAGAAAATGGTTTACCATGCATTAAATGCTCCATATCATTCATTATTAATGTCAACGTATTTTACATATCCCAAGAATTCAACTATGTCAGCTGAGATTCTCAATTCCTTCACAAACTGTAAATTATTGACACTTTCTCAATATTGTGTTCATCTCCTCGATCATCACTGGATAACTTAGTCATAGCTAAAAATTTTCTTCTTGACAAACAATGTCTTCGCTCGGTTAATTCTTTGATACTCAGCAATTACTGATGCTTGGTCAACACTAGCATCACTCGACTTAAACTGAATTTCTTCTCTTTTGCTCGGTTAAGCCTATGCTTCAAATCTATTGACATCTTTACTTAGTGTTAAAGATAAATAACACATTACCTTGTTAATGTGCCAACTAATCAAGTACGGGCATTGTAATATCACATAACTCAACCTTTCCTTAGGTCCTCTTGTTATCTCTCTTTTCAAATCCTCTTCATCAATCAAAAGATATGGTACTCTACTAGATAGCAATTGTCTTACAAGTTAAGGTTTGACATCAATGACAATATACCAATTGTTTCAATTGTAGTTTCCAACAAGAAGTGTTGTTTTTAGAGATGCTATTGACAATTACAAAATAAACTTGACAAAATAAAAAAATATTATATATGCCAACTTATTCAATAGTAGAAAGGATATATAATACATCACTTAAATTTATTGAAGCTTATAGACCAAAGCTCAAGTATAGAATGGAATATGCATTAAATGCTTTGAAATTGCATCTAATAAAATAACTTCTCATATTTCTATTTTTTTCTTGAAAAATCCCATTTTTACAATCTTTTAAAAATGTCTTTCTCTTCAAATTATATACACTTATAATTGTGTATTTTAGGATTTATTTTCTAAAGCTTTCATTCATTGGTCTTTTAATCCACATAAACTACCATTTCAATATTAACTAGCACTTGCACCCAAAAAAGGTGCAAGTGTTACGTTGATAGGAAATTATATATAAGTTAATATATCAAAGAGAACAATTTGATATGTGAATAGAAGATAAATAACTTTAATTTACAAGATTTTATGTATAAAATATATTTTTTATATAAAATATATAAGACATATATGTTGAAATCCATCACCACTATAATATCGTATCTATTCCAAAATATAAAATTTTGGTTCAAACTTCAAATAATATAAGAAACTATACAATTTATTCAGATTCAATTTTTTGAAGGTAGATCAGTTCCCCTTCTTTATGAGAGTGGTCAAAAGAAAATCTTCAAGACATATGTGTTAAAATTCATTACCACTATAATGTTGCATCCATACCAAAATATAAAATGTTGGTTTAAAGAACAAGAAAGCCATATTATGGTAGGTGGGTGATTAGTTTTAGCCAAAAGAATTCAAATATTTTCTTTTTCTACAAAAGTGGCAAGCCACTAAACATTATTCATAATGAAAAAGAGTATAAAACTCTTAGATAGAGAAGGAAAACTTGAAACGATCTTCCCTACCACCCACTATTCTTACAACAAAAAATACAAAATGCCCTTACCCAATGTTCCAAGTTTGCCATTAAAAAAAGTGACAAATACAATAATCATCATAGGCAAATATACTAAAATAAGAGACTAAAAGGAAGAAGAGTAAAATGCAAAAAAAGGAGACTCATTTGCCTCCATAAGGTCATAATATATCCACCAAGAACTCAAACTAATATCAAGAGGAGAGCGAACAAAATACAAAAAGTAGTCTCATATGCCTCCATGATGTCATATTCTATCTACTAGGAACTTGAACTAATCTCAAGAGAAGAGTGGTTGATTATTTGGATAGAGAGAGGAGTATCATATATTATATTTTGCAAAGAGATCATCTTGTATATGCCTTTTAAGCGATCAAGGGATATAGCCATGGATGGAACCACTGACACCTCAACAACTAGCTTTCAATTTTTTCTTATGTTCTCATGATGGTGAACACAAATAAGGGGAGACTTAATGGAAGTTTAAAACACTACAAGAACACCATAAATAACAATACCAACAAATTCAAAACATCCATCAAAGAGGCAGTATCGAGTATCAATTTTGTAACTTGAAAAGGCAAGGTCAAGTAGAGAAGGTGAAACAACGTGGCTATGAATATGAATCATAGCTATCCCATGAACCGAGTAAGGGTTCAACATGAGTCCATGCATATGGTTAAAAATATAGATACAACCTATAAAGCATTTGAGTTAAATTTGACCCACCATCTATCTAGAATTAGAACAATAGCCTCTTCAATTTTGTGCTCTCTATGTTCTATGTTACCTCCATAGAGCTCATAGAGAACTAACAACTTTTTGCAAGAACTTATCAATGTACTAACATATAATTCAAATTTTGTATTATATGCAATCAATAATTGCCACAATTTTTGAGTTGTTGTGGATGATGATTGCATGGAAGAATACAATCCTATAAATATAACATCTTCTAATAATTGAGTACCACTCATAAAAATGTAAAAAAGTGTGGAAAAAATGGATTTCATGTGATATTGTTTATTGCATATTTAATGAAAGAGATTGGGATAAAAAATTACACACCTCTTTTTCTAGAGAGACATCAATCACAATCGATGCTCCGCTTCTTGCCTTATAATTGTGTATGAATTATTTTACATTTTGGAGTATCTCTCAAAGTAGAATGAGGGTTCAATGTGAAGGCCATTCAATGACTTGTCTCTAGATATAGTTGTATATGTTAGTCCCTATCTTTCTATTTTTCCAATATCAATTGTTTCTCTTTGAAGTGTTAGTCCTTGGGATTTGTATATGGTAATATCCTATTCAATTGTGAGTGGGATTTTCCTATGATTACCTAGAGATATAGGTACTAGTAGTTTGAATTTTGGGTTATCTTCATACCATGGTGGTCCGCTATAGGTTTTAAACTGTGTTATTACATATGTAGGAATATCTGGTGGTTTTGAGCTAGGATTGTAAACAATGTCAATAAATTCACCATGAGCTCCATTTGCAAGTCTTTATTGTCTCCATATGTTGGTTGTGAGCATGAATCTTTGGAATTTACAAAGTAGCACTTGTTTCTAGTCAAGTCTTTCATTGTTATATTCAATATATATTTCACTTATGGTACTTTGTTTTAGCATTTTTCTATTGTGTAGCCTTACTAGACCATTAGTAGAAAATAAGTGTATTTCATTATTGAAATGTTATTTTTCATATGTTGTAAGTTCTTTGCTTATGTGAGTCATCAAAAATTGTCACTCTTCTTATGTTGGGGTTGTATTCCATATGTTGTGAAATGCCTAGAGAAATTGGGTTTGGATTGGAGTTTCACCTCGTTGGTGAAACATTATTTGTAAGGTGACAATTGTTATATATTGGTGCCACAGTGCCATGGAATTTGAATGTGATGTGTAGATAGTTTTTTTCATTACAAGGGGAAATTGTGCAAGGTCACCAATTAGAATAATGGACACTTCACCAAATAAAATATGTTGTCAATGGGGAAAGGCCTCCTGTAGCCTTGTGTCTATTCATAGCAGTAGTTTAGGCCCTATGAAACTCATCTCATCAATGAGGATGTACCTTGTGTGCTTCATTTCTTGTTAGAATTTGGTTAATGTTTTTCCTTTTAATGGTTGTATTTCTTTAACAAGATTTTTGAGTGTCAAATGTATTGTTAATACATGTATGTTAAAAGTAATGATTCAAGTAGGGACTAGTATAAGTATCGAGTTATTTGGTTCTATTGTCATTCTTTGGAGTGATTTCCTTTTACAAATTATTAGGTATGAAATTATTATTCATGTAGTCCCCTAAATTATCATGTGCAATGGTTTGTCTGAGTGACCCTTTTCATGGTCTATAATTATTGAAAGCTCAAGCTTTTTCTTTGGTTATAGTATATAATTAGGGACATTGAGGCTAATTGGTAAGTGACCTCCTTATTTTTATCTTTGTTTCACGCCTATGGGTTTTGGTGCGATGCCATGAAAATATTTTAGTATTGTAGCTTGTTCCCACTTGTAGTTGTTATCAAATTCACACTTTCCAAGAATTTTGAGTTCATCTAGGTTCACAATATTTGCAAGTCCCATTCATGAAAGTAGTTCCCATTTGTTCATTTCCATTCCATTATGTCCACTATGTTCACATCACCTTTACTATTATCCTCTTCTTTAGAGCTAGTATCTTCTTTTATGGTGTGTTTGGCGTTCCATACATCATATTTTCTAGCATTCATTTTCTTCCAATTTTCAATTATTGTACCTTTTGTAACTACCATGTCAATTTTTATATTTTGAAAATGTTTGTTTAATAGTAACTATAAGAATTTGCAAATAGCAAATATTGAACCAAGATCAAGAGGTTGAAGAAAAGCACAAGAGAGAAAATATGAATGCAAGAATGGATTGAATAGATCCAATGAATTAATGATATTCACCAATGAATTGCTCAATGCTCAATTGATGAATGATTACATAATAGGCCTCCTTATATAGGAAAGGCGATATGAGATA
Organism: Chamaecyparis obtusa; assembly: GCA_027943335.1. Classification (NCBI taxonomy): domain Eukaryota; kingdom Viridiplantae; phylum Streptophyta; class Pinopsida; order Cupressales; family Cupressaceae; genus Chamaecyparis; species Chamaecyparis obtusa. The sequence continues at coordinate 895,991 of BSBK01007382.1, forward strand.
ATGATAAGGAGCTGATAAGCTATCACCTATGCTAGGTGTAATCACATGTCCACCAAATGTGGATCATCCTCCAATATGCAATAAAGTATGTGCATTGGATTAGGATGATAATGTGATAAGAGCACAAAAGGTGGATCTCACACACAACGAGGTATGTGATGACAACTATCACACCAAAAGTGGAATTCCTCCTACACCATGTGCTTAATAGATGTGCACACTCCTAGGTGTCTCAATCACAACTTACTATGCAATGCATTAACCTAAGTAAGATTAAGTAAAGTGTAATTAGGAATAATTAATTACACCAACACCCCCCTTAAGTGCAACTTAGGGGAATGCACTTAAAATCACAATGCAAGATGGGTCTCGGCTACTAGGCCATGTTAGGTACCCATGTACAAAATGCAATACATGAAATGCATAACTCTCATAAAGTGGAGAAAGAGGGAAAACCTCATGGGAAAAACCCTCCCCCAAAAAGAGAGAAGAAAACAAGATGCATGGATGGAGTGCTCAAGACCCCCCAAGAACTACATACATCATGTATATACAAAGAAGAATCCCCCCATAAGAAGGATAGTTGGAGACATGATATCCCCCCCATAATGTAGAAGCTCCCATGTTGATGAAGAGTACCTGCAAACAATAGATAAGCCAATGCTTACAAGAAACATATCTCCCCTTAGGAAGAAATAGATACATCAAATGATGAAGAAGCCAATCCATGTGCAAATGGAATGAGGAAGAAGATGTAGGTCTCCATGAATGAATCTTTGAAGACTGATTAGGAATCTCCAAGCTCAAAGAATCTATCACTTCATGTGACAAATCAAGTGAAGAAGGAGAAGAATCAAGTACACCAATCTCCAAAGAAGGTGAAGAAGTATCCCTATCTATGATGAAACTATCATCAAGGGAAAGAGAAACTCTGTCATGTATGTCTTCCAAATCTGCATCACGAGAATCAAAAAATGCTAAAGATGCATCCAAGTAGTCATCACACTCTGCAAGATCTGAAACAATATGATTATCCTGCTGAATAGTAGAGCCCATGTCTGAAGAAGTAGAAAGTGGAGGAGTAGGAAGATCAACACTTGTCTCAACAACAAAATGATTCAAGTGCCCAAAGTTCTCCTCATAATTATCCCTTGGCAAAGGGATGGGTACATCATGTATATCATCATCATTATCAATAAAAGTAGAAAAAGAATACAAGCGGGATGTATGATCAACAACTCCCATAGCTATGACATCTCTAGTCTCCATGTCCCTAATGTAGACATAATCAGGAGTGAACTCAACAATTTTACCTTGTGCCCCATGTGTAATTTGGTAAATAGAAAGGAGATTAGTGGTCAAGGATGGTACACAAAGAACATCATTAAATGTCCCTTCTCCCATAGGAATAGAACCTTTCCCACAAACTCTCATGAATGTGTTGTTACCCATCAAAATATTAGGAGAATTACAAGGCTCAATAGAAGAAAACATATCCATAGAAGATGCCATATGATGTGATGCACCTGAATCAAGAAGCCATTTACCTTGCTCAGGATGTGTGGAAGCCATGAGTGCTTGTCCTTTACCTTTATCTTTGGATGATGATGTAGATGTAGAAGTTGCCAAATGTGTAGAAGAAGGAGTAGACACTGATGAGGGAAACTTAATGTTGTGTTTCTAAATAATGTGAGTTAGCTCATCAATCTTCTTTTGAAAACACTAATGCTCATCATGTCCTAACTTTTGACAATATGCACATTTATCTCTCTTTCTTCTAGATGATTCCTCTCTTGAAGAGGACTTGGATTCAGTACTTTTTGGTGAAGAAGATTCATTACCTTTGTCATGAGGCTTAGGATCCTTATTCTATTTCTTTCCTTTGCCATTAGAAGCCTTTGATGTAGACTCACTTGCAATCAATGCTTGATGTGTGGAAGGCTTCAACTGACCCATGTGTGCCAACTTTGCTTGTTCCCTTATGAGCTGCGCTACAAATTCATCAAGAGAGGGCAATTTGTATGCACTACCAAGAGCATCCATAGTAGCATAGAAAGTAGAAACAAAGATAGAATATTCAGGACCAAGCTTGGAAAGAATAGAAAAGATCAATTGTTCATCCCCTTTAACAATGCCACATGAAGAAAGCTCCAATCTAATAGTATTGAACTTAGAGAAAAAATCTTTAATATTGTCAAAATCCCTAGGATTAAGACCTATGAGATCATTCTCTAATCTGAATTTTCTCATTCTATCAGGTTTACCAAAGAGTCCTTCCAATGTGATCCAAGCATCATGAGGATGTGTGCAAGATGCAATATGAAAGTGCAAGTCACGAGAGATGGATGATCTAAGAGAGCCAAGTGCTTTATCCCTTCTATCAAACCATTTTCTCCTTTCTATAACACCTATTTGAGGTTCTTGATCTGCCCAAGAGTCATTCTAAGCAATGCAAGACTCAACAAATGATCACTTAATGAAACTTTCCATTCATGGTAGTTATATGGAGTGAGGATTTTAACCTTTGAATTATCCATATTAACACCAAATAATGACTGATAACTACTAATAAATTCTTCAAATGACTGATACAAATCAGAAAAATGAAATCCAATGATTAACCAAGTGTAATTATAGCCCCAAAATGACCTATTTCTGAAAGTGATATGTCTACTCAAAATCACTCAAATCTAATTGTAGATCTGGAAATTAGACAAAAAATCATGCACTTTCAAAAAAAAATTCACCTCAAAATGTTACCATATGTGCCCAAACGAAGCCCTGGAAGTTGCAGAAATCAGGAACAGACAGGAACAGTCAACAAGATCTGAAATTTCTCACAAATGTGGCCACAAAAATGAAAAATCAACACCACCACTAGAAAATTCAAGAAATTCTACCCAATTTCAAAAAAAATTGCACCTAATTTGGAGCCCGGATGACCAAGTTATGGTCTCTCAAAGATTGACTGTCAAATCAAAAATGCAAATGGTGAAGGCTGAGAATTTTCAAACCCTGATGATGTAAAAAAACCACAGGATTAAATTTGATGGCTATATGACCATAAAAAAAGACCCAATTTTCCCTGCTGTGATGGCTAGATGGCCGTCAAATTTAAGATCGCAGAATAGGTGACGCAAGCAAAAAATCTGCCCCTTGGCTAACGTGGCGATGAGATGGCAGGTCGTACAGCTCTGTACTATATGAAATGGTGATGTGTCATAAGATTTCATGTCATCCTACTGATGTGGCAGTATCACCATGTGTGCGTCTGTGATTGGAGGGTAGAGTGATGATGTGTTTGGGCGGAGGACCTGCTGACTGTGTCCGACGAGGTAGTGATGTGGCCGCAGGGGCGGCTGTCGGAGGAGGAGGTGTTGGGGCGCTCTGCTGGTGGAGTGGAGGGTTTCTGTGGCCAAGTGGTGTTGACAACCGCTGGGCGATGAGGAGGCGGAGCTGCCACCGGAGGAGGAGCACTGGCGGAGCGCAGTGTGAGGACGCCAGGCGGTGGGGACAAGTTTTGTCCCACATGCATTGCGGAGAGGGTTTTTGAACCCTATATCAATGAAAACACCTAAAAGTAAAACTAAAGAAACAAGCCACTTGGGTTGTGATGTCTTCGATCGCCCAGACTGGTACTGATTCGCTTGATCACGTCAGTGCGCTTGCTGAACCAGATGTACCACAGAATATTCGTTGCAGTATACGCAGATAATAGGGAATATTCCCTAGGCGCTTACCAGCCCAAAAATAAATTTTTGCTAATAAAAAAATTTGGAAAAAAAATAATCCGAATTAAAAAATAATTTTTTTAAATAAAAAAATCGTACCAAGGATGCAGATCGGGCCGTACGGTCTGATTTGTAAAATTTTTTTGCCTCGATTTTGATTTTCGCTGAATATGGGCGAGTTTATAGTTGATTTTAACCGAAACAGCCTCCCGAACGCAATGGTGAGGTCAGATCTGCTCCAAGACACCTCTATCGCATGCTGGTTAGCAGATCTGAGATTTGGACCTTCAAAGCTTGCATCAAGCTCTCTTCAAATCGGCTAATCAAGAACACTCCAAGGCATTGATATTTTCTCGGATAAAATGGTTAGCCCAAGGCAAATAATTGAATAAATGATAACATAGGATTTGATCAAGGAAATTAATATATTTGAAAAATGCTGATTTTTGAAAATATTGATTCAGGGATTTGATAAATTGTTGAATGGGGGCCCAAAGTCTAGGTGACCATTTTAGGGTGCATACACCTATCATCTTTTCTTGCAAGTTCATATTTATTTGTAGCTATGTTGTCACATGATAAAGTAGAGATATTTTATTCCTTCCATGGAGCTTCGTATCGACACTCTAGTTTCTCCCACTTCTTGCTCAAGCAGGTTCCCTCCCTACATTTTGTGTATCTTTAGACATGATTGATTATGTCTTCATAATCCTTAGAGGGTTTTGTGGAAATAATCTAAGTTGTTTCTTGTAGGAAAGGATCGTCGAGTGGACATCAATGTTTTGTGTTATTTTTATGTGATAAATCACAGGGGTTCCAAGTGCTGGCATATATATCAAGGAATCTTCTTGCTTTTTCATACTTCTACACTATTATTCCAATCAAGTTTGTCCATGTTAGGTGCATTTCAAAACTAAATAAACCCATGTACATGAACAATTCCTTGATGTTGCCACTCATATCAATACCAGTAATCTTTTTCACCTAGGAGTTTTCCAATGTCTTCTTCTCCAAATATTGAAAATTGTTGATGAAAGTATAATGATGTGGCATAGGGTTATTAATTACATTGGCATAGGGTTCATGGTGCTAACACATTGTATGTTGAGAGTAGCTATTGTAGGTCTAAACACTTTGTGTCTATTGCACTTAATGTAAAAAATAGAGTAGGCGACCCTATTTGGTTGATCATGGTTGATAGCTGGGCACAACACTTGTTCCAATACAACCTTCTTCCTCTCATGGTACACCCAAAGTGTATAAGTTCCCGAGCCAACAAATAATAATTAAATTTATAACCTATAAATAAATAAATAAAATAAATCTACACTAAACAACTTTAAATTCACATATACACAAACTACATAAACACTTGCCTCATAGTAAAAGTTAGAAAGTAGTAACTTGAATGTAATATTTTTTACAAACCCAAAGGAGAGTAAAAGTTGGTATTCCTCAAAACTTCCTTATATATGTTTTTAGTTGGATGTCTATGCAAAATTAGTGTTATCAAATCAAACTTCAACCTACTATGTAGAAACAATATATCTTTATCGTCTCATCATACAAACTAATGTATTTATTTATGTGATATGATTATTATTATATTTACACATCATAATCATTATTATATTTGTACTATACTTTTTTTTTGATGGGTAATGGGTCGAAGCCGAGATCATCATGGGGCTCAAGTAGACTCGAACACAAGATCTCCTAGATGAGAGGCTTGCAACTTACTGTTGCACTGTAGGGTGTTCCCCTATATTTATATTATAATATTTATTGGTATTGTAGGCCACCAAATATGGAAATGTAATATAGGTGTTGACAAATTTATCAACTTAATTTAAATTGAACCCAAAATTTAATTACCTTTGTTAATACATATGAACATTAATTAATCATCTTTAAATAAGAATGCATCTCTTTCTTGCTTGGCCATGTGAGTTTTCTTACTAATTTTTTTTTAAAATAACTACATTGTTACCCAAAAGATAGGTAAATCTATTTTTGAAACATTTACTAAGACATTCTTCTTCTTAATTTTAATATATAACACTATCTTTCATTAGTAACTACCAACATTAATTAATTACTAAAGGATAAATTATCTTTTGACAATGCACTTATATCTTATAGTGAAAAAAATTACCTTTAAATCAAGGCATAGCCACATAAGTTTCTCCTTAAAGAGAATTTATAATAACTACCTTTTTTCTAGAATAGGTAAACCTAATTTATTAAATATTTACTAAGGTATTCTGTTACTCAATAAAGAATTTTCCATACTAGTTATTAATATAATATAATGTAGTTATCTTTATTTTATTGAATAAGGTACAAGTATTAACCAACTAAATAATTCTATTAATTTTCATATCATATTATCCTTGATGTTTATATCACCTTAAAATGTTTTTGTAATATTAATTTAGTTATTGCAATTAATTGACACATTTTTAATATGTGTTCACAATCTAAATTGATAAAACACTTGGTATACATTCCATAACGAAAAAATATTTACGATATATGAATAGCCATTATTGTAATCATGAAATTTTTAATGAAGTTACACACATCATGTTTATGAACTATTCTTTAGCTATCTCTCTAATATATTTATTAACATGATCTTTTATCTTTAAATCCATCCTATGATTTAAAATCATTTCTCAGTTTAAAATCTATTTCATCATAGTCATGTTGTCATTTATTTTGTCTTATTATATTTATGGTAATAAAAATTATTTTCCGTTTGATTTATAATTTAACTAAACACTAGCACTTGCACCAACAAGGTGCAAGGGTTACATCGATAGCAAGTTTAATGTAAGATTTCATACAAATTAAGTAAAAGGTGTTGTATGTTTATTCCAAGACCCACTCCTTTCACACTCACAACCATTACTTTGTCAAACTCTTCTGCATCAAAGTCTAATATGCTCTTTCCCTTTACTTGTTCACCAAGTATTCTTGCATTGTTAAACATGGTATCTAATCTTCCTTACTTGGAGACTGGTTTCCTTACATTCCTGCATTGTTAAACATGGTATCTAATCTTCCTTACTTGGAAATTAGTTTCCTTACAACCTCTGATACATCCTCTTCTTTGTTTACATTGAAGTGCATGTATGTTGCAACAGAAGATAATGAAGATGAAATATTTTCTCCTGCATTGTATGTAATGTCTGCTACTACAACTTTTGCACAATCCTTTGCAAAGAGGCGGACTATGGTGTCACCAATTCCTCTCACTCCCCTTAACTATGGTCACCTTTCCTTCCAACCTACAACCAAATACATGAATCATTATTTACAGATAAATTATTGTAATTGAACTTCAACCATAAGTTATCCTACCAATCACTTAAATAAATGTTAACATAAAAATAAATGTACAGAAGATTCAAATGATAGATACAAAAATATATATTGTTTTTTGAAAGATAGGAACAAAATCATGTTCAAGAAGTTAAAATTACATATCTAAATATTAGAAACCTATCGTTCATGTAATGATTCATTCATTATCGACATTAATCTTTGAAACCTGCAGTTCATGTATCAAAACTTAATCTCACTGCCATTTGGTTGCCATCTAATACAAAAGGAACAAATAGGCAAGGGAAAAATACAAGATAAAAAGTTTCCATTTTATGTATATATGCCCATATTTACCTCATGTTTCCATGCGGTTACGTAAGTACATTTTGTGCTTAAATTTAAGCAATTGAGTGTTCCCATGGAAATTTGAAAGTGTGAGCAAAGGATAATTTAGAATCTTTTTCTATTTTAGAGGAGCGACTATTATTTAAGAATTAAAAATAAGCTATGAAAAAGAGGAGGGACTGGAAATAAGCAGTGGCATCCATAGAAATAATAATATTTTAAACAAGTAATATGAAATTTATTTTAGAAGTGGCATCCATAGAAACAATAGTATTTTAAACAAGTAATATGAAATGATCCCCTTGGTTAAATCTTTGACACAAATGTGACCCAAACAACTATTAAAAGTACAAGGAGAATCACAGAATCAAAACACAAAATACACTTAACCAAAGATTAAAAAAAGTCTCAGAACTAAAATCAAAAGCTATATCATATGTTGTTGACAAGTTTTAGGATGAACTTATAAATAGCTTTTCTCAAAGTATAATTACACAAGAAAGGCATGATTACCATTGGATGAAGGGATGCTTCTGTGTTGCTCTTAACTTGTTACTAAATCCACTTGTTCAAAAATCTATGAGATCTTAAAGAGTAACTTATTTTAAAGGAAGGAAGAAAAAGCTAAGATGAAAAATCTTGACAAGATTAATCTATTAACACAAATTTTCCTTTAAATTGATTCACATGAGATCCAACATAATTGATTTTTTGGGTATAAATTTACTTTAATAAGTACATTTACAAATAACAAAGGGGGGACACACATACAACTCACAAAGAACAAAATTATAAGAGATATTATAAAGGTGGCTTTCACACCAAATTGGAAAGATGCTGTGAAAATTACACCCAAATTCATACGACATTTGTCCACTGTAAGCATTCAAATTATTCACTGTAATATTGTTAAAGTATTTAGAATTAGCATTTCATACATTGAATTGTGCCTTGGTTAATGTTTTTTTATTTTCTCTTTTCAAAATGAATTTGAGTGATGTCAATATGTAGAGATTCATATTCAGCTGTGCAAATTAAATTATAAATTTGAAATCCTTGAAATTGTATATATGTCATATGAATTAGAAAATAAGTTGAGCTTATCATCTTTTTGTTCAAGCCTATGTTCTTGCTGGGTTATAATAATTTTTACAAGAAGTTGAATTCTAAACGAAAAGATGAAACACCATAAGCACTCAATGTATATCAATTACAAAGTTTTGTATCTAAGTTACAATGGATGTTGAATTTACAATTTATAAAAGAAACTAAATTCTAAACAAAGAGATGAGACACCATAAGCAGTCGATGTGTATATCAATAACAATTTTTTTTTATGTCAATTATAGTGGATGTTGAATTTCATATATCAAAAAATCTACACTAGGGTTCTAAGAAAGCACAATAGAGAAAGAAAAAGTGACGAGACACCATAAGCAGTTGATGTGTATATCAATAACAATTTTTTTTATATCAATTACAGTGGGTGTTGAATATATATATATATATATATATATATATATATATATATATATATCAAAATAAATAACAAGCTCAGATCCTCAAAATCCATATCCAAATTCGATAGTTTTCACTTCTCTGTACATAGCATGTGCGATGTAATGGTGCCTAAATCTAAGAATAATGTCATAGTAGTTCCCTGAAATAACAAATTTATGAACACAACTTGAAATTTTTAATGGAAGCGATGTAGGCAAAGTCTTTTCAGGTGTAAACAATCCATACAACTGAGGAATTGTGGGGGTTGTCCACAAAAATAAATAAAAATAAATGCATTAACACAAGGCTTCCCTGTAGGTACAAGATGCATATGATGGGTACCAAATTTTCTACCACTTTCCACAAATAAATGAACTAAATGAGCTAGAATGGAGTCGAAATCCCTTCCTTAATTGTACTGCAACAATGAATTTTTCTTCATTCTCAAAATAGTTAAACAACAAAAATAAGAGAAACCAAAACCATTGGCAGAAATAGTTTAGGTGGGACTATGTAGGTTTCAAGCAACAACAACAAAGAGATACAAAGCAAAAAACAAATTACTGAATTTAAATAACCATCAACAACATTACACAAAATAATTAAATATCAATACTTTGTTTAAGAATAGAGGATTCTCTATTTTTGGGACAAATTTTTTTTGTTGCAGTATAAAATAAACTATGTCAGTCCCATAACATATCGTAAAGTTTATTTATTTCCATCTTGGCTAAACAAATCCCTAATTTAGAAAACAAACTTGCAAATTATGAATCTACAGTGTTGACATAAAATCTCTACTTCTTGTAACAACAGTTCTCCTTGCATTCAAATGATGCCTAAATGGTAGAAGTCCTCTATCATATGAGATGTTGCAGTTAAAATACTACTGGTAATTTATTATGAAAACTTAAAAACCAAAAATCAAACTATTGTTAAATTGTCGAGAACTGTGCTGATGATAATGTTGTTAGGAATAGGAACAATGAGAGGGGGGGGGGGGGGGGGGTGAATCAATGTTCTATATAATTACTTTTTGATACTTGAAACTTAATTCAATACCTTAATTGCTGAATTGAATATTAAAGCATGTAAAGTAATCAACACATCACACACAACACATAACACTAGATATGATTACGGGGAAACCTTGGCCAAAGGAAAAACCCCGGTGGGAATTAATACCCACTAATAATTGTACTTGTATATTATGAACCTGTTAATGTTCCTTAGTCCTGTAAGGAGCTGTCATTACAATGCTTAAGTACAATGACCTTGTCAGGGGTCGGACCCTGTTAGGAGTCTTTTACAATTAACCCTGTTAGGGGTGAGGACTCACTATCCAAGAGCTCACTGCTCAAATGGTGAAGGCTACAACTTTTTGAGTATCAGATACACACTATATCTGCAAGGTGAACTGCTACTATGACACTGCTTGTCTGATCAGTTCCTTATGTGCATTGATGCTTTAACCTCTTGTAAAGCTCTATATCATACTGAGTTCTCTTCGCATACTTATTCTCATCTTCCATCAACTATATATCTCATGTCATACATATCTACAAAGGCGCATGTTTTATTTATATGCGCAAACAAAACTATTCATTAAGTCGACCTATAACTAATTTCATACAACGCTTCCAAATGAATTGGCTCAAGCATGTTTACATACAATGATATAAACAAGTCTACAACACATTTAAAATAGACATATAGCCTTTACAAAGCAATATTATAACCACTAACCAAAATACTAACAGTCGGCTCCACACTTTGCTCTACTCTGCCGCTCACTGTCTGTGTCACTTCAGTTCGCTGTATCTTCATCATACTAGCTCATCTGATCACGCGCTCTTAACCATAGCTTAATAACATATCCCAAAGCTCATCTTCAAGGGTGCATACCAAAACTTGGTCATACGCACGTGCATTGATGCTCTGTTCATCTGGTGCTTCATTGACTGTCCAGTCTTCCATACTTAGCCATTTTCTGATCTTATGAGTAAGTGCATTGACTCCAAAACTCCATATGAATTTGTTGCCATAATGAAAACACTAAATCTTAGTCATATACATCAGTATAGTCAAATTTCCAACAATCTCCCCCTTTTTCCTTAATGGCAACAAAGGAATATGGTGAAGTTACTAAACTGTATGCTACACAAAAACTTTCTAACATATACTCTATCTTATATCTCCCTTCTACTATATACTCTACTCCCCTTTACATCATATACACTACTCCATATTCTCCCTTCTACTATATACTCTACTCTCCCTTTGACATTAATGACAAAGGTGCTCGAAAAAATACAACTCCAAGTACTTACACTGAGAGTACATCCGAGTATGCAATCTGAAGGTTTGCAATTTCTTGCTGCCAAAATTCCTTCAGTGCATCTAGTGTTTGGAGATGGGTGCATAGTGCATAAGTTAAATTCTCCATCTTCTCCAACTCTAAACTCAGACCTTGATCATATGTCACCATTGTGGCATCAATCTCCTTGATATTCTGATTTAGCACATCTAAAGAGGGCGCAAGTGCATTCCTTAACTGAGTTTGCCTAGCCCTTATTTTGGCCATTTCTTTTTTTGCTTTCTCAATTTTGTCTAACTGACCTTGATAGATATTATTGCACATGTTTACATCTGTGGTGGTATCTTTCATTGATTTCCTTACTGTTTCCATCATTGATTCAACTTCCTGAATCTTCTTTGAGAGATCTGCAATTAGTTTGTCCTTATCCATACAATTAGCTATTATCTTTCTTCCTTTAGCTACTAAGTCTTTCAACAAAGCTTGACCAACCTTTAAAGAACTAAGGTCAAGTGTGAGTTACTGATCAATTCACTTGCCTCTTCTTGAGATATTTTTCTTCTGCAACCTTGGATGCTGATTCTTCTAGGCTTGAGAAGTTTTCTTTAAAGCTTGTCATGATGGTGCTAACATCATCCACTAAATGTACACTAGACACTTTCTTGTCTTTAGGTAGTAAGCTATTCAGAATGTTGACTAATTCAACAAATAATGGATTCCTCATTACTTGTTTCTCCTTTTCCTTCTCCATTGCTAGCACACTGATCTTAATCAGGTCTTCTTCTCCCCATGAATCTAGACTCTTTATGTCAGAGGTCAAACTTGACAACAATTATATTGAGGGCTTAGGGGTAAGGAGTGAACTTTGACTAACATCCATTACCTCAGTCTTTACATTCACTAGAATTTCAATAGAGGGCTCATCTACAGGTTCATCTTTCTTCTCTTCATCTTTTTTCTCCTTTTCTTTTTCTTTCTCCTCTTCTTCTTCTTCTTCTTGTCCAGTTATATCTTCAATCTGCACATCTTCTTGCTACTTGGGTGATTTATCAGCGCATAGAATTTCTACTTCTTCATTGCTCACAAATGCTTCCTCAAACTTATCCAAGTCTTTGTCTGTGGCCGCTATTGATATTTCCACATCATCAATCATAATTGTATCATCTTTTGTTTCAGGCATGGGCCCAGACTCCATTGCTTCACTAGGTGTTGTCACTGTGGGTGCTAAATCCTATGGACCTGTTATAGGTGCATTAGGGATCACAGACTCCTTGGCTTGCTCAGAGGGAACTTGCGTTGCAGGCGCAGTAGGAGGATACATGTGTTTGTCTAAAAATACTTTTTCAGTCTCCTTTGCTACCAATTCATAGTCTTTGTTCATGATCTGTAGAGTTCTCAACTTGGTTCTAAGGTGCAGATTCACCAAATCCAACAACAGTGTTTTCTCTTCAATTGAACATACAAGGAGGATTTCATCCAGTATCTTCTCCCTTATCTTGAAGTCTTCTTCTATAGGCTATCTCTTGAAAAATTCTAAGATGTTCCATACACTATCTGGAATAATTGTCTTAAGTTCCAAGACTGTCTTCTTGAACTTAATCATATGCTTGATTATCATGGAATGGATCTCTAATTTGTCAATCTCAGTGTATTTATCATAGAACTTTACTATCTGATCAATTCTTCCTTCATCAATTATTCTTGTTCTCAACACTTCAAGATTAGGTCAGAATCCTACCTTAGGAGGTGCTTGAGTATTCATGCGTTGACTTCTTGTTGTCATAGAGGATGGGTGGCTTGCGTCAGTCTACTTCTTTCTCTTAGGCATCCTTCTATACTCGGGAGGTGGTGTGGACTCCAGATCAATAGTATCTTTGGGTGCATGAGTGTTCTCTTCTAACCTTTTCTGCTCCTCCTTAGGATCATCATACTTCTCTATTTTTAATTCTAAAAAGGGTGCACTCTCAAGCTGCATTGCAATCTTGGCTTCCCTTGCCTTATCCAGGTCTGCTTGAGTGACACCATGAATTTTTAGTATCTTAGAGGTGATCTTTGATGCTTTTCTTTTGGTCGCAGCACTGTATAAGACTACATCTACTTGTCTTGTCTTCTCCTCATAAGTGCCCCATCTTGGTTCATTAGGATCCTTGGGCGCTGATAGTAGAACTTGTGCATATGCTTCTAGAATATGTTCCTCCACTTCATAACCAAGTGGATGAATCCACTTAGTTCTAGGTTCTAAAGGTTCCATGCATGTTATATCAGTCTCAACCATGAAATAAATGGTATCCTTGTACTTCTCTACTACGCTCTCAGGTATCCTAAACCTTCTCTACATTTTTATTCTAAATGTCTTGATCTCCAAGTCTATGAAATCCCTTAAGGTGCTATCAACTGATGCCTTGAATGAGATTTGTGGCATTGTAGGCAGACTCTTATCAAGGTATAGATTAGAGACTTTACCGACTATATGAAAGTACATATAGATGATAAGTGACCCAAACCTGAATATCTTACTCTTATCATGTTTGATAGTCCTCATATTATCCATCAACTATGCGCACAAGATCTCACACAAGTTGAACTCTCCATTTTCTTTCACAATTCTGATGGTTGCTAAAATAGTGGTTGTGAACACACTATTTACCCTGTTTGCATTTTGAAACTTGTATCCAAGTATCATAGACATAAGCTTGATATCTTTCTCCTCAATCGAATCAATGGTCATGTTACGCTTATCACTGCGGGATTTACAAGGCTATTCTACCAGTTTCTTGACATCCTTACCAATAGGAAGAATGGCATCTATCTTAGATAATCTTGTCATCTCATAAATGAGATCTGAAGTGATGTGAACTAGAACTTCTCCTATCCAAAATAGGTCATCATGAATTATGCTCAATAGGATCTTAATCCATTCGGATTCATAGAATTCATATGTTGTCGCATACTCAATGATTGGGTGATTTTCAAGGTGCATGAACTCATCCATGAATGTCTTGTCAGGTTTCATCATTGTCTCTAAGTGCAACCTTATTCTATCCAATCCCATTGGTTCCTTTTTGCAGTAAATGTATGCGCGTATGTCTTCTACATGCATTACTCCCATCAGAGTCCTAGAGAATGCTCCTTTTAGGTCATCTAGGACTGACTTGAAAGGATGCTTCTTAAAAATGTATCTCTTCCTTTTAGCAACATAAAAAACAACTAGAGTGTCCATTACTTACTTGGTAAATTGCTCAAATATGTTTCCAAGGGTTTCTGAATCATCGCGTCTAAACTAGGGCTTCACAACAAACTTTCAAACTTATTCGCTGATAAACCAACTACAATTACCCAACACAAACTGATTTGATCTCCTGTGCTCTCTAAAGGCTTGAACTTGAATGCAAATGTGTGAATAATGAATCTTCGATGACTTTAAAATAACTTTCCACCATTAATGCTTTCCGCGTAAACACATAATGCAATAGAGAATTTCAATCTCCATTTCTACTATCAATCAAGAAGTGCACTCTCACATATAGCATCAACTAGTCTCCAAATAGTCATGACCAAAGGCACATACTCTGAGGGTGAGTATACCAGCCATGTAGGGGTCTAGAGCTAATCTAGCTCCCCCTATGACCATGAGGGTCATTCATCCAGAAGTAGAGGGTGCGTCCATTACAGATGCATCCAATACATATTCATCAACATTATCCTTCTTTACTATCCAAATCAAGCTTGCATCCTCTGTGGCTTTCACAAACTTGACTTCTCTAGATTCATCCAAAATTGACTTTTGTGACTCATTAGGACTTTCTTTTCTTTGCGCTTGTGATCTGCAAAACTTTGAGATGTGTCCAGCCTTATTACAAGTGTGACAAATAACTGGAGGCCTTATATTCCTTGATGCATTGATGTGAGTTACCATACTACACTGTCTAGCTGTATGACCATTATAATTTCATATTTGACATGTAATGTTCTGAGGACTTCTAATATTTTGCTGAGGATGATTTCTCTAATTATGCTAAGTCCGATTTCTTTGATTTGATCTACAATTCATAACTCTATGACCAAACTTATTGCATGAATAACAATAACCATTGAAAGGTCTTACCTCTTTATAATCTCTTGCTATGTGTCCATGCTTGTTACAGGCATAACAAGTTTTGTTTACTAGCTTGTGCTCATATTTAGATGGTTCTACTTTAGCTTCAGTATGATCTTTAGTCTTCTTGGCTTCTGTAGACTCTATTGGTGCTTTCATTCTTCCTCGCATGTCATTGATTTGATTTTTTGCTTCATTGAATCCAATACTAGAGGTATCTCCTTTAATCTTCTGAGCATACAATTGTGACTCTATTAGATCCTTGCTTGTGTGCAAATTATCAATATGATTCTTTTCTTTAGTCAATTCAGATTCCATCTGCTTCTTAATGTTCTCTAGCTCCAAGATTTTCATGTTTGCTTGCCTCAGTTCTTCATCTAACTGCTTGTTTTCTTTGACTTGTTCTTCATAGGCTTCTTGATTGTTAAATAGCTTTTCATCCAACTCTTCAATCTGATCCTTTAGAGATGTGTTTTCCTCATTCAACTTTTTGACCATTTTTCCTAAATCACTGGTAGAACAATCTTTCAAATCTTTTCTCAGTTTCTTGATGAATACTTGAGAACCACTAACCTTTAATTTTAGTTCTTCAATTTCTTTTTCAGATCTGTCAAGGTGTTCAAGAGCTGATTCTGTGTGCTAAAATGTTGTCACACTTCTATGAATCCTTACATGCAAGAAAACTCAAGAATGAGCCCTCACAAATCAATCCATAGCTCCCTAGGCATGGAGTGCAAGGGCTTTTAAGAATGCTCTCAGCTAGAGCTATTAAGCCTATAACCTTGCTAGTAAACCATGCAATGGAAGATTCAAGGAAGACAAGGGCAAGAATGCCAATATCTCCAATGAAGCCAAATGTATGCAATGCAAAGCAAATCTATATGACAATGCAAGTTAATCTATTGCATAAAAGGAAATCTAAGTTAAGAATGAAGCTATGAAAATGCAAATACTATGCATGAAAATGAAATCTAACTATGAAGCAAGAAAACCATGATGATGCAAGAATGAAGATTAGAAGATAGAGTGTTGATGAAGATCCAAGATGAATGCCAACAATGCTCCAAATCTTCAAACCCTAGATGCAAGAATATCTCCAAAAGCTCCAAGATGACCTAGAAAACTTGTAGCATAACAATAGCATAAAAATTGTGTGTGCAAATGAGGAAGAGAGCTCTTCTTTTATAGGAGGTGAAAAATCAATGGACCATGGAGATTAAGAGGCAAAAGATTTAATCAACGATGGAGAAAAAAAGAAGCTTGATCCTTGTGCACAAATATCCTCCAATAAGAAAATTAGAAGCATTTAATTTATGTTGAGCATTTAATTTATGTCCATGTGAGACAAAAAGTGCTTTTCTTTTATTTTTTATTTTATTTTTCTTTATAAATAAGAATTAAATGCTTTACTTGTGCAACTTAGGATAAGAAGAAAAGTGGGGCTTTTTATTTAATAAAAGGGGAGGAAATATTCCTTTTAATAAATAAAGACTTAGGATAAGATGGTTAGCCCATAGAAAATAATCAAATAAATGATAGGACTAAGATTTGATCAAGAACAAGCAATTGATGATTTTAGCAAAAGGGACTAATAGTCTAGATGACCATTTTTAGGTGTATACATTTTCCCCTCTTTGACTAATGTGTGGTCGATTTGGGAACACATTACGTCAAAGAATAGATCAGCCAAGAAGGCAAGAGATAGCCAACAAGGCAAGCAGATAGCCAAGAAGGCAAGCAAATAGCGATCTGACTCCAAAGAATGAAGTGCAGAGAGATAGAAAATCCTGCATGGTCAGCCTGGTAGCGATAGTACTGAACACTTAGGAAAGAGATAACTAATAATATATGATGTGTCTGCCCCCTCAGGATTGAAAGTGAAATCCAGGTGGAGGGAATGCAGAAGCAAGAGCAACATGATCAAATCACTAGAAATCATAATCGAAGAAAAAGAATAGAATAACCATCAAGCAGTGAGGGTATGCCCCACACATGGGACCCGGGGCACGAACCAAGCGGTCCCTCAACCCGAAAACACCATGGAGGGGAAGAATTTGAACTTGGGATTTGAAAGTGAATGAAAGACTGGAAGTTGAGAGAGATGGGGATGAAGAGGTGAAGAATGCCCCAGCAAAGATCGAAGGATCAGGCCTCAAAAGGTTAACCAACTACATGGAAGAAGGAAAAAGATGAGTTGGGTGATCAAGGTGAACTCGGATTTCAGTTTGGATCCTGAAATGAAAGGAAAATGATGTGATATGAAAGATAAGAAGTGAAAGACATGATCGGGAAGAAGCAAAAGGTGAGCGCAGTTGATTAACAAGTCCACGAAAGATAAAGGAGAGTTCTCTCCATATGCAAGATGCAAAACTAACTAACATGAACTTAAGAATGCAAGCTACATGAAAAGTCATTTACTTGCAAGGTCACAATGCTAATAGACATCTAATATTCATCATTGAACATTGTTGGTAGCATCGCAAGATCATACAATACACACTAGCATAACTATGTGGATCTGAATATGATCTATATCAGATAGAAATTTGGGAATCCCACCTAAGCATCAAAGACATGCAGATCAAGATGACTAGTGCAGTGAGATTACCTAAGTTTGATATAGCAAGATTATGCTCACATCGAGACACAAGAAAGTCAAGATGACTATAAGCATGCACTTGAAAAATAGTCAAGGATAATACCTTGTAGGTCCATAGTGTCAAGTAAGACCAGCATAAATGCTCATGACAGTGAGGACCAACAAAATATACCCACAAGCAGATAAAGAAATAAAACATGTTCTCATACCCTCAGTCTTCTAGCTATGCATCATCGAAAACTTCTCAGGGAGAGACCACTTAGCTAAGAAATCATCATAGACAGCACGCAAAGAAATAAAGTCAAACAAATCTCAGCGAGTCAAGTGCGTGTGTGTGTAGGTCATAGAGTCAAACTTTGAGTATCACATCTGCCAGTGAGAAATATTGCATCATCCAAGACGGCGGGAAGGATATCTAATAAGTGTTAAGAAACACTTGACGCTAGGGTAGTGTTGAAAAACACCATTTACAAGGTGCCTAAGAAACCCAGACGCACAAAGAGACCCAAGATAAGCTGAAAACAGCAGATGCCCCCTAGACTAAGATAAGAGTCAATGCCAGGCTAAGAGAGGCAAAGAGAGAAGTGGAGTGAAGGAGCGCCACGCAAGACTGATAGACATAGGTGCAGAGGGTCTCAAGCAGCGCCTGTTTCCAGGTTTTCACCACTTGATAGATTTTTTTGCAATTTTTTTAGGACTTTTTATAATTTTTTTTTGTATTTTTGCTACCAAGGAGCCTGTTTCCAGGTTTTCACCAAGGCACTTTTTCAAATTATTTTTTGATGTTTTGAATATTTTGATTTTTTTGGTGAGACATCAAAGTGCCTATTTCTAGGTTTTCACTAGGATGCTCATTTTTTTAGTACTTTTTATGATTTTTATGATTTTTTCAGCATCATATATGAATTTTTTTGGTATTTTTTCAGGATCATAAAATATGTACAAAGAATGCCCCAGACAGAAATGGGCATCAAGAATCTGCTTCCTCTGATGTAGAGAACTGATAGGCCCCAGGCCCAAATGCTACAACTGTGACGATAGGAGGTCTCAACCAGTTCGACCAATAATAACTAGCCCTAAGCAATGTCTGAGCTAGCAGAGGATTGTTATAATGTGATCCACATATGCCATCGTGGATTTCAGCTAGCACTTTTTCTGACTCCTCTATTTCTAGACACTTAAGGAGAGTTCCATCTAGAACCTTCCTATACAAGTCACCAGAGACAAAGGCAAAGTGTAAGGGATGGCGGAAGGAATGGCATGGTGGATTTGCAAGAGGAATATGAGGTGGAAGATATGAAAAGATGGTAGGATTGTAAGATTTGTGAGCAGGATAGCGTAATTCATCCACCAGGAACTTGAAGCGAAATTTATGTTTTTTCATTTGTAAGATGGATGTTGAAATAACCAAGGCATTACCAACTTTGTTCTTAGCTCTAGGAATGGGTTGAAGTGTAACAGATATGAGATCATGCTTGAAGTAGTGCATCATTTTTTTTGTAGAGAATCAGCTTGTCATCTTTTATTTGATAATCAATATTTTTGAGCAGATTTTTATTTTTACTTTTCTAAGGTGCGGATACCGCCACAATGTGGTTTTTTCCATTTGACCATTGCTCTTTTCTTTTGACTTGATGACTGTGATGTTTGATTGCTGATTCAATCTTTTTTGTGGCTAGTTCGCTGGTGGAAGAAGTAACAGGTGTTGATGCAAGATGAAATGAAGTGACTGGTTCAATAGCATTTATGCGAGGGGTGTCATCTCTGGTAACAAGAGAGGTTGAGCCTATAGGGTAAGCTCCAAAAGTAGCTAGATCTAGACTTGTCATAGAAGAACCAGCATGGTCTACTAAGGCAATACAAGGAACAGACTCATCAGACCCTACACGAGACTCATCAACTACATCAGGTTGATCACCATAAGTACGAACTACATCAACATCCACATCAGTCATGGAAGAATCTTCGAGAAGAGGCTTGAGATGTCGATAAGTAAACATAGAGGCCCCAGCCATATCATCAGCAGGCATACATTCTTCTCCCCAAAGAAATGAAGTAGAAGGAAGATCATCTCCCATTTGAGCCATAGTGTGTAATGGTGACTCATCTATATCTATGTCTGAATTACTGAGCATGGGAGTATTTCAGGCATCTTCTCTATAGATCCACCCGTGAACAGCTTGTTCTTCTCTTTCGGCTTCAAGGATCACCGTAGCAGAAGTGGAAGGTTTCCCATATGACCTAGGAGAAATAGGTATAGAAGCAAAGGAATCCAGTTTATATTCACCCATACCAAGGCTCATCATCTTAAATGATTTCTCAGCAGCAACTAGAGACTTACTAGGATCATCAGTAGGTTCATTGTGAGGAACAAATTTTTCAGTAGCAGCAAGAGCATTAATAGCAATAGTATGGTCTCCAGAAATCACAATTTCAGTGCCATTGTATGGAAATTTGACGCACTGATGATAAGTGGAAGGAACAGCCTGCATGTCATGGATCCAAGGATGACCCAAAAGAATGTTATATGTGAGTGGAACGTCCAATACTTGGAAGTTAATATCTTTTGTGATAGGGCCCACTCGGACAGGCAACGTGACAAGACCTTTGGAAGATCTTTCCACTTCATCATAAGCTTTTATAGTAATCTTCTTCTTGGAATCCACAGCCAATTTTGACAAACCCAACTATTGTATGACATTGAAAGAAACAATATTTAACCCTGCACCATTGTCTATCAGGACTCGGCGGACTCGGGTATTGTAGACTAGAACTTCAATGTGTAAAGCCAGATTATGAGGGTGAGCAATAGATATGTCATCTTCTACAGAAAATGAGAGAGCTAGCGGAGATGAAATGTGGTTAACCATAGCCTGAAATTGATCTGGATCAATGTCTTTGGGGACATGTGCTGTATGCAAAGATTTCTCAAGGATTTCTCTATGCGAAGAGGATAACTGAAGCAACTCAAAAATGGATATCTGAGCTGGTGTCTTTTGCAAATGTTGGACAAGATCATAGCTAGGGGTGGCTAAAGGAGCCGCTTGTTTGGAAGGCAAAGCTTTCTTGGGATCTTGCACAGTTTTAAGGACAATCTTGGCTTGCCCCCTAGTAACAGCATTCAGTGTCTCACTCCGGGAAGATGAACTACCACGTGTTTGCAAGACCAACTTTGGCTTACCATGATTGGCTTTATTATCATCTTGAGACCTCATCATAAGAACACTCTCAATAGGCTCTACCATGTTGATCACAGGTGTATTAGAAGGATACGTGTAATTGATCTTAGCATCATGATTCTTCTTATGTGCTTGAGAGGTTTCCCCCTTATCATGCTTAGGTAGAGGATCTTTGAAAGCTGTGTGATCAAAATTTTTAGTTAAGCCATCAGTGGAGATTGTGTCATTCTCAATAAGATCCTGAATATCATCCTTAAGCCTAAAACAATTGTATGTTGGATGTCCCTTGTTTCTGTGATAATGGTAGTAATGATCCTCTCTCCACCAATCAGGCTTATTTATCAGATCCCAGTTACTAGGTTTATCAGGAAGCGTAAGATATCCATTGTCAACCAAAGTCTTGAGGATTACATCATAAGGTTCTACCAACTTGGTATAGACTCACTTTCGAAATGACTTCTTAGGCTTATCTGCATATTGAGGTTTAGGAGCACTGTGAGCGTTGGCAGCTTCTTGTTGTTTTGCTGCATAGATAGCATTGGAAAGATTGAAAGCAGGCTCTTTAACTTTAGGAGCGTCAACAACCCCATCATTAACAACATACTTGTTCTTATTCCAAGGTTTGTTCTTGTCTTTACCATTGCCTTTAGCATCTTTATTAATAACAATATCCCCTTTTCTTATAGCTACATCCTCAATCCGATATGCACTTTCAACCATGTCATGGAAGGAGGAGAGCAGTTGCTTCCTTAGATCATAAAATAGCTCAGGCACAAGTGTGTTGATGAAAATGTCAATCTTTTCTCTTTCGGGTAGCTGACGAGGATATCGAGAATACAATGACCTCCAACATTGTAAGTAAGTTGCAAATGGCTCACCTTGATGTTGTCTTAGATTACCGAGATCTATCACAGAGACAGGTTGTTGGATGTTGTAAGAGTACTGCTAGGTAAATCGCTGAGCCAACTCATCAAAAGTCTTAAGAGGTGGTGTCAATTTTGCAAACCATTCTAAAGCTTGGCCTCTTAAGCTTCGAGGGAATAAGCATAGAAGATATGTGTCTTCATGAAGAAAGTCCATACTAAGAGCATAAAAATGACACACATGGTCATGAGGGTCACCATTTCCATCATACTTGTCATATTTAGGAACCTCAATATCCTTAGGAAACGGGACCATGTATAGATCTTTATCAAAAGGAAGAGCACAAATTGATTCTACAAAAGAGACCTTTGGAGGCTCTCTTTCTAATGCCATTTGGGTAAGGCGTTGATTTGTCCGACGTAATTCTTCTTGAAGGACTTCCAATTCAGTTGGTACTCTTTGTTGGACAATTTGTCTGACATCATAGCTGGGAGGAAGCTTGTATCCTCTAGAAGTCATATATTGAAAGTATTGATCGCCATTACGCTCTAAAAGCTTATGCATCATTCGTTGGAAATCTACATCTTGTTCAAATCTCATAAGATCCTCACTAGAAATCTCATCATCAGCCTCTGCCTCATGTTGAGAGGGAGGAGGTCTAGGAGGTGAAGAAGGCATACCAAAAGTGGGTCTTGGAGGAGATCTTGGTGGCGTATTGTTGCTATTGTTGCCACTATTAAAAAGAGGTCTATGCTCATGATTACTAGTCTCAGGTTGCTCATGAAATGTCCCTCTATAAGCCATGCGCCTAGCAGCATCCATCCTTTGTTGATTGTGTTCTTTTTCTAAGCGTGCTTGGTTATCCTTACGCTCAAAGTGTTCTTGCAAGAGTTGAAATTTTTCTTGTTTCGTCAAAGTGAGTGAGACACTATCTGTGTTTTTGGGGGTCTTGAATGTGGAAAAGAGGAAACCTCCTTTGTACCACAGGGTAGCCTTAGAATCCTCAGATTGGTCAGAACTAGAACTATTGTTGCTAATGGGCACTTGTGAGCATCTAGTTGGAGAAGGTAACTGTGTACAATTGAACGGAGGATGACTCTCCTGCTCAAATTGAGACCGAGTTGTAACCGGCATGAAAAGAGATGTTGGCTGACTAATAGAATGAGACAGAGTTTCTCAGATTTGAGATAAGCAAAGCTAATAAAGATCACTTGTCAAAGTAGAACAATAGAGAGATGGCTCGTCAAAAGAGCTCAAGCACTTACAACAATCAATTGACTAAAGCCGAGCAGCGAGCAAGAAGCTCAATAAGCAAGTAGCTAGAGAGGTAACCGTGATGTGACAAGTGATCAAGAGTAGCATTCGTTAAGCTCAAATCCAATAGTTTTAGCTCATTTGTTTCAGTCTAGAACAAGTCTAAGCATGTAGATAACAGACCAACTTCAGGTAAGAACAGAAAAAGACACTCTACGACCGGTTAAAATGCAAGTTTAGCAGCTCCAGATTGCAACAGCAACAAGACAACAAAAAGGTTTTGGGTGACACTGTTGCAGAGTCATACGACTCTATGACCAATGAACATAAAATCTTAGTTTTTGAAGCATTTTGAAAGATCAAGTAAGTATATCAATAGATTTTTATCATGGATCAAGCACATAAGACAGCAATCAAGGAGTTCAAGCAAGGAGTTGTCTTCAAACAATGAGCAAGGGGCAAAGCAACCTTGCACATGAACAAGAATAGTGACTTAGTATATCTACTCCTTAAAGATTCTACTTGTGTATGTTCTTGAAAATGTTTTAGTAGGCACTTAGAACACAACAACACCTTATCAAGCTATCTACAAGGATATACATAGCTTTGCTAAAGGGAGTCCTTGATATACGTAAGGTACGTGAGGCCTAAATTCATAGATGAGAAGAATCCAAAATCACACAGCCGGGGGGAGACGGTAACCCAAATCTCCTCCTTCACTTCTCAAAGGTATAAAGTTCTTTGAGGCTTAGCCAAGAGTGATATCAAACTCAATTCTCAAGAGAGGTGTCTTTCGATTCACCACCCGCTATTTATACTCTGCCGGAACACAGGAGTTAAGGTCGTCCCTTGAGGTGGTGTGTCCCCAAGCAGGCCTTCTAAAATAAAAGCTAAGTAATTCACTATCAAAAGTATTTAGAGCACTAAAGGTGGAACACTTAACTCTTCAAGTAAATGCAAAGTGAGTCCAAAAGTGGGACACTTAACCCTTCAAGTGAATGTGAAGTGAGTCCAAAAGTGGAACATTTAACCCTTCAAGAGAATGTGAAGCAAGTCCAAAAGTGGAACATTTAACTCTTCACACCAACTCAAAGTGAGTCCGAAAGTGGAACATTTAACTCCTCACATCAACTCAAAGTGAGCCCAAAAGTGGAACATTTAACTCCTCACATCGACTCAAAGTGAATCCACACCTTAGAAAACAAGTGAGTTCCAAAAAGCACAAAAGGGTTGCCTAGTGGAGCAATTAACGCTTCTTTCCTGTAGACCCCTCCCCTTTAATGTAGCGCTGATCTTGCAACTACAAGGTGGAAATGAGGGGCTGGTGGATTAGCGAGTCCAATAACCCAAGATAGCAATCTAGATCAATCACAAGTAATCTAAAGTTGCTTATCAATACTACTCACAAATGACAAAGGGTTGAATCAATGGAATATTTAACTTTTCAAGCAAACATAGAGTGAGTCCACAAAGTGGTGCATTTAACTCCTTATGTAAACAAAGAATGAATCCATGCCCTCAATCACTCAATGAGATATTTGATATTGAAACCAAGAATTACTTAAGGTTTAAACACAAACATTCACTTACACAAACTTGTATGAAAGCAAATCTATGTTCATTCATTTCCCATTAAGAGCATCAATTGAACTCTGTTCTATGAAAGCATGTAAACACTCAAGCCAAACATATGAGAGATTAAATTTTAATCCCAAGATCCAAATGTTGTAGAGTTGTAACAAAATACCTCAAGTCCAACGCAACGCGCTTAGTAGATTTCACCTTTTTTTTGTTTGTTTTAAGCATTTTTCATGAAAGCAAGTCATGCACCTTCAAATGAACAAGACAAGAAAACAAGCAAACAAGATATGCAATGTATATCCAACTTATGAAAACCCTACGGTTAGATCTAAAAATCAATTGTTAGGAGCAATGATAACTAGCAAATAATCCAAATGATAACTCATATCATGCATTAACAATGAAAAATAAGTGCATACCCATCACAAAATTTTATTTTTTTTGCATTTGACCTAGTCAACAAGATCTAATTTTTACCACATGAATTCGGACTCTAAACCCAAAATGCAGAAAAGAGACCTCTATCAAAAAATAGAGAGATTTCTAAAAGTGTAAAATTTTTATAAAAATCTCTTCATTTGTGCCCTAGAGACCCATTTTACCAAAACAGACTAGTTTTAATAAATTGACAAAATGAGCTATGATATGATTTCTAAATTAAAACCATAGTGAATGAACCCTCTGTATAATTCCAAGACCTTTCCAGAAATATAAAAATTTCTAAAAAATATGCTGATTTGCGCTAAAAATTGATTTTTTATGAAAATAAAGAAAAAATCATAAAAAATACAAATCACCTCCGAAAATTCTAATTTTTTTTTTGAAGTTTCTCTAATATGTTTCCAAGCTGAAAAAAAAAATTTAGACTAAAATAAGAAGCCGTTTGGGAGATATGATCAAATCTTTCAAATCTAGAGTTTTTCCATCTCCAAACAAATCTGCACAAGGGTTAGCTTCAAAAATAATAAAAAACCAGCATGTAAAAGTGGGTTGCCCCACGGTGGGTGCCAAAAAATGTGTGCTAAAATGTTGTCACACTTCTATGAATCCTTACATGCAAGAAAACTCAAGAATGAGCCCTCACAAATCGATCCATAGCTCCCTAGGCATGGAGTGCAAGGGTTTTTAAGAATGCTCTCAGCTAGAGCTATTAAGCCTATAACCTTGCTAGTAAACCATGCAATGGAAGATTCAAGGAAGACAAGGGCAAGAATGCCAATATTTCCAATGAAGTCAAATGTATGCAATGCAAAGCAAATCTATATGACAATGCAAGTTAATCTATTGCATAAAAGGAAATCTAAGCTAAGAATGAAGCTATGAAAATGCAAATACTATGCATGAAAATGAAATCTAACTATGAAGCAAGAAAGCCATGATGATGCAAGAATGAAGACAAGAAGATAGAGTGTTGATGAAGATCCAAGATGAATGCCAACAATGCTTCAAATCTTCAAACCCTAGATGCAAGAATATCTCCAAAAGCTCCAAGATGACCTAGAAAACTTGTAGCATAACAATAACATAAAAATTGTGTGTGCAAATGAGGAAGAGAGCTCTTCTTTTATAGGAGGTGAAAAATCAATGGACCATGGAAATTAAGAGGCAAAAGATTTAATCAACGATGGATAAAAAAAGAAGCTTGATCCTTGTGCACAAATATCCTCCAATAAGAAAATTAGAAGCATTTACTTTATGTTGAGCATTTAATTTATGTCCATGTGAGACAAAAAGCGCTTTTCTTTTATTTTTTATTTTATTTTTCTTTATAAATAAGAATTAAATGCTTTATTTGTGCAACTTAGGATAAGAAGAAAAGTGGGGCTTTTTATTTAATAAAAGGGGAGGAAATATTCCTTTTAATAAATAAAGACTTAAGATAAGATGGTTAGCCCATAGAAAATAATCAAATAAATGATAGGACTAGGATTTGATCAAGAACAAGCAATTGATGATTTTAGCAAAAGGGACTAATAGTCTAGATGACCATTTTTAGGTGTATACAGATTCAAGATTCTTCTTTAGATGTTTCACTTGTTCCGAACCCATGATCTCCTTAAGTGGTTAAACTTATCTTCAGAGGACAAAAGATCTGATACCAATTGTTAGGAATGGGAACACTGAGAGGGGGGGAGGGGGTGAATCAATGTTCTATATAATTACTTTCTGATACTTGAAACTTAACTCAATACCTTAATTGCTGAACTGAATATTAAAGCATGTAAAGTAATCAACACATCACACACCACACAACACCAGATATGATTACAAGGAAACCTTGGCCAAAGGAAAAACCCCGGTGGGAATTAATACCCACTAATAATTGTACTTTTGTATTATGAACCTGTTAATGTTCTTTAGCCCTATTAGGAGTTGTCATTACAATGCTTAAGTACAATGACCTTGTCAAGGCTCAGACCTTGTTAGGAGTCTTTTACAATTAACCCTGTTAGGGTTGAGGACTCACCTGTCCAAGAGCTCACTGCTCAAATGGTGAAGGCTACAACCTTCTGAGTATCAGATACACACTATATCTACAAGGTGAACTACTGCTATGACACTGCTTGTCTGATCAGTTCCTTATGTGTGCTGATGCTTTAACCTCTTGTAAAGCTCTATATCATACTAACTACTCTTTGCATACTTCTTCTCATCTTCCATCAACTATATATCTCATGCCATACATAAATATAAAGGCACATGTCTTATTTATATGTGCAAACAAAATTATTCATTAAGTCAGCCTATAACTAATTACATACAACACTTCCAAATGAATTGGCTCAAGCGTGTTTACATACAATGATATAAACAAGTCTACAAAACATTTACAATAGGCACATATCCTTTACAAAACAATATTATAACCGCTAACCAAAATACTAACAATTGGCTCCACACTCTGTTCATTTATGTCGCTCACTGTCTGTGACACTTCAGCTCGTTGTATCTTCATCATACTGACTCATTTGATCATGCGCTCTTAACCATAGCTTAATAACATATCCCAAAGCTTATCTTCAAGGGTACATACCAAAACTCAGTCATATGCACATGCGTTGATGCTCTGTTCATCTGGTGCTTCACTGACTGTCCAGTCTTCCATAGCCATTTTCTAATCTTATGAGTAAGTGTGCTGAGTCCAAAACTCCATATGACTTTGTTTCCATAATGACAACTCTAAATCTTAGTCATTTACATCAGTATAGTCAACTTGCCAAAAAATGCATTAATGAATAAAAAAGAACTATGCATGCTCATCTTAATTCTAAACTACTAAAAAATGTATGATTGGTGGTGGAACAGGTGTTTTAGAATTCATGCAAAGCTTTCATGAACAACATCAATCTTCACAATTATCCTTTATATCTTGCACAATGTTTAAAGAAGCCAGATAAAATTTATAAAATATCAATAAACCTCAAATCCTCCTCTATGCAATTCCCTTTCCAAATTTATTGAATTCTAAAAAAATAGGGGATATCTTTTACCTTTTCTTGGTAGAAAAATTGTTGAGCCTCTTCACCTTTTAACAAGAAAACTTATTTTGTAAGAAATACAATACATGTCCATTGTTTGTGAGTGGTTTAAAACTTGTGATTTCTACCTCTTTTATTTCACCCTTTATGAATCTTGCACAACAGATGCTTTAAAAAATTTTTGCACCTCTCTTTACTTTTTAAGGTAGGCTTTTCTCAAATTTCTACAATCTGACTTTATAATTTCTTTTATAGTTTGAAAGAAAGAATCTATGAATTTGACATGTCCTATATATTTGATGTTTGACAGGGGAAGAGACAAAGTATACAAACCAGAAATACCTTCTAGATGAAGTTGTTTGCCCATTTTATTGAGAAGAGCACAAATTCTACAATATCATTGTTACTGAGCTTCATCCCATGAAGCTGCGCAAGCTACCAAACCACCTCAGAATAAAACCGGTGAACCTGTTATTGTCATGGGTGAGATAGTTGGGCTTTTTCATGGTGCTAAAGGACTTTGATATTTTTCCCATAAGTCTTACGGAAGAAAGCCCCAAGTTTCTTAACTTCAACCTCTAAAAACCCCATGTTATATTGTGGTGATAGATCATGGAAGTATTGTACATTTTTGGGGTGGAACATTTATTGGCTATTTTTGGACTGACATGTTGTAACCCTAAAGTGGAAAAATAAGCTTGTATAAAATAGCTTAGGGTTAGGGATTTCATTATGATGTATGTTTTAGTAGCTTCTTGCGGTGGTATTGAGCTGTAGGGGATTGCAGATCTTAATCATGTTGTAATCAATGGATAATAATAATATTGGACTCGCTATTAGTGGACGTAGCCCAGGGATTGGGTGAACCACATTAAATCCTTGTGTCTTGTGTTCTCTTCTATGTAGTTTATTATTTTTTGATATTGGTTATATTTTCATGTAACTGTTATTTCTGTCTTGTTAATCCTAACACCCCACACATCTAGCAAAGCTCCGCCGAGCGGATTCTTACCTTGCTAAATTTGGAAATTTGGCCAGAAAGGAGGGAACTCCACATGAGAGTTTATTATGGTTCAAATACCCCAAAAATATGGTTTTCAGCTGTGTTAAACTGGGAGAGCCATCTATATTAATGAGCAGGCACCTCTAGAGGGTTCTAACTATTGAAAAGTAGTATGCAGCTCTCTACTTCATCAATAATTTGAGAGGGAAGAATTATGTAATCATTTTATATAATTCTGAAGGATTTGATAACATGTTCGATGGAAGCAAGTACATATCTAACCATGGTAGAAACTTAGCTAGAGGTCATGCATCTCCTACCGAATGCAATTTATGCTCCTTAGAGAGCTCTCATACATGTACAGTTTGAGATACATTGCGCCATGAGCACAAACATAATGACTACGCATGGCCAAATGTACTTGTTGGTGCCATCAAAGCCTTTGTTGAATGAATTAACTTCCCACTCCCTACACTGGTGTTAAAAGAGGATTAGCTTCTAAATTACCAACGATCATCAATGAACAAAATATAAAAACTAAAATTGAAAGAAAGATTGATGGTAGAGAATACTTAGAAAATAAGTCAATCTACTAATAGCTAGTGGTGGTGGCACAATCCCTGGATGAAAGAACGTCTATTTGCAAAGTTGGTATAGATTTTGCACAACACTAAAACCCATCGTTACAATACTATTTATATATATACAACTATATATTATCATATACACTTACAAAAGAAATGGGCCAAATTGAAGGGTTGTAGAGGAGCAAATTCCCAGGATGAGATAAACTACCATTTTCTTTGATGTTGATGTGGACAAGACTAACAAAAACTAGGGGCTGATAATTTAATAGTGGGCTTTGATTTGATTGTCTAAAGAGATTTGAGTTTTTTCTATAAAACCTCCAAGTAATTTCCCATTTTTGGTCGAAGTGAGTGGGGTTAATATGAATTCATGGACAAATAAGTGTTGAGTGAACCTGTAATTAATGACCAAGCCAACTACCAAAACACCTCACAAACGACATATTTTTTAGTACCACCAAAGGAATTGCCAGTGTATTCAAACCAAACATTGTGGAACAAAATTTTCTGGCGGGGGAGTTTTACAGACTTTTATGCTATTAGACAATTAAAAACAAACACAACCAATTATAATCCAAACTATTTTTTCCACTTCTAAATTATTGTGGAAAATTAATTCTGACTAGTCCATTTTTTTTATATAAGGCAACTTTTCGACATTTGACATTTTTCCTTCCATTGTGTTCCACAATAAAAAATCCTATCAGCTTAATAATTTGAACAATACAATGAGACATACCTCAATAAAATAAAGAGTGAGAACGTTCTTCACATATTCTGAGATTTTTGAATATAATGTTCAAAAAATTTAGTTGCAAGACAAAATATATTGAACAATCTAAGGGAAAAAAATGGCAACTCTTAATTCTCCTAAATAGCAACACTTCAGTATTTTTTCAATTGACATTATTAATCATTCAAAATACCAAAAAGGTTGGTATTATTGCCTGAGACAAATTTCCAACCAATGGTTTTTTTCTCTTTCTTGGTGCCATAATTTTGAAGACACACATTTCCGATCACTTGTTTCCCCGCAAAGAAGCCTACACAACCAAATATATTATACAAAATTTTTGTTTGAAATAGAATGTTTCATCATTCAAAATGTAGCTAAACTAAACTAATCAAATAAACTACATTCAAAATGTTTCATCATTCATGATTATGTTTGAAATAACATAATCAAATAAACTACTTCTAAAAAATATTACAATAATAAGACTGCGGAGCAACGAAGTTCCTGCCAAAATATTGGTAAGATTGTTCAAACTTTGAAAAATAATTTATCCAAAGAATAATAAATTAATAAACCAAGTGTAACTACATTCGGTTTACTTTTGTCATTTAATTTGAGTTAGTTAATAGTTTATTTTTGTTAGCATAGAATAATAGGTGTTTGCCATATAGATGAGTATTCATGTTAATTAAAAAAAATTCACAAATGTAATGTAAGTTTGATTTACAATTTGATAATACATGTTTAGTTTATTTCTTTATGTTAGAAAATTTTCATTATGTTAAAAAATAACATGCATGAAATCTATTCAAAAGAAAACTTTTTAAAATTATATGAATGATCATGTGAAAAAACTATATGAATGATACATCAAAAAAACTAAATTGATGAAACAAAATTTCAACCAGA
>BSBK01007382.1:932500-972500 GCA_027943335.1 Chamaecyparis obtusa
CTAGGACAGTTTAAAGATTTTACTTGAGATTGATCCAACTTAAGCTATGAATTTCTTAGCGAGCTTTTTACCCCAATATGATTTTAGGGAATACTTTCAGAGTTTATCAAATTTAGCGCCTACCTTATCTCTTGAAAATAATTCTCTACTATCCTACCCAAAGATTTACTCAATACATCAGCCTTACTACCCCTTATTTGAAGCTTCCTACTAAAACTTATGATCCTAAGCTAAATTAACCAGCCCAAAAAGAATTTGCAAAAGCTATGCTTCCATATTAAATCTGGTGACAAGATCCACTAGGTATGCCTTGTAATGTATAAGTATGATTGAATCATATGTCATGTTCGCTCTTCCAAATTGTTGGACTATAAGTTCTTAGCTTTAAATGTCTTAATGCCAAGAACCATATAGTCTCTTAAACATAATTTGAATAGAGAAGAGTCTTAATTGATAATTATAGTGCTAAACCAAGGGTTAAAACCTTAGAGAATGATTAGGTAGAAGAAGACACCTATTTAAATAAATTTAGTCTAAGATTTAGCTATAACCATCACAAATTTTAATGTAAACTATGTAAGGACAATGAAGATTTCCTATTAAGCAAATTTGAACATAGCAAGGAGAGATATATTATTTTAACATGAAAGTCTGCATTTAAACAAAGCTTGGAATATTTCTAAATTAGAAGCTTTCCTTGCTCAGAAAAAAATGTATTCAATATTTCCTTATGGCTTAAGCCTTGCCAAAAGAGCATGATGATGTTGATGAGTATTTATCTTCTCTTGCCAATTTAAGCCCAATACCATCTTCCAAGATAAAATCGTTCATCCAATTTTCCTCAGGGGGAGAGCGCAGGTGAGTGAAGAAAAACAAAAAATCTAGATTCCTTCTTGTATAGGGAGTTTCCTCAATGTATCTATCCCAGTCTTCCAACTCAAGAATAGGAAAGGTAGATACATATTTATTGTTGATAGCACTCCTTTCATAATCTTTAGGTTTCAGAATAGATAAATCTATTCGAATTCTCTTTAAAACTTTATCCAAATCTCTTAGGTATTTTCTTTTAAAGATTCTCCTGCATAGACTCCCAATAGTCTCAATATCAGGATCTACTTGGAGGGCCGAGGCCAAGAACATCGCTGGGATTTCTGTATTGACTCGATACTTGTTGGAGTTTTCCTTGAATTTAATTCCCAGGATCATTGATACGGCTCTAACTACAATACCAAATTTGATCATTATGATCTTTCTGATCCTGCTTGAACAAATAACCTCAACGAAGGCTATTTTCTTATGAAAGCTTCTCAATTTAATTGGGGTAGTCATTTCTACAAGCTTTAAGATAAAATGCAGGATAGTTAATATGTTAACCTGGCTATATTTTTAAAGGCTACTCAAGGGGGTTAAAGGGAAGAGAATCCCAAGCGATAGCTATTCTCATGGAAGCCATAAAGTCCCCTTATATTCCTACTCCATCTGTCAAATGACAAAAAAAAATTCTCTACAAAAACTAATGAGGAAGGTATGATGTAGCTTGTGTAACGTCTTAGAAGGAGATGCTACTAAGACCATATATGTGAAGATCTAAATATGATAAGAGAAAAAAAGTCCATTCCAACTAAAAAATTTAGAGAAAAATTAAAAACTTACGAAGTGCTATTAATAATATGAGTGAATTATGATATTAATAAAAGAACAAGGAAGACGAAAGGGGAAAATGAGTCCATATAAAACAAATTGTCTAATGGATAAAAATAAGGAGGACAAAGCTGAAAGATTAGGGGATGGCGAGAAGCTAAGAAAGAAAAGATTAACCTAGAGGCATAAATGACCATTATTGTGAATATTAATATCTGAAGAGCTATTTGTGTGCTAAAATGTTGTCACACTTCTATGAATCCTTACATGCAAGAAAACTCAAGAATGAACCCTCACAAATCGATCCATAGCTCCCTAGGCATGGAGTGCAAGGGTTTTTAAGAATGCTCTCAGCTAGAGCTATTAAACCTATAACCTTGCTAGTAAACCATGCAATGGGAGATTCAAGGAAGACAAGGGCAAGAATGCCAATATCTCCAATGAAGCCAAATGTATACAATGCAAAGCAAATCTATATGACAATGCAAGTTAATCTATTGCATAAAAGGAAATCTAAGCTAAGAATGAAGCTATGAAAATGCAAATACTATGCATGAAAATGAAATCTAACTATGAAGCAAGAAAGCCATGATGATGCAAGAATGAAGACAAGAAGATAGAGTGTTGATGAAGATCCAAGATGAATGCCAACAATGCTCCAAATCTTCAAACCCTAGATGCAAGAATATCTCCAAATCTCCAAGATGACCTAAAAAACTTGTAGCATAACAATAGCATAAAAATTTGTGTGTGCAAATGAGGAAGAGAGCTCTTCTCTTATAGGAGGTGAAAAATCAATGGACCATGGAGATTAAGAGGCAAAAGATTTAATCAATGGTGGAGAAAAAAAGAAGCTTGATCCTTGTGCACAAATATCCTCAAATAGGAAAATTAGAAGCATTTACTTTATGTTGAGCATTTACTTTATGTCCATGTGAGACAAAAATTGCTTTTCTTTTATTTTTCTTTATAATTTAATTGTGCAACTTAGGATAAGAAGAAAAGTGGGGCTTTTTATTTAATAAAAGGGGAGGAAATATTCCTTTTAATAAATAAAGACTTAGGATAAGATGGTTAGCCCATAGAAAATAATCAAATAAATGATAGGACTAGGATTTGATCAAGAACAAGCAATTGATGATTTTAGCAAAAATGCTAGCAAGGGGCTAATAGTCTAGATGACCATTTTTAGGTGTATACACTATGCACCCTAAATAATGATCCTAAAAAAATCTTCTAATAATGATGAAACTATACTAATGAAAATATGCTAACCAGCCTAAGCTAACCCCTACTAGAACTATGAAAGACTTAAAAAGACACTTCTAACTACCAACCATGATGAGCCTGAAGTAATCCCCAATCCATGACTACCTAATTTCCCTACTAAAACTCATGAAGCTAAATCTGAGGGAGAGACATTCCCAAAAAATTACCTCATTATACTTCAGCATAAAGTGAGTATTTTTTAAAAAATACTCGCTTTAAGGAATTAAATTAGTGAGGATGATGATGTTCTTTTGAAGGAGATTTATCTAATACAATATGAAGTCTAAGCATAAGGGGACCTTATTTCTTGATAGACTCAAAATTCATGTAATGTTGGGTGTCTAACTGATAACGTTGTTCTAATTAGTGTAAAGCAAGGTTCCTAAAACTTTAAAGGGATTATATTTTCGGGGGTTGCTTCCTACAATGAAAGTGTCTTCTTATGTTAGAGTTATCCCGTCTGCCCCTAGGTTAGCTAATTCATCTGCTCTCTTATTTCCTTCTCTATAAATGTGATTAATTGACACTTCTTGAAAGGATTCACATAGGGTCAATGCTTGGGAGAGAAGGGAGTTTAACCTCCAGTTTGAGTAGCTTTTTTCCTTAGTGCATTAATAATAATTGTTGAATCCCCTTCAATTTCTAAATGTTGTAATCCCAAGGAAACACTCTTTTGAAGACCCTTGATTAAAGCAAAAAGTTCTACCCAATTATTTGTTTCCTTTCCAATAGGAGCTACTAATGCTGCAATTTCCTCACCATCATGATTGTGAATGCTGCAACCGATGCCTGAAATTCTAGGGTTTCCTCTGGAAGCACCATCAAAGTTAAGCTTGTGCCATTCATATTTCAGAGGTCTCCATATGCA
This sequence comes from Chamaecyparis obtusa, assembly GCA_027943335.1. Taxonomy (NCBI): domain Eukaryota; kingdom Viridiplantae; phylum Streptophyta; class Pinopsida; order Cupressales; family Cupressaceae; genus Chamaecyparis; species Chamaecyparis obtusa. The sequence continues at coordinate 936,279 of BSBK01007382.1, forward strand.
TTCATTTCTTTTTGATGATTTATTTTGAGAATTTGAGCCTATATAGGGTGGTAAGACTAAACCTTCCCATTTCCCATGCATTCTACCATCCCACTGACTCATTCTGAGATCTGTTTTAAGGATTTTGATTGTATTACAGTTCATTTTTTCTATGATTTCTGCTTCGATTTTATTGCATAGTTGTTCCCACTCCATTTTTTCTTCTTTGAAAATTCTTCTATTACGTTCTTTCCAAATTTCTTATATTAAAATAGATGGGGAAATAGTCCATAAGTTTGCAAAAATGCTCTTTTTTTTAATGATTGGCCATGCTTGCAACATAGCTTTAAGGGATTGGGGAAGGGCTAAGGACCATCCCAAATTCCCTTGTAGCCATTTCTAACATTGATTTGTAAAAGGGCAATTCAGGAATAAGTGGTCCACATCTTCTTCATAATTTTCACATAATGGGCATCTACTTGGACCAGAGAAACCTAATTTCTTGAAACGGTCAGCAGTTAAAAGTCTATAATTCATGCTAGCCATGTACAAAAGCTTTCTTTTGGTGAGCACTCCTTGCCCCAGCATAGGTGAATTGGTAAAGTGGTTTTAGGTCTATAGTAGTTTTGGGAGATGAGCTTGTAACCATCCTTTGTGTTGTATTCACCTGTCTTAGATCCATCCCAGACTAATTTATCTCTTGAGTTGTCTAACGAAATCTTTCTATTTTTGAGAATATCCATGATTGCTGACTCTTTAGAGGATGAGATCCCATATTCCTTTAAGGACTTCCAAACCGAATTTCCCTCTTTGAAAATGATGTAGTCTTTGAGAAAGAGGCCATTCTTGTCCTTTAATAAATTAATAAGGGAAGGGTTGTTTAATTTCCTAGATATTACCTCATAACCTCCCCATGAGTCATCCCAGAATAAAACCTCTTCCCCCGATCCTGGGCACCATGTTAATTTTTCCAAAATAATAAATCTGCATTTCGTCATAAAATCCTAGATCCTCGATCCTTTTGGGGGATATGATTCTCTAAAGATGTTAATGGGGGAATAATCTTTCAAATATTTGTGAATAAGTATTTTTGCCCATTTCACTTCAGGGTTTCTAAAGAGTCTCCATAGTAATTTGGCACCTAGGGATTTTCCCTGATCTCCTAAGTTTTTGAGGCCCACTCCTCCTTCCTCTTTAGGTTTACAAATGTTTTCCCATGATATTAGAGGAATTTTCTTATTTTCATTGATTCATTGCCAAAAAAATGTCCTTAAATGCTTTGTGATTTCTGATTTTTTGTTTGAAGGTAAGTGCATACATGATAAATGATATGTTGTCATAGCATCCAAGACTAACCTTACCATGGTAGTTCTACCTACAGAGGACAACCATCTTCCCTTCCACGAGCTCATTTTGTTTTTTTTTCTTATCTATAATGGGATCCCATATATCTGTTGCTCTGTTGTCCTTGACTAAGGGGAGACCTAGGTATTTACATGGAAGCTTACCTTAAAATTGAGGATTCTACAGATATCTTTTCTAGTTCCTGTATCGGTATGAAAAAATAATAGGTCTGATTTATCTGGATCTATTTCTTGTCCTGAGGCTTTTGAATATGTCTCCAAAATCCTCTTAAAGGTTTTTGCCTCGCTTCTTTTACTGGCTCCGTATAAAAGAGTATCATCAACAAAATGTTGATGAGTAGTAGGCTCCAAGTTACTAGTAATGGAAATTCCCTCAATAGCCTCATTATTCCTTTCTTTTGATATGACCCTGCCTAATGCTTCAGCCATGATTATACATAGAAATGGGGAGATTGGATCTCCCTGTCTAAGTCCTCTAGAGATGCCAAAAAAGCCTTCTGGGGTTCCATTTACTAAGACCGAAATCTTAGGAGTGGATATACATTCAAAAATTAAGTTGATCCAATTTTTAGCAAAGTCGAAGGCTTCCATGCTCTTGCAAAGAAATGTCTAGTCAACTTTGTCATATGCTTTTTTAATGTCTAGTTTGATTAGCATGCTTGGATTCTTATTTTTAAGGATAGAGTGAATATCTTCTTGAGCTATGATTACCCCATCAAAGATGAATCTTCTTGGGACAAACCCTATCTATTCTTTGCTGATTATCATAGGGAGAAGTTTTTGGAGTCTAAGGGCCATTGTTTTGGTAAGCAGTTTATATAAAGTGTTGCATAAAGTGATTGGTCTAACATCATTAAGGCTAGTAGGTTTCTCTTTTTTGGGGATGAGAGCAATAAAGGTGTTGTTAACTTCTTTAAGAATTTTGCCTAAATTTCTTACCCCTTCTAATGCTTCCGTGACTTCCTCACCAATAAAGTGCCAACACTTTTGAAAAAAATGGCCGAGAAGTCATCAGGTCCCAGGGATTCGTCTGGATTCATTTGCATTAAGGCATAATGTATTTCATTCATTGTAAATTTACCAGTTAGCATTTGATTATGTTGTTTAGTTATGACTTTAGGGATATTTCAAAGTAGTTCTATCTGACATCCCAGATTCGAAGAATCCCTATTGTTCAAAATATTATCAAATTAGTTCACTATTTCCTTAGCTATGCCTTTGGGATCTTCTATAGTTTTACCCTCATCATTAATGATACAAGAAATCCTATTATCAATTCTTCTTTGTTTGGTACTATTATGAATTTTTTTTGTATTTCTATCCCCTGCTTCCAACCAAGTTTCTCTTGATTTTTGTTTCCAAAAAATTTCTTCTCTGGCTAAAATTTCTTAATAATCCTTTAGTAAAATCTTATCCCTGTGGTACAGGTCGTCACTCATCCCCTCCTTAATAACTTGAGAATTAACTTTTCCCAGTTTAGTTTCGAGTTCTAATTTCTTTTCGAAGATGTTGCCAAACTTAGATGAGTTCCATTCTAATAATTTTCTTTTAATCCATTTGAGTTTGTTTACTAATCTATACATTTTAGATCCCTCAATCTGAGGTTCTAACCACCAGGTCTCAATGATTTTCAGTATTTCAGGGTCCCTTAACCATACTTGTTCGAATTTAAAGGCACATTTTTTTGGCCTAGTTTGTTAAGATGTTGAGGATAATTGGATAGTGGTCTGATCTAGATAATGAAAGGATATTTGCTGTAAGTGAAACATCATAGTTGGATAAGCTTCCTTTAAGGAAGAACCTATCTAATTTCTCTGCAATGTTGCAGAAGCCTAGTCTTCTATTATTCCATGTGAAGGAGTTATCTTCTATTGGAATTTCAAGGAGGGAGTTACTATCCCTCCATTGTGTGAAGTCCCTAGCTGCTAATGGAAGGGAATTCGCTCCTCCCCTTTTCTCAGAAATCTTAGTTATAACATTGAAGTCACCTCCTAGAAAGCAAAGTGTATCCCTTGTTTGATCGAGATAGGATCCTATCTCATTCCAAACTATAAGTTTATCTTTATTTTGAATAGATCCATAAACATTAACTAAATTGAAAGTTAGATTAAGTCTAAAGTTTTTGACCGTTCCACTCATCCAGTATTGTCTTTTCTCTGTAATGTTTATTGAAATACTTCAGGGGTCCCAAATAATCGCCAAGCCCCCTGATGCACCTTTTGCTGGCAAGGCTTCAATTTACCTTATCTCTAATTTCTTTTTGAAATTCCCTATTTCTATGTTATCTAGCTTAGTTTCTTGAATTAACATAATCTCCAGATTGTGAATTTTGATGCAACGTTTAATTAAACATTGCTTGTTAGGGGCATTCATGCCCCTAACATTCCATGATAGGACATTCATGGCACTTTGGGAAGGCTCTTCCCCTTCCCAGCATTCAGAATAGAAGTTATTTTAATCTATCCTACAACTTCCCCTGCTAAGCCCCTTAATTCTACATTAGGCCTTCTTCCTCTTTTCCTTGGTTTTTTTGCACAATCTGGGGATATCTTACTCTTAATAGGTTGGGCTATGCCTACAGAAACCTGCTCCTTTATTTCCTTTACTTCTAAATTTTTAACAACTCTTCTATAGAAACTTCTAAGTTGTCATTGTTCAAATTGATATCCTCAACAAGGAGTTTTCTTTGGTGCTCAAATTCTTCTAGGTCCCAAATCTCATCCAACAATTCTTCCAATAGTTCCTCTGGTAATGTTTCATTTATATAATTTGCTATTATATTTACTTCTTCTTCAATTTTCTCTTTTTCAGATTTTGAGTTTTCTAAATTTTCTAACGGATCTTCATTGAGGATGTTCCTAGCTTTTGGAGATAAGCTATCATTAACCACTGTCTTGCTCATAGAGGGGCTTTTTGTGGGATCTTCATCTGATTCCTTATCTTTTGTACCATTAGTTTGAAGGATCTCTCTCACCATGCTCCCTAAGTTCATGTCTGTGGTTTCCATCTGCCTCTCTGAATTACCTGAGTTAAAACCCAAAAAATCATTGATTTCGTCTACCTCCCCATAACTAATGCTTTCTTTGCATTGATTCTTAAACTCCTTTGAGTTTGGTTTTATAAAATTTAAGGGTATTGGATTGAAAATCATGTCTTGGTGTTCGTTGAACCATGCCTCATCCGTGACATAATATTTTGGATTGTAGATATTCTTCTTGTTGTTCCTCTCAGTTAAGGACAAACCAGTCTCTATATCGCATCCCTTTTTTGGGGATATTGCTGCTTTTTCTAATATATCAGAAAATGATAAGGTTGTATCTACTTTCATTATTTCTTTTATTAGTATGCTCTTCCTCTTATTGGTTTCTTCATAATCACTGGTCTCATCAATGGATGAGAGTGAGAAGTCAATATTTTCCTAGGCCAACTTAGAGCTTGATTTCTCTTTTTTTTGGTTATTTGTTGAAAGAGTCAAATTTCTAATTGAGGGACTATTAGCTTCTAAGAGACACCCTGAAAACCCCACTTTTGAGCCTATATTGATTTTGGATCCCCCTCCTATGACTTGTTCTGCTTCAAAAGAAACACTTCTTCCTAATACCAGCTTTTTATTTTCTCTATTGATTTATGTTAAACAATCATGATTAATTATTCCTTGTTTGCAATTTGTTTTTACAGGGGAACAACTAACATTTGAATATTCCTTAACCTCCTTACTGGAGAGGTTGATAAAGTAGAACCCCCCTGAGACCTTATTAAACATTATTTTGGGTAGCTCTGCTGTAGAAATCGGGAACCTAAGGTAGCCCTTATCTTCTTTTGAAATCTAAAACCAAAGCCTTGCCCTCCTTGTAAGATTTTTTTGGTTTATGTTCTAGAATCTCTTTAAGGTTTGATGTGTTTAAGCATTTCTTTTGATTTAATTTCTTATGTGAGAAGAAGAGGATATTTTTTGTAATATCATCTCTGAAATATTCTGGTAGTAGGTGATAAGAAGTTTTATCACTAATAAAGTTTATAGCTTTTGGGTTATGTGATAAGTCTGGGGTTTTGACCATGATTTTAACCTGGGAGGAATCCAAATAGTTCTCCTTGAGACCTATTACTTCACCAAAAATTTCCCTGATTTGATAAATAATTCGGCTGTGTAATAATTCTACAGGCATATTTGGAATCTTAACCCATTTCAGAGTTACACTGTTATTAAATATATTCTTATTAAAATTAGGTACCCATTTTAAAAATTTGATCGCATGCCCTAGATAGAAATTTTTTGCTTCATCTAAAAGTTTTTGTCTAATGAATAAATCCTCACATTCAAAATAGAAGAAACAATTCGAGAGAAAAGTTATACTTACCTGTGATTTAATGGCCACTTGAAGCCAATCTTTAATGCCTGCGGATGCTTTTCCGGAGCTGAACCATTTACCAAAAAGCCCAAAAGAATTACACTGTTTCCAAAGACCTTTTGTAAATATTTGAAGCCCTTTAATGGTTTTCATTCTCGTGGCATTATAAGGTTTAGGTCTTTGATGCGGCAGAGAGTATTTATCTGATGATACCTTATTGCGCATTGGCTGTCAATTTTTGTCTACCTCATTTTGATTTCTCCTATGAGGTGGTGTGTAAGGCTAAGCGATATGTAGAGGATGCGCTTTCATCCTATGCTCATCCTTAAACCCTAGACTGTTCGAACGTTGATGCAGAGGAGAATATAGGGAAATGTTTTGGCGCTTGAATCTCTACTCCAAGTCATTATTTTGAAGATGATCAAACTGATTCCTAAGAGGAATCTGGAATATTTGGGCCTTACTCAAAGGAATTTTAAGATTGTGGATCTGATGATTACTCTTATTCCTAGCCCTTCTAGCATTTTGGGAATATTTAGGTTTCCATTCTTCTGAGATGGGAATTGTTTGAAAATAATTTTTATAATCAGAATGAACATTGGAGACTCTATTTGCTTGAGTAGCATGGGTGTTCTGAGAAGAAAAACTAGGGCTCCGCTGATCCCTGAGCCGTTCTCTGCTTCCATTTTGTTGAGAGGCAGCATATTTCATTAACATGAAGTATTCAAATTGCCAATCCAACGATTCCCCATTGAAAATATTGTGCCTGCAAGCATCCGAATGCCGCAGACTGCACTCCTGCTTTTTCACGATCAGAGCCATTTATTGCTTGTAATATATATATATATTAATATTACTATATATATTCAACCAAATAATTATTAAAAATATAAGAATATATATTTTTTTTAAGATTATAATCTATTATATGGCATTTTAAAAATAAAATTCTAATCTATTACTTAGATGAGAATTATTTTTGTATAAAAATTAAAATATTAATTTTTTAAAAAATAATAAGACTCTAAAATTAACAACAGTGGCACCACAATTTAACGATGACATTATGTTGTTATCTTTTAAATATCATATAAAAATATTAAAAAATATTGATATTTTAACAAACTAACCAAAATTAATTTTTTTAATGTAACTATTACACTCAACCTAGTCCACTTTGTTACACACCAAATAAGTGTTAGTTGTAAAGTTACAAGTTTATAAATAATTTACAAAGTTAACTAATAATATTATTAATTTTTTTATATAATATATATCTTTAAATCACTTAATTATATATTATAATATATTCATTAAAATATATAGAAAATCATTTAAAAAATAAACATTGAATTTATTATTTAAAAGATTTAAATATATAATTAATTATTAATATATTATATTTTTTAACCTATCAAAAAATATATTATATTTTTAATTAATTTATTAATGTAAAAACTAATTAGTAAGAATTGCACAAGAAGAAATTAAAATAGATTATTTCAAACCTTAAAAATTAATCTCACATATTATTTACATGAATGAATTATGACAAATAGTATAAAAATCTAAGGGAAGGAAATTTAAAATAAAAGATTTTTATTTAAATAGTTTGTCTTTCCATCTTTATAATTGTATAATATTTGGTGTTTGCTTACTTTAGTTAAAATTGCACTAATTCCTGAAAATCCACTCATATTGCTCAATTTTTTTTAGCCAGTAGGATGCATGAAAAATAGTTCTAAAAATTTAAAAAGTTAAGTATCTTGTAATTTACTAGATAAAATATTAAGATATAACATTCTTTTAAAAATAGTGAATTTTGATTGGTTGAAGCTAACTAGTTTAATCACTAGTTAAAGACAGGTCGATGCCTATAGTTCTACAACCTACGACAGGAACTAATAACTAGTTAACAATATAAAGGGAATTCATTCTAAGAATATCTAATGGAAAGTACTAATAAGTTCAACTTAAATCTAAATTAAAAATTAAAATCTAATAATAAAAAGTTTAATTTAATTTATTTTTTAAGGTGATGGATATTTGTGATAAATTTGGCAAGAAATTTGTACATAATTATGCCAAGGTTAATGAAAACAACTAATCTATATGAATCATATGTTTGGAATATATTAGAATTTTTCTTTGCTTGTATATTATACTTAGATGCACGTATGATTTGGCATTATGTTCAAGGAAAGCATTGTAGATATTTATATACAACCAAAAAAATTAAACTTCTAGCAAAATTAGGGCTTTCCAATTAGAAAAAACTAAAAAGCTTAAACCTCCAGCAAAGTTTCATTTCAATTATTGACAGTGAAAAGCTTGAAGAAGAAAATTGTTTCATAGTACTGCAAGGGGGATATTACAGACTTTTTGAATTCTCCTTCTAGATTTCATTAAACTCCTCATCTCCTCCTAGTTACCACAAACAAACATGTAAGAAACTAACATAAAAAAATTTGTTTGTGGAATTCAACCATTATAAACAATCATACCTACATTTTCTCCATAGTTTCCATCACCTTTCTAATCATCTTATCCTCAAGAAACTTGAGTTTTCTCTCTATTTATTGATTGGGTTAATGCATATAAGTTAACATCAGAAAATAATATCAGCACTCTTTTTAAACATCTAGTAAAGTTCATTTAATAAACCTATATTTTTGTGTGCATTTCTATTACGATCTTCTCAAGCTGCTGAACAATGTCGGAAGGGGGCGTGGAATCGAGAGGATTTTAACCGATTCAAATTTCTCAAGTGGCTGAACAATGTTGGAAGGCGACATGGAATCAAGAGGATTAGCTAGTGGTTTAAGCCAATACATCTAGGCTTTGTTTCGATTAGTATAATCGTGGAAAACCCTGCTACCCTTTTTCATCAATAGTGCCTACCATTTGCAACAACAAAGCATCAATAAGTGTTTTATCTTGAATTTGTTTAAAGTGCCTCATCTCTCAAGGTAGATAGCTTGATAGGATTTCTCGACACAATGTCCTTTTCTCTGATTATAGCCAAATTTTCAACCTTGCTGTGCTATACCTGTAAAACATCAATAAATTTGCTTGTAATATGATAATTGAAAACTAGATTAGAATTCAGAAAATTTTATTACAAAGAAATAGTTTTATATTTTAAATTGTAAAAAGTGAGCACATAGAAAATTTAATTTGTAATAGTTTTATATTTTAAATTTTGAAAGTGTAAATTTTTTCTATGTGCTCACTTCTCAACGTTCCAATATTTTGGCTGCTTCTGTGTGACCCTAGCCTTCCGTTGCTTCCTTGTCACCATGTCATCCTTGTTTACAGGTAGTGACTCACCAGTTGTGACCACATGTTCCATGTTGGCACCACTCTTGTTTCCAAGCTCCTCACATTTCACTAGTAGTTTTCCAAGGATCTCAACTAGCTCACCACCTTTGACATTTGTCAATTTGTCATGGAAGACTCTTTTCTCCTCTGATGAGTTGCAAAGAGCATCTGCATCATCCAACATTTGAGATCTTCCTGACTCATTTGCACACTCAGATCATCTATTTCTTCATGAACATCTTTGAGAAGCTGCAACTTGTCTTTTTTCTTTTTCATCCTATTGTTTCGCTGCTGGAAAAAGTTTGGAGTTACTCTATTTGCCAAAGAAGCTTCCATGATAACAAACAATCATTTTTATGAAAGTAATGAGCGGAAAAACAAAATAAAAAATAAAACTTGAAAGGTTAGGAGTCCTAACTAATTCAGGGCGTGAATTCACGGTCATTGCCTTTTTCCAATCAGGTAAAGATTCATACTCGTGTAGCTGCAAACAATTTGCTAAATACAACATTTCCTTAGTAATATCTTGTACTGTCTTACTTTCATTCAATTTCGCTATCCATCTCTGTTCAAATCGATGAGTTAGAGAAGTTTTGTTTAAATTTAATCCAATCATTACCATCCAGTACAATACGATTTCTTCAACTTCACACAAATTCAAAAAATAAAAGAAATATCATCGTATCTTGAGAAATAATTTATAATTATTGGAAATCACAAACAAAACAAGTCAATCTTTCTTTATTTGAAAATAATACATAATAGAAAGATTAAATCCGATCTATATCAAAAATTTCTATGTATTTGATTTAGGGATATCTAAGGCTTTTTTCATTTGTCCTGAACATGTCTCTGATTTGTGCATTTGAAAGTACATTCGAATCAATTACAACAAAAATCTCTCATTCTTACCAAATGTAAATCATCCCAACTGCTAGTTATTCAGTCCTTTGTTAGAGTTGATTCCAGATTCAGTAAGGATCAAATCAAAGTTGGAATGGAATCATTCAAAGTGGCCTTCTGTGCATCTCCTGCAAACATATAGGATGGATGGAATTATTGCAAGCAACAAAATCAGTAAAATCATCTTTCACTCATTTTACACAAATGTATCTTAATTTAACCTAGCAATATTTAGGCAAAAATCCCTTGTCATTTCTGCTTATGTACAATACTCTCAAAACTAGAAAATGAATTCAACCTAACCTATTAGGGTTAAGATTTCACATAATAATAACAATACAATTGAAAAAATTAGTAGATGTGCACACCGAGATAATCTGGTTATGGCCAAATATCATTGAGGAAGTTTTCATTGAAAATAACATGTGTGTCATCCACCGTTAAAGGATTTTTCAAAAGTGTTTGCCATATATCATCAGAAGTATCGAAGATGTTTAGGATTTCATCTTTCTTCTCTCCAAAAAAAACCTAGGTTAGTGGTTCACATAAAAATAACAATAAAAATTGACAATATCAAGAGGTGTCCACACTGAAATCACCTAAATCTGGAAAATATTGTCAAAGGAGCTTTCTTGGTGTGATGAGGCCAAAAGAGAACCTGCATTGTCCAGTGTTGAAAGATCCGCCCCAATCATTTGAGGTATTTTCCCCAATCATTTGAGGTATTTTATTAGCAAGATCATCTATTACTTCATGAACATCTTTAGGAAGAAGCGACTTGTCTTTTTATTTTCTGTCATTTCCACTTCTGTGCAATAAACTCAAAATTAGAAAATGAATTCAACATAAATGATTTCCAAGGATCTCAACTAGCTCACCACCTTTGACATTTGTTAATTTTTCATGGAAGACGATCTTCTCCTCTGATGAGATGCAAAGAGCACCTACATCATCCAACATTTGAGGATCTGCCTGACTCATTTGTACACTCAGATCATCTATTTCATCATGAACGTCTTTGAGAAGCTACAACTTGTCTTTTTTATTTTATGTCCTAATGTTTCGTTGCTGGAAAAAGGTTTGGAGTTGCTCTATTTTCTAAAGAAGTAGCTTCCATGATAACAAATGATCATTTTTATGAAAGTAATGAGCAAAAAACAAAATAAAAAAATAAAACTAAAAGGTTAGGAGTCCTAACTAATTCAGGGCGTGAATCCGCGGTCATTGCCTATTTCCAATCAGACAAAGATTCATACTCGTGTAGTTACAAACAATTTGCTAAATACAACATTTCCTCAGTAATATCTTGTATTGTCTTACTTTCATTCACTTTCGCTATCCATTTTTGTTTAAATCAATGAGTCAGATAAGTTTTGTTTATATCTAAACCAGTAATTACCATCTAATACAGTACGATTTCTTCAACTTCACACAAATTCAAAAAAATAAATGAAATATCACCGTATCTTGAGCAATAATTTATAATGGTTGGAAATCACAAACGAAACAAGTCAATCTTTCTTTATTTGAAAATAATACACAATATAAAGATTAAATCCAATCTATACAGGAAATTTCTGTGTATTTGATTTAGGGATATTCTAAGGCTTTTTTTCATTTTTCCTACACATGTCTTCGATTTGTGCATTTAAAAGTACATTCGAATCAATTACAACAAAAAGCTCTCATTCTTACCAAACATAAATCATCCCAACCGATAGTTATCGAGTCCTTTATTAGAGTTGATTCCAGATTTAGTAAGGCTCGAATTAAAGTTGGAATGGAATCATTCAAAGTGGCCTAATGTGCATCTCCTGCAAACATATAGGATGGATGGAATTATTGCAAGCAACAAAATTAGTAAAATCATCTTTCACTCATTTTACACAAATGTGTCTTAATTTAACCTAGCAATATTTAGGCGAAACTCCCTTGTTATTTTTGCTTTTGTGCAATACTCTCAAAACTAGAAACCCAACCTATCAGGGTTAGGTTTTCACATAACAATAACAATACAATTGAAAAAATAAGCAAATGTGCACACCGAGATAATTTGGTTCTAGCAAAATATCGTTGAGGGAGTTTTCATTCAAAATAACACTTGTATCATCCAACGTTAAAGGATTTTCTAAAATCATTCGCCATATATCATCAAAAGTATCAAAGATGTTTAGGATTTCATCTTTCTTCTCTGCAAACAAAACCTAGGTTAGTGGTTCACATAACAATAACAATAAAAATTGACAAAATCAAGAGGTGTCCACACCGAAATCACCCAATTCTAGAAAAATATTGTTGAAGGAGCTATCCTGGTGTGATGAGGCCAAAAGAGCACCTGCATCATCCAACATTGGAAGATCTTCCCCAATCATTTGAGGTATTTCATTAGCAAGATCATCTATTACTTCACAAACGTCTTCAGGAAGAAGTGGCTTGTCTTTTTTATTTTTTGTCATTTCTGCTTTTGTGTAATAAACTCAAAATCAGAAAATGAATTCAACATAAATGATTTCTTCATGTCTTTGTATTTATAAGAGTTGGGTTGAATCTCCTTGCCCTAATTGGAAAGGTAGGTGATAATAAACGTATGAGTATCTCTTCTTTGGTATGTATTTGTGTTACAATGCATCTTCGTACTGATGTATAAGCATGATGAAGATGAGAGAGAGGATGTATAAGTTGTAGAAAATCATCCAACATGGGATGTGGTCCCAACTACAGAAAAGATATGCTTATATTTTCATCATTACATCGTATGAACTCTACTTGCAAGGTAATGAAATACTTTTCAATTCAAACTGCTTCATAAAGCCTACTATTAGAAAATAAAATAATCATATTAGTAGTGTTCCATTTCCAACTATTCTAAGGGGCAGACATAGTCATGGCATAATTAGGTGCACTCTAGAAGAAACAACTCTTCAAAAACTCTCTATTCTAAAGCGCCTAGTAGGATGAGCTAAACTGAATGATCATGCTAGAAGAATAATGTTGAATGTCATATGATGATGTTATGAGCTCTCCACTATGGTGATTGGTCTTTTCAGAACTGTTTGATGACTGAAGTGGATGTGTGGAAAGATTAATGTATTTTAGGTTTCTGGTTTGTGGTTTATGCCTGCGTGAAGAGGTGTGTTAATGTATTTTGGGTAAAGTTTACATTTTTCCCCAGTTTGCATTTTTCATTCCTTTTAATGTGGAAATAAAGCTTTAATAAGTTAGCCTACACTTTATTCTTAATGACGGGAGGAGAAGACTCCTTGCCCTTAAGTTTGGAAGTAGAGGCGTTATTCAAATGTTTGTACTTTTTACACTCCAAGAAGAAGAGGTCATCATTCTTATATTCAAGAAGTTGAAGACAAGAGCCAAACTTCAATTCTAGAGTGATAAAGGTAGGTAGGATAGAGTTGATTTCTACGTTGACCTCCATTCTTGTTAGTTTCTAAGAGCCATATACAATTCTTTAAATCAATCCTTAATTAAGATCCATGTCACTAGTAAGCAACTTATTCTGTCTATTGTAACTCAAACACAATAATACATCTATAAAAAAATATGCTTCCTTTTCTATATTGAATATGTATAACCAAAGGGTCTACTTAATTATGTATTAATTATATATTATCTATAAAATATATGTAATATAATATGTAATTAATATAATGTAATATTGATACTTTAATAATGTACTTTTTATTAAATATATTTTAAAATTTTTGATATACTTTCAAATAACAAATAAAAATATTAAACATATAACATGTTTAATTTTTAATTATTCTTATAAATACAAATTATAATTTATATTAATTAATATAAAATAATATTTATATAATAACATATATTAAATAGAATATGATCTATAATAATAAATATTATTAAGATGTTAATTCTATGTATGAGAGATAAGATATCTAATATAAAATATGTATACTCTTATTGTTTTACAATTTTTTTAAAGAGATAATGCATATAAAATCATCCTCTAACACACTAAAAGTATGTCTATTTATCAATTTTATACAATTTTTTTATAAAAATTATTATCTAACAATAAATAAACCAACCTAACAAACCATAGATATTTTAGAAACTATATAAAATAATAAAAATGAAGAAGAAGGATCTTCAAGTATGTTTGTTGCATTTATAATTGACTAAAATGTTAAATTTCTAAAGAGATAAAGAGCTTGGAAGAATCCCAAACTCGCAGTTGCTATTTGTTTTCATATGTTTATGTATTTGCATTCATATAAATAAATATAAGTAATTATTTCACAATTAAAAAATTAAAAAAATTAATTTATATATTAATAAATAATACATAATTTCTTTTTTCTTTTGCAAATTATATTCAACTCATCAGAATAGAATATCTCTATTAATATATTAAAATAATTTTAAATTTTGAATAACATTTTGAATACTTGATGATTCTTTTAAACCATTTTATGAATAAAGGAATTATTTTTTGTTTGTGATAACTTCTCTATTCTTTCTTTGATGTTTCAAAATAAATGACTATAATTTTGATCATTGCACATTTTATTATATTAATTATACATTACATTTAAGCTAAAATTTATAATTTAAATATTAATTTATAGATCTTAATTTATTAGAAAGAAATTTAAAATATAAAACTATTTTTTTTGTAATAAATTACTTTAACAAGACATTTTTTTGTAATAGTTCTTGCCAAATGTTGGCAAAATTGTTTTGCTTCTTTTTTTAAAAATGAATTATGTATTTGGTACAATTGTATTTTTTTAATGTTTTCAAAAATGATACATTCAAATGGATAAAGTATTGATAAATTAGTAAGTCACACATGAATATAATATCCAACAGTAAAAGAAGGAATTGTACCTACTAAAAATTAGTTTAATTAGAAATATATTAATATATTATAATAATTATTGATATATTAATAAAAAATATAATATAAAACTAAATTAATAATTTTAATATATTAAATAATATAATATACATTAGTTAGAATAAATATGCATATAATTTAATAATTTTTCATATATTTATAATTTAACATTAATAGGAAAAACTATTTATTAGTTTATTGAAAAAATAATATAATATACCAAATAGTATAATTTTTTTTATATTAACTATAGGGATATCAAAAGCAGAATATAACGATAACTAGTACCGGGAGAGGCCAAGCCTTGGCCTACAAGAGTTTACGAAAGCATCACAAAATAATTACAAGTCAAAGAAATAAGAGACTAATTCATAATATCATTGTGATCCTCAACCCAAGCAGTCCAACCCCCCAAGCCCTCCATCTAGACAATATTCTTTTTCTCTTGAATTTGAGCTAGCATGTTAATTTGGTGATCAACCGCATTCTTGTTCTTGTTAACTTCCTTGGTGAGCTTCTTTAGGGTCTCATCAAAGTTGGCAAAGTTGTCAATATGGGTTCTCTAGTCATAGCCATCCTTTAGCTCATAGACGAACATGGTGGAGTGACCAGCTTGGAGGAATCTTCTGAGCTTCTTTCTATCAATCATCATGTTCACATTCACCTGCGAGGAAATTTTGAAATATGTGAGTTTTCGAAAAAACTCAGTAAGGGACCTGGGAGAATCTTGATACCTTTCTTCGTTTCTACATTTCCAAATCTACCATAGAATGTTAGAAGATAACATGTTCCAGAAAATATTAGTATCCTTTTTAACACCATCTATATAGCCAGTGATAATTTCAAAAATATTCACAAAAATAGGATAATTGATACCAAACATATGCCAAATATTTTTGGCAAAAGAGCAATCAAACAAGATATGTCTGCTGGTGTCAGGAAGACCACAAAATATGCAAACCTCATTATCAACAAGATCTTTTCTTAAAGGGAGTCTGTCAAGAAGCATAAGCCATTTGAAGCATTTTATCTTAGGATCAACATGAGAGTTCCAAAGTCTGTCAAAATGTTTCTTCCACATATTAGCATCCAAATTAGTGTACCAAAGTTTATTAACATGACATATGATGTCATTATTAGCATAAATGATTTTGTAAATATTTTTAGCTTTAATTTTTTCCACTATAGTACCATCAAGCCATTTGATCTTAAGAAATCTATGAGAATCAACATGGTAGATAGTGGGTAGGTCCTTACAAGCTTTGACAATCATGTTATAAGTCTTCTTTTGGGAAGGAGGAATATGGTATTTGGAACTGATATCCTCTTAGATGATAAGCTTATCTTCTTCAAATAGATAAATGAATTGTGAAATACCCAGATTATTCCAGTGCTTAGCAAAGCACCCTTGGGAGAGGGCAAGAGGTTTTCCAACATGGTACAAATTCTACAAAATGGATCTTTCACCATATAGAAGATTATGATCAAAGAAGGTTCTATTATGAATGTATTGTTTAACATATTCCCAAGCTTTCCAAATAGTCTTAAAAACTGAAGAGCCTTGAACGAGAATGGGAAAATCGCCCTCAATGATATCACAGAAAGGGATGTTTTTCCAAGACTTATCCTTTCTAGGAATGCCTCTTTCAATGTTGCTTCTAATAAGGACCTTCCAAGGCTCATCTCCTTGTAGAGAGTGGAAGACCCATTTGGTGGCAAGGGCAGTCCCTTGAGTCTTAAGATCTTTTAAGCCCAAACCCCCAAGGAGCTTATCAGTGTGACACTAGTCCCATTTCACAACGTGTCGCTTCTTTTGACCTTTACCATCAGACCAAAGAAAGTTCCTAATGGCTTTCTAAATTTCAAGAATTTGATAATTATTAAACATCCAGGCTGAGGAGTAGTAAACATTATAAGAGGAGAGAATTTTTTGGCAAACCTGAACTTTTCCAGCAAGGGAGAGGGATCTATTATGCCACTTATTAAGTTTGTTAAAAATCTTGTCCTTAATCCATAGCCACATATCCTTGAGGGAGGGCTCTATGGAGAAGGGAGTACCGAGATAACAGACAATTTTTTGAGGGCCTCCCCATTGAAAATTAAATTGATTGATCCAATTAGGCGAGTGATCGGACCAACCAAGGCAAATAGATTTAGCATAGGAGATGCAGGAGCCTGAGATAGTACAGAAGGCGTTAAGTTTGGATTGAAGAGCTTCGAAGTTGGATTCAATAGCTTCAAAAAATAACAAAGTATCATCAACAAACTAGCAGTTAATAAGATCAGAGTCATTGGGAAGGGTAATGCCTTTAACATCAGGAGATATGGAGTTGTCCCTAAGAATGTAGGAGAGGGCATCAGAGGCACTAACAAAAAGGGCAGGGGCCAGGGGGTAGCCTTGCCTAATGGATCTACCAAGGGGGAAAGGGGCAGATAGGGAGCCATTGACTTCAACCTAAGCAGAAGCATCTTTTAAAAGAATTTTAACGAAGTTACAATAAGAGTGAGGGAAGCCAAAAGATTCTAACATCATAATGATAAAATCCCATTTAATCTAGTCATAGGATTTCTCAAAGTCAAGAAGCAACATAGCAGAGTTACGGTTAGAGTGTTTGGATGAATTCATAGCTTCCCAGCTGGTGATCAAGTTTTCAAGGATATATATTCCTTTGATGAAACCAGTTTGGGTAATACTCACAAATTTAGGAAGGATGGTTTCAAGTCTCAGAGCCAGAATTTTAGCAAGAATTTTATAAGAAACATTAAGGAGAGTTATAGGCCTCCAATTTTTAAGAAGGGATTTGTCCCCATCCTTAGGAATCAACTTAATGATCCCTCTGTTGATGAGGCTCCCCAAGGTACCTTTAGTATAGGCTTCAGAATAAATATCATAGAGGTCTTTGCAGACCCATTCCATATTGGCCTTATAGAATTCAATTAGTAAACCATCACCTGGCCAGGAGCCTTATCATTCTTCAGAGACTTAATAGCTTTTTCAATTTCTTCTAAAGTAATTTCTTTATTGAGAAGGTCATCATCCTATCTGGAAATTCTATTGGGGATAAGAGCTTTATAATCATGTCTGAGGGATTTAGCCTCCTTAGAATCTTTAGAGGTGAATAAGTTACTATATAAATCAATAAAAGCATCTTTGATACCATCATTATCAACAATCTCTTTGTTATCCACAAAAATTATGTCTATAGATTCATTAGCCTATTTTTGCTTAAGAAGATTGAAGAAAAATTTAGATCCTCTGTCACCCTTTTGGAGCCAGTGAGCACAATATCTGATCTTGGCACCTCTAATTTTGACCTGTTGGTGTTGCCTAAGATTTTACCTAGCCAGAGAAACTTGAGTGTAGAGAGTCAAGTTATAGGGATCAGTTTGAATGTTTAATTCAGCAATGCGAAGTTTAGCAGAGAGCATTTTCTCTGAGTGTCTATAGTCTTTGGCCTTTTTTTGGCCAATGGTTTTTAACAGGTTATGCTAGTCAGAGATGTTCTGGCTCCAAAGATCAATAGAGGAAAGAGAGGGGAGAGTGTTTTGGTTGAGGATCCTAATAAGTTGGATAGCAGAAAGAGCATCTTCATCTTGAAGGAGGGAGTTATTGAGAATGAACCTCAGGTTACCAGCCTTCTTCGAAATAGGGGAAACATTAATTCTAATACAAACAAAGATAGGGTGATGATCTTGATGAACTACAACTAATTTAGAACCTGAATGAAGAATCTGTGATTAAAGATCACTAAGGAGTTACTGATTCGATATGTAAGATGATTAAATCAGTATTATGTTGTCATTGATGTCAACTAGCTTGACAGTACTTATCTTATAAGTTACTATACCAAAACATCTGAAGAAAGGTGAAAGAGATGAAGAACAAAAATATCTACATGAGGAAGATGTATATGTCAGATGAGGATAAGGAATACACTTAGTAACTTGTTGACGAGCCTATGAATTTATGATTTTGACTTTATTATGTTGCATTCATCTATGATGAAGAATAGAGCTGAAAGACACAAAGCAGTGTTGTCGATAAATGAAGCATTCCAGTATACACCGACGAAGTGTAGTGTATACCGAGTACAGTGTTAACCGAGCTTGTGTTCACCAACGCATTTCTTTGTTAACCGAGCAAAACATAAAGGAATTAAATGATTAGTTTAGCTGATAGATTGATGAGATGGAAAGTGTATGAATTCGAGGTAACAAATAAGGTTTGTTATGAAGATTGACGGCTAACATAATTGAAGGAAGATCTAACAGAGCAGATTGAAACGTGTTACTAACACATCAGTTGAAGAAGGTTAAAGTGGAAAAATCAATGAATGAGATTAAGTGGCAAAATTTGATGGACAAAAAGAAAATGATTTACTCGTCTATTTAAGAGACATTGGTTTCATTGTTGAAACTATGCCAGAGGAAGAAGATACTGTAGAATTATCATGTGAACAATTTTTCATGCATTCTGATCATACTGGTTAGTGAGAACCGAACTGCAGAACAATTACCGAGCTACAAACAGTAATTACCGACAAATAGTAAGTTGATATAGTGTTGAATCTGAAGTGATATATTGATCAAAAAGATTTGTATGAGTTGAATATTGATCTTTAAACTGCAATTGAAGTTGTATCAAGGCAGATCATCTACTGTTACATATTTAACCATTGTACACAGTCAAATCTCTTAACCGAGTGGACTAAGAAAGTCTTTTTATGTTTCATTCATAGAGTGAACATTATTATCCTGTCAACCCTAGATTGACTGCTGGTTGGATGATAACTTCTGGTCTAAAATCCTCTAACAAGGTCACACCTAATAGTGTGTTTGTAACCTTTAACAGGGTTGGGTCTTCACTGACCTCACTTTAGAAGAGTGAACATTTTTGGGTTGCCGGTCCCAAGTGGTTTTTCCCTTCACAAGGTTTCCACGTTAAATCTCTTGTGTTATGTGTTGATTGTGATATTTGTTTGTTATCATACTTTGCATATTGCATGTTAGATTTGATCGGTAACTACTATAAGTTTTAGACTGATAATCGGTAAAAGCACAGATAGTGAAAGTATTTTATGTTTACCAAGTAGCATAAGTTGAAGAATTTGTTTTGGATTATACATTTTATTTTGGGACACTGATAACTGATTCATCCCCTCTCAGTTATTCTAACAGATCTAAAAGAGATGTGGGCGTCACCGTAACCAAATTCCCAAAATCATCAGGGAGGAAGGAGAAGAGATTCTTGTTAGCATAAAATCTATCCAACCTGGCATATATTCTAGTAGGGCCTTGTTAATAGTTACACCAAGTATGCCACATACCATTGTAGCCATCGAAGTTACCAATAAGTGGGTTAAACAAGTGTTTTCTATGCTTCATCCTGTTCCATTGCACCTTTTCTAAGTCTTTCCAGGAAAAGGGGAGGCCCCCAATTTTGTCTTCTCAAGACTCGATCAAATTGAAGTCACCCCCAAAAAACTAGGGGATACTGGGCAGGGAAGCAAGCTAGGACCAAAAGTACACTCTTTCTTTGTAATCATTGGAGGCATAGATGGAACAAATACTGAAAGAGAAGGAGTTAATGTTCATTGTGACCCAAACAACTTGATTAGAGGGAGACACTCCTCTATCTGTGATGCAATTAGCCTAGTTAGGATTAATGAGAAGGCCAACACCACCCTTACCTTTAGAATGATTGGAAAAAACCTTAATAGCATCCTTCTAGATATAATTCAGGTTACTCTCAAGCACAAAGTCAGTAGCTTTTAATTCTTGTAACATTAAATAATCCATATGATTTATGGTATCAAGATAACACTTAATAACGTGCTTCCTATCCTGGGACTCAAGTCCCCTTATATTCCAGGAAACATAATTGACAAGGAAACTGTTGAGGGGAAGGAACACTTAGGGTCCGTAGACCCTTCAACAGTGGTATTAACAGATTGAGCAGACCCACTTTTTCCAAAAATGTTTTTATTTTTGGATCCTAGAGGCCTTCCTCTTCTTTTAGACTGAGGGATGTCAAGTTTGTCATCCAATTCATCATCTTCAGATCCTGGAGGGATCAAAATTTCCATGTCATCAATCACTATGGGAAGCACTCCAGGGATACATACTGAAGGGTTTGAGGAAGTGGGAATGGAAATCTAGTGGTGGGTTGAATTAGTAGGAATTATTTCCAGTGTACAATCATCATCAATTTCCTTGAAAGTTTTAGGGGGAAGGTTGAGGGTCAAAAGTTTATTAATTTTTTCCCAATAGGCATGGACCTTGGCGGGCAAGAGGAGGATTTGAAAGCAGGTGTAATGGCCAGGGCAGTCAAAGGTGACAAAGGAGAAACAAGGGAGGGTTGGATTCAAAAATTGGTGTTGCTAGTTGAAGGATTATTTTTCCTTCTACACTTTTTGTTGACAACAGTTTGAAATCCATCAAGGTTGGTTGAGTTCATGAAGGGTGGATTGAAAGAAGATGAAACCAGGGTTTGGGAGCACACAAACTCGGTAGGAATATCAGCAGGAGGAGTGATAACAATTTTTTCACCAGAAATCAGATAATTAGAATTAAAATATGTTATTATTATAATCTAATAGAATACCATAATTTTTTTAAAAAATTTATTTAATAATATAAATATAATATAGTATAAAATATAATATAATTGATATTAAATTAAAACCTCAAAGTATTTTATTTTAATTTAATAATGATATAAATATAGCATAATAGAAAGATAACTTAATATTATAAATATTACTATTCATATAATATAATATAAAATATAATTTATTATGTAATAATTATAATGTATTTGCATTGATTAAAAAAAAATCTACCTTATAAAACACTTTCATATTTTTGAAAAAGTGCCTTATTGCTAAAAGTTATTATTCAATGAATAGAATATTTTATTTTAATTTAATAATGATATAAATATAGCATAATATAATAGAAAGATAATTTAATATTATAAATATTACTATTCATATAATATAATATAAAATATAATTTATTAAGTAATAATTATAATGTATTTGCATTGATTTAATAGCTCAATAAAATATCACATTCATTTTATTTTTTCTTAATAAAATAGAAGACGAAAGTACTTTTAAAATACAAACAAAAAAAATGTTTTGTATAATAACATAATAATAAATAAAATTCTACTACCTTATAAAACACTTTTATTTTTGTACTCTTACAAAAATCTACCTTATAAAACACTGTCATATTTCCGAAAAAAGCGCTCTTATGCTAAAAGTTATTAGCCAATGAAGTGACAAAAAATAAATTTTGTAAATATTTTTTGTTAAAAAATTGAAACTATACTTTAGTTAAAATACAAATTTTTAAAATAAGAAAAATATCTTGCACCTATTTGCTAAAAAATGAATTATTAAAATATTAGTAAGATTGTTCAAACTTTAAAAAATAATTTTTTCAAAGAATAATAAATTATAAACCAAGTGTAACTTTATTTTTAAGATTGTAATCTATTATATGACATTTTTAAATTAAAATTCTAATCTATTACTTAGACATCAGAATTATTTTCGTATAAAAATTAAAATATTAAAAAAATATAATTAAATAATAAGACTCTAAAATTAACAACAGTGGCACCACAATTTAATGATGACATTATGTTGTTATCTTTTAAATATCATATAAAAAATATTAATATTTTAATAAACTAACTAAAATTAATTTTTTTAATGTAATTTTTTTTTAAAAGCCCAGGATCGTAGTCGTATACAAGTTATAGAATATGACGATTTTTACATTTGGGTTTGCTCATAAAACCCATGAATCCTAATGGGATATATGGTGATGTTTACATTTGGGTTTACACATGCAACCCACGAATCCTGATAGGATGATACATTAGAGCAGAAATATCCCTAAAATTATGGTAGGGATCAAACCTAGACTATGGTATTATGTGCTAATTATTACAAAATTTCAAAATTTCAAAATAGGCCTAATAAACATGCCTATGCCATACAACCTAATTACAAGATTTCAAAAATAGGCGTATCCAAAATGCCTATGCAATGTGTCAGGTGTAGAACTGATTACCTAAACAATCATTCGTCTATAAGTGAGGATGATCCCCAAGCATTTTCCCATCCAACAGGCAGAGCAATGACATTTTCAACTTCCCAGCCATCGAGTGTGTTCTGAGCCACTGGATGAATGTTAGAAGATTGACTAGGCAAAAGTGGTACATTCAGGTCAGGGACCTATTTTGACCTACTAGAGGACACCTTGTAGCAGGGTGGAGGTTGAACTAGAGGAAGTGGCGAATAGCAGAAGATCCAAAATTGAATGTGCCAGACATTAAATTTTATCCACATGGGGCTTCCCAAGGCCCGCACCCACAATCTGCAAATTGTTATTTACTACTCGAAAACTCTTCTTTTCCATCGCCCATTTGAAGCTGTCATATGCCATCAGGTGTTCATGGCTCGCCATAATATCATGATGTAAAAATAGTCCCCCAATCAACACGTAACTTGACCAAAGGTCATACCTTTGAAGTGCCACCATCAGCCATGCTCCATGAATAAATTGAGGCCGAACGACCTTATTGGCAATGTAAACTACTAATTCCACCGACTGCAACATGTCCATTAAATTGGAGAGAAAGATCGACACCAACTGAAAAGGAAAGACCACTATCTTGGTTCTGGGAGACAATACGTGCTCACCAACAACACAGTGGACAACCCTATAATGCAACATTGAATTAGTGATAAATACCTGGTCGAGTTCCGGACCATCAATTCTATTTGGGAGTGGGGGCTCAGAAGCCTACGGAGGAATGTATACCCTGCAATTCCTTGGTAAGAGCTCATCGTGTAAATGCTCACAAGTCTGGTAGGAGGGAAACTCCTTTCAAAACATTATGCACACCCACAAAGAATCTACATTGTGTAATACTCAAGAAGCAATGCGATTGTATGTTATGGGGCGAAGGGTATTTGTAGATTGCAAATGAACATTTTTGTTTCGTGCCAATTAATGGAAAATCTCCCACAATTTGAAGCTAAAGTATAAAATGTATTGAGCACATTATAAAATAGGGTGTGTGTCATTTAATCACACATTTCCTTTAATTATAAAATTACATGCCAACTTAAACAATGTACTTTTTTCTCAGTGACGACATGCAAATGTGGGAAGTTGGTACTTAAGAGTTACCCACTCATGGTATATCAACATTCCGCTCTATCACACAAATTTAGCCGTACAACCATGTGGATTGCTGTTGCACTGTCATTATCTCTCACCAAGCAATAAATCCCAATTTCATATATGTACAATGACAAGCCTCACATCCGCACATTTGAAGACAATCCTACCTATGTCGACCTGTCAAGGTTATAAATGTCATGTAACTTGGCATCCTGATTTAACATTGCTTCATAATTAAAAGACACTACCTCATGACCATCACAACCTTTGTTTGCCAAGTGATCTGCTAATTGATTGCCCTACTGCAAAGTATGTGAAATCTGAACTTCTTGAAATGAGTCTAATAGTTGCCAAATTTGCTGAAGAATGTGAGTCTCCAATTATGAGATACTTGATTAAGACATGCTGAGATTATAACCATAGAATCTCCTTCTATATGAACCTGATGAAATCCTCCTTTTTTAGCCAATATTAATCCTTCAAATAATGCCTGAGCCTCTGTCATATTATTTGTTTCAATTGGGAGTGGGCAACATTTTATTGCTAATAATAATCCTTGGTGATCCCTAATGCATACACCTGCCCCTGATTTTCCTGGATTCCCTCTTGAAGAACCATCAAAATTAATTTTACTAACACCTTTAGATGGTGGAATCCATTTGACTAAGTCTCTCGCAAGCACCTTATTAGATGTTGTTTTGAAGCACCAACCAAAAGGTACATGAATTTGTTTCCATTCTCACAGTATTGATGAATCCCACAAGGTCATGATCAAATTGTGTTTAAGTTTACTGTGACTAGCATTGACTACTTCAGAAATCGACCTCTCTAGATGATTTGTACTGCCTGTATTGAAGAGGAAGTTCTGCGAAAGATTCTTTTGTTTCTCTCCCACCATATTGCCCAAACAACTAATGCTGGAATGCACTTCCAAATTGCTGAGAAGAGGGATGAAGAGTATAACTATGACCATGAATCAAATAGATCCCAAAGCTTGCTTGGAAGTGGGGTAGACTATTGTAACTTTCTGAGGACAAAAAACCAGCATTCCTGTGCAAATTGACAATTTAGGAATAGGTGATCTGTATCTTCCTGATGATTATCACATAGAAGATAGTTAAAAGGTTGAGCTATGTTTAGTCTATGTAACCGCTCACTAGTTAATGCCTTGTTATTCAGTGCTA
This sequence comes from Chamaecyparis obtusa, assembly GCA_027943335.1. Taxonomy (NCBI): domain Eukaryota; kingdom Viridiplantae; phylum Streptophyta; class Pinopsida; order Cupressales; family Cupressaceae; genus Chamaecyparis; species Chamaecyparis obtusa. Next base: position 961,465 of record BSBK01007382.1, read on the forward strand.
ACCAAGCAAAGCATCCTGCCTTGGGTAGAGTCAGATTGTTCCAGCAGAAAGTGAAGGCATGAGATGGTTTTATGATTGCATCTCTTTGTTGGATAAGCTTATACCCATCCTTGATGGTGAATTTTCCATCTACCCCTAGAGCCTAGATCAATTTATCCTCTAGATTTGATAGGTAGACCAAGTTTTGTGAGAATATTTTCTCCAAACATTGTATCACTTGAGGGGATAAAGATAGCTCGTCGGGATCTTTCCATATTACCTTCCTTGAATGTAGACTTACTGCTAGTACATAGTCACTTAGATAGGTTCCCCAAACACTTTCTGACATAGTAACTATGGTCTCTATGTCATTCATTCAAATTAGGGGTGGTGCACCATTCCATGAATCACACCAAAATTTAACTGATAGACCATTGTTCACTTCCCAAGTAATAAAATTGCATACTATTTCTCTGGAAGAAATCATGAAGTCCCAAATGGCTGAACCTTTAGGGGGATCTGATACCATTAAAATTCTAGCTGGATTCATATCATCTAAATACTTCTTTTGCATAATTTGGCACCAAATGTTGTGTGGTTTGGTATAAATTTTCCAAACTAATTTACCCCCAAATGCTTGATTTCTTTTTTGTAGATCATGTATCCCTGCTCCACCTAGCCGCTTTACTTGTGTCAACTTCTCAAGAGAGACTAGAGGAATTTTGTTTTCTCCATTCATATTCCTAGTCCATAGAAATTCTCTTAGCAGTTTCAAGATTTTTTGAATAACCGATGAAGGTGCTTTGAGAACTGATAAATAATAATTAGGGATAGCTGATAGGACTGATTTGATTAGTAGTATTCTGCTTGAGAGTGATAGCCACCTTTCTTTCCATGCTACTACCCTAGATTTAATCCTCTCAATGATAGGTGACTAGTAACTGACTTTGTTTGCTCCCATAAAGAAAGGGATGCCAAGGTATACAAATGGTAGGAAATCTACTGAGAATCCTAGGAGGCTAACAATTTTATTGGATATAATCTGATTTGTGTTAAACAAGTAGATTTTAGATTTGAGAGGATTGACTCTTTGATTTGAGGCTGCTGTATAAAGGTCCAATGTTCCCTTAATCTACCTAGCCTCAGAGATATTTGCAATCCCAAAAAGTAATGTGTCATCTACAAACAAGGAGTGTGTCACTAAAATATCTGACTGACCAATCTGCACACCTATCCACTTACCTAATGCTTGTTTGCTGAATGATGCTGCCATAAGAATGAACAACACTGGAGACAATGGGTCCCCCTGCCTAACTCCTTGTGTGGATGTGAAGAATCCAGCCAGAACTCCATTTATCATAATTGAGAAACCTGCACCCGAAATACAGGACTTAATCCATTTACACCATCCTTTCGCAAATCCAAATTTTTGTAGAACCTTGATAAGAAAAGCCCAGTTTACTTTGTCATATGCTTTCATCATGTCCAACTTAATGACAAAGTGTGATGTTTTACTATTGTTAATGGAGTGAAGAACTTCATGTTCCACTAGGGCCCCTTCCATTGTTTCCCTACCTGGAACAAAACCCCCTTGTGGTTGCGAGACAAGGTTAGGAATGAGGTGTTGCATCCTTAGATAGATAGCCTTTGTTATGATTTTATATATAGTGTTGCATAAGGATATTAGATGAAAATCTGCAAATGTTTTTGGAGTTTTAACTTTCAGAATAATGGCTATATTTGTGGTGTTGAATTTTTTTAGCATGGATTTTCTAATCCTAGATTCTTCAACTACGCCCAATAATTCCCAACCAATCCAATCCAAACATGCTTGGAAAAATAAAGCAGTAAGTCCATCTGGGCCAGGGGCTTTATCTAGGGGTAGAGAAAATACCACTTTTTTGAGCTCCTGAATGGTGAATGGTGCCAAGAGTTTTAGATTATCAACATCTGATATCAAAGTGGGAATTGCCTCTAGTAATTCCTCCATTTGTGGGGCTATTGAACATGAATTAGGAGGAGGGGCTAACAAAGTCTAGAAAAATTTGACCCCTTCTTCTTGAATGCTTTGAGGTTCAGTTAGTAAGTTACCAGTCTCAGCATTAGTAATAGTGAAAATTTGATTGCTCGTTGTTTTTTGTTTTGTTGACGCATGAAAATATTTTGTATTCCTATCCCCCTCTTTTAACCACAAATCTCTTGAATTTTGCCTCCAATATTCCTCTTCTCTGCTACATATTTCCTCCCATTCTTGCATTAGGATTTTCTGTGTGGTGTATGAGTCCTCATCCATTCCTTGTTTGATAATAGTGTTATATATGGTCTCTAGTTTTACCTTTACTGCTTCTTTTTCCTTAAAGATATTCTTAAAGATCTCCTCATTCCATTTTTTGATCCACTCTTTGGTATGTTTCATCTTGAGTGCAAACTGAAACATTTTGGTTCCCTCTATCGTTAGAGCAGAAATCCAACACTGCTTGAGTGAAGGCAAAAAGCTTGGATGTCGTAACCACATTCTTTCAAATTTGAAGGATGGCCTATGCTGGAAACCTTGTCTTGGTAATGTCAAAGTCACATGTAGACAAATGGGGAAGTGGTCTGATCCTGGTCGAGGCAGAATTTTTGAATGATATGTAACATTTTCTAATTTCCAATACCGTGATAGAAGAAATCTGTCCAACCTGATAGCTATCTGTGAAAAATTTGCCCTTTTATTGGTCCATGTAAATGTCCCATTTGATGGCTCTACATCCATTAAACCATTATCTTCCACAAAATTGGAGAAATCTTGAATTGTTCTCAGAGGTGGACAGATCCCACCATTTTTTTTTGACAATTTGAGAATGGCATTGAAGTCTCCACCCATTATGGTGTGTGTAACTGGTTGAAGTTGTATAAACTAAGTGAGTTCCGTCCACAACCTCTGCTTGTCTTGAGTTGATGTAGGCCCATAAATATTAAAAAGAAAATTTTTTATATCAAAACACTCCAACCTGATGACTTTCCAATTGTCTCTCCTATGAATTAACTACCCTTGAATTAGTTTAGGGTCCCAAAGAATAGCCTGCCCACTTGAAGCACCAATCGCAGGGCTATGTGCAGAATTCCAGTTTGACCAATTCCCAATTGTTTTGTCAAAAACCTCTATTGACATTTTTATTTCTTGGAGAAGTATCACATCCACTTTTAAAGAATCCAACTCTTGCTTGATTCTATTTCTTTTGTCAGAGGCATTTAATCCTTTGACATTCCAAGACGCTATCTTCATTGCTGACAAGGAGAACCCTTGGTTCTCCTCGTCAATCTTTTGGAAGGTGTGAATTTCCCATCCAATGTTGATTGGATACCTGCTGCAATTTCTTGTTTGATTAGATTACTTTTTGGTTTTCTACCTCTCTTTTTTGGTGTGGCCTTAACCTGTAAATTTTGGAGTGGTGTTTGCTCAAGTGAGAGGGTAAGACTAGTATCAAAAGCTAACTGATCAGATTTTGGCTCAATTATTTTAGTTTTGATATCATCATGGGTTCCCTGGTTAATTACTGCTTGAATTTCCTCTGAATCAAGAAATGTGTTACTTTGGATCCAGTTTCTAATGTGAGAGTATGTAATCTCATCAAAGTTAGGGAAGGACACCAATGCACTATCGTCTTGCCAGTCTTCTTTCTTATTTGTGAAGTCTATGTCCTCGGCCTGCTTACATAGGCTCCCTTCAAAGTTACACTCCAGTTTATCCAGAAAGAATCCTTGAAAATCCCCAGTGTTGATAGGACCCTCCTTCAACTTTATTGTCTTATCCTGCCTGTAGGGCCGCTGTGCTTCTTGATTAATCTTGTTTACTTGCTGAGAACTACTTGGGATCTGAACTGCTATGAGAGTCAGCACTCCCTCATCTTCTGCTATATTGATACTTCCTTTACTAGGTTTGAGAATCTTGTCATGAACTTGTGACTGTCCTGCTTCATCAATAGATTGGATAACATGATCTGGTGAGCCAATTTTTCTATATTGCTAAGAGTCCATTGAGTTGTGATTGCCTTCATCCAATAGTATTCCTTCTTCTGCTATCTCATATATAATTTTAGTAGCTAGGTCTGTCAATAGTTGGTCTAATAGTTTTCTTGCTCGAAGGTTAACCAAGGTCTCTTTGTCAAACACCTCATGTGTAATTGGATTTTTAATTGGAGAATCAGAGAACATAAGTTGCTGCACTAGAACATCCATGTCAGAATTGTGAACTTCTGCCAGCTTCCAATCTAGTAGCATGGTCTATTTGGAATTACTCAAGATCATCATAATGCAACTTATTGCACAATAAAAGAAGATGGATGCCTCATATGAATGCAGATTGGAAGGAAAAGCTTCGACGGGACTAAATGAAGATGTTTGTAGATTCATGTGTCGAGAACAATGAGAGGCCAAATGGAGTGAACATTGAAGAGGATTTGTACAGTGATTTTCACACACCCTCAACTGGGTGAATGAGTGGGGCTTACACTGAGCTGTGAAATGCCCTAGCTGGTGTTGATATAACATGATGGTGTCCTCATTTTGGAGAGTAAATTTTTGTTCCCAATATCCCCATTTGGATTTTAGGGAAATGGATTTTGGTAATTCCTTAGTAGTATCATGTAGTATACACACTCTAGCCTCTCGATGCAGAAACTCAAAAGGAATTAGGTCATGTTTAACAAATATTCCAAGTCTGTTGGCAATGATTTCGATGATATCCAAATCTCTGTATTCTAATGGAAAATTTGGTAAGGCAATCCAAATGGGGAAGAATAGTGGGGATCTATCCTCGAGCATGACATTGGGGGTCCATATCAAGGCAAAGAGACCCTACCCTTTGCAAAACTAACTTTTATTCTTATGGATAACATCTCTCATATCAGTAGATTCAAATTTGGCAAGAAAATATCCCAACTTAATATTTAACCAAAATATATTTGATAAACCTGCCCAATTTTCCAAGGCCCAAAGCTTAATATCATCAATTGATAGGTCTAGTTTCAAGAATTTACCTATTAATGCTTTGTCTGAAGGAGGTGAATTTGATCTTGAAGAAAATGATCTGGGAAAGTAATTGTTGAGGTAGGTTAGAAGTCAGAGCCTTGTTGGAGAATCGGTTGAGGCTATCTCTGTTTGACTTGCCAAACTTGAGAAGATTGATTTGGTTTGAAGGGGGCTCTACTTATCATTGGCTATTGGAACTCTAAAGAAGGTCCAGTGGGCATCTATTTCATAATCCTTGTATCCCCCCTATCATTATTAGGACCCTGAGTATATCGAATGACTATAGGGGAACTTGACGGGGTGCCTTCACAAATATCAAATATTTGGTGCTTTTGTAGAGGACGGCCCCTACTCATACCCTTTTGTCTAGACATATGTCGAAATCTATTGAAACTCGGCCAAATGAAATTTGAATTTTTTTCCTGCTCATGACGTTTTTCAAAAAACCCTGGGTCCAAAGAGATGAGAGCCTATTTGAATGTTGTCGCTTGCCTCTTGGTTGCTTGCAAAGATGACTCACCAATCTCAAAAGTAGAGGTTGCATTGATTCTGGGAGGGTTGGTGATTAGATTAGGTGTCATCGTATGAGGTCAATTCTTCTCTATTATAGGCATGTTGTAAACCTTCTTATTATGAGCCCCACCCTTATTATTTGCTGGTGTCTTAATGTGGAATCTGGGGTTGACGAAAAAGGGCTTTGCTGGATGCTGTCACTTTCCCTCTAAATATCTTCATGAAATCGTCAACATCAGACTGGGGCATAGTATCTATTTTAGCCAAAAAAATTTGAACAAATGAAACCGATTGAAACCTAGAAGGATGGTACCCATGTCTGTTCTAGGACATGTTGAACTCACCATGCTTTGTTTGTTGCAAACCCTTACCCTTACTAGCAATTCCTTGTTGAAAATAATACTGCTCAAACAACTGACTTTGTGATTGCAGTGGCTGCCTGGTGCCGTATGACTGCCATTTCTGTCCATCTCTGTGCCCACCATTTCTGCTGAACCCTCTGCTCGAACCTCTGCTCGCCGTCGCCATCCACCTCACTATTTTCGGTCCCTTTTAATGTAATTATTACACTCAACCTAATCCACTTTGTTACACACCAAATAAGTGTTAGTTGTAAAGTTACAAGTTTATAAATAATTTACAAAGTTAACTAATAATATTATTAATTTTTTTATATAATATATATCTTTAAATAACTTAATTATATATTATAATATATTTATTAAAATAAATAGAAAATTATTTAAAAAAAATAAACATTGAATTTATTATTTAAAAGATTTAAATATATAATTAATTATTTATGCATTATATTTTTAACCTATAAGTTTTTTTTATATTTTTTATTAATTTATTAATGTAAAATCTTAAAAAAGTGTAAAAACTAGTAAGGATTGCAATAAATTATTTTAAAACCTTAAAAATTAATATCTCACATATTATTTACATGAATGAATTATGACAAATAGTATAAAAATCTAAGGGAAGAGAATTTAAAATCAAAGATTTTTATTTAAATAGTTTGTCTTTCTATTATAATATTTGGTATTTGCTTATTTTAGTTTAAAATTGCACTAATTCCTAAAATCCGCTCATATCATAATAGTTCTAAAAATTAAAAAATATCTTGTAATTTACTATATAAAATATTAAGATATAACAATTTTTTAAAAATAGTGAATTTTGATTGGTTGAAACTAACTAGTTTAATCACAAGTTAAAGACAGGTCAATGTCTATAATTCTACAACCTACAAGATTATCTATTCTATAACTACTATTAACTATAAACTACAACATTGATTTGTTGCTATCTAAAATTTGATAATGATTATTTTTATTTTAAATAATATTTTATAAATATATTTTTAACTTAATAGAAAAACTAATTACTATACACTTCTTATTTTATAATTATACTTAAAAAGTTTACCAATTGACAAATACATATAATTTTTCATATAATTACATAAATCATATTATTATAATTTACAAGGAAATATGTCATAGCATGATAAGATTGCCAACATCAATGCCTAGAAGTGTGCAAAAGCCCACACTAAAAAAAATATGGAGCTTTGCTTATCAAATTGTTTTTTAAAGTTTAAACTTAATATATTATTGTACACAACATTTATTGAGGTTATTTACTCATCACTAATAATGGATTTCACATCGAAATGCAAAACATAAACATCAATATCATATTGGAAATGAACTTTTTGTACTCATAAGATTCTATTCAAAGCAAGGCTTTGAGAAAACTAGGCAAATTGTCCCATGGTCTATGGCTTTTCCACTTTTGTCCAAACATGTTGGAGCCCCCACCATGTTTGAGATTTTGAGCCTATAAAATATAGATTTCTATAGAAAACATCCTTGTTTGCAAATATTTTGACTGTTAAAGACAATCTTAGTTAAATAATCTACCATTGTTTTGGTATCTATAAGATTTCTAAGTCAAGGACTTGGTACCATGCCTCTAATATTTTCTCATAGGATTATGAGGATACTATAAATTATAAGATTATTTTTAACATTGTATTGTGTTTGATAAATTAGAGAAGTTTTTAAAATGTTCTTTTGAGGGCTTGTTGTTCAACAATAGATTATGTACTTATCTTAGGGGTTAGAAATAAGAGAGATTTTTAGTTTGTAAATTAAGATTTAATTTTTTAAGGAATTATTTTGTAATTTGTTATTTTAATTTTGAATAAAGGAATTTTAATGACATTCATGAGATTAAGTGGTTTAAGGGATTGAAAGTCACAATATTAACATATTTTGAGATTTTTTTATATGTTGGCTCTTCTATTATGAAACTTGCTAACTTGTGAAGCCTTGTCTCCTCAATGAGCTTGTTTAGATTGTTGGCCTTGCAAAAAAATAAATTCAAATTGCTTACAAATATCCTCATATGTTGTACACTCTAGGATGAAGTGCCACTTGATGTTACCCACGTCTTTTTGACAAAAGACGAATATTATTTACTCCCAATTTTCTTTGGCCCTGTAATAATTTTGATTATATGGATTGAGATTTGAGAAATGATTTCGTTATTTGACGGAATGTGACTCTCATGATTTCTAGTAATTGTTTTGTGTATACACTTCAATTTTTTCATTGAATCATGACTCACATAAAACTAATTGTTTATCACATAGTAGTATTATATTAACAAGATATTCACATGACATATGAATTTTTTTAAATGTGATTAAGGACTATCATCTTAATTAAAACCTTATTGAAATATTAATTAGAAATATTAATTAGTCATTGAAATTCATCTTCTAAGAGTAAACCTTTTTAAAATTATGTGCTAAATTTGGCTATTATAGATAACCTTTAAGTGTGAAAATGGACAAAAAAGAGAGATATTTGTAAGATTTTTTTAAAAAATAAATAAATTACAATCTTAAAAAAATAGAGTTTCAATTTAGCAAATCCAAAATATCTTAATTAATCGAGATTGAGTACGAGTTTTTTCAAGTAATGTCACTATGATTTATAAGAATAACTTAATGTTGAGCTTATTATTATTTTTAATGTGAAGGGGAATATCATGTTTTCAATTGTAAGCATGTATATGCATTGAATAATCATTAAAGATATAACAAAGAGAAAGCAATTTTTTTTTATTTATAGGTTAAATTTCACTATTTTTAATGGACCTAGAATTATAAATTTCATCATTAAAAGTTTTTAACATGAAATAATTAATCATATAATGTTTTTAAAACTATTTGAATTTGATGTTATATTGACTCTTTAAGGACTAGCATACATAAAGTGAGCTTTTTAGTTCATACATACTATATTTGATGATTCTTATTCTTGATTAATTATTTAAGGCACATGCAAGAATATTACACGTACACATCTAACTAAATTTAACAATTTGCTCATTCTTTATACATACACACACATAAGCAATGAAACTAAATTATAAATAATTAAAGTCTTTCAAGTTCACAACTTCAATTTCATAATTGTCATATATCCTTAAATATATTGAATATAAATCATACAATAATGACTTTCTGCATCACCGAGGCATGATTCTAATAATCAACAAACTTATCTCCATCATGGACTATAAAATGTATGATGCATATTGATCTAAAAGATGATGAATGAGTTGATTTGAGTTTCATTTGAACACTCTTAATATTATCTTAGGAATAAGATTTCCATAATCATATGAGTGATTCAATTCTTTAGACATTCTTGTAAAGTTTGTAACATTATGATTTTTATGTCATTAATATTACAATTATAAATTTTAACAAGTAAATAAGTACATATATAAAAATTATTTTTCATTGAAGAAGGAAGAACTTAAATTCAACACATTTAATTATACTTAAAAAATTATAATTTTTTTCTACCATTCTTTTAGATTGTAGGAATCAAGCAGTCTCTTTGTAAATTGTAGCACATTAAGTAAGTTTTTAATGTGACTAATGATGCTCATGCAACATGTCCTCCAATACTATGTAAACTAGGAGAGGTTGAACCTTGTGACCTAATACAAAAAGTTCTCACCAATCAAACCAATCTCACTTCAACTTTTTTCTCATTACATTATATCTTTTAACAATCAATTAAATATTAATCTTATAAAAATTAACTCTATATAAATATCACCAATTGAGAGTAATAGAAAAATGAAAATTTAAATCCTTTATAGCAGCTTTAACAAAGAATCAAGGATTAAGAAAAACATAATGGGAGTTTTCTTAGATTCCATACCTATTATGTTAAAAAGGAAAGCTTTTTTTTACTTGTGGAAAGTGGAGGGCTCTACCTAAATAAATGCCTCACCAATTATGGGCTTCCCATAAGAAATATCAAAGAATCCTAAAATGAAAGGAACTTATCAATCATTACATTTGATTTTTTTTCCCTAATTTTTTATTTTTCAAAGATTGTGACCTAACCACGAATTTCATGCACCATGCAAATCATTTCATATAGCTTTCTTTTCTTTACAAACTTTAGGAAAATAATTCTAATTAGATTAAATCTTAGACTATTGAAAGTTTTGAGAATGATTGGTTGGAATGAAGAGTTAGCACTCAAAACAAAGATGAATGAAGTGTTGAAAAGGATTAAAGAGTTTATTTCATTTTAATTATGTTGATTTTAGTTGTTTCAATTAGTTAAGATATTATGGAATAAAGTTAAAAATATATTATAGAAACATATATTATTTTTAATATGTTATTGATTTTGATTGTTTGAAGTAATTAAGATAATATGATAGTAATTTATAAATTTAAATTTAATATTGTTTAGTGATTAAGAATTAATGAAATACACGATTTGAAAGTTTTGATCTTTAAGATTAAGTTGAATATATGTTCAAGTCTCAAGATACTTTTCTTTTGTTTTCTTTTCATGTGATTTTCTTCACTTTTAAATTTTATCTTCAAGTTGTAATATATATTCCCCTTTATAAATATTAGAAATTGTTGTTATTAAAAAGCATCTTTAGAAGCTTAGATAGAAAGATCATCGATTTCCTAGATAATAGTCAAGTCCAATGGTATGTTTGAGAAGATAAAATATACAAGAATGAAAAATATTAATGAAATTGAATTAAAAGATGAAGTTCTAAGAATTAAAAATGTAACATTTAAAAAAGTGACCATTCAAAATAGACGGTAACCTACTCTTTAATAAAGAATGTGTATATTTCTACCAAAAAATGCATCCATTTCCAATCTAATTTCTTCAAACATTACATTTCAAAAGATTCAATTTTATAATAGAAAAACTCAACCATATTATATACATAAGAAAATTAATTTTATTCTACAAAAAAAATGCATCCATTTCCAATCTCAATTCTTCAAACATTACATTTCAAAAGGTTCAAATTTATAATAGAAAAACTCAACCATATTATATACATAAGAAAATTAATTTTAATTAAAAAATAATAAATAAGAACTATAATATTATATATTTAATCTAATCTTCCACAGTCTAAATAATCAATTATCCATGATAATAATAATGTTTTAA